>CM055965.1:44322500-44850000 GCA_029531755.1 Holothuria leucospilota | reverse complement strand
AAATTGCGTCTAGTTGGTTAAAGTCACGTGACTGAAATCCCTCTATAGACCGAATGCATATGATGTCACACGCAGAAAGTGCCTTACTCGTTTTGGAGGAAAATGGCGTATCACTGCAAGTTACACCAACAAATGCAGACAGCTGATTTGTCAACCAATCGTACATGCGAGTTAGTCTACTACACCCGAGTGCGAAATATGCCGTTCGTCCACGTGTGCTTCGTCACTGAACAGTACACAGAGAACAGGCGGGCTCGGTATGGACTGTGCATAAATGTGAATAGCTGCTCTGTAAAGCGTGCCAACCGCGTTTTTTTTTTCGTCACAAAAGCAGAACTGAGGTTTACGTAGGAAGGCTAAAACACACGAGCGCATAAGGACGCATGTATATTGGGCAACGATGTGCATGCCTCGAAGCCCCCAACACAGTCCGCGCTTCGTGCTCTGTATGTTGCGCGGGTATTGTGATGTAAGCCTATTCATGAAGTTCTTTAGCGTTACATTAGTTTCACATCTAGATCTGTAGATACGCTTCTTTATAGATAGTTCTCACATGACGTCATAGGAGCTTTTCACGTGTAGTATGTCAGCCATCTCATAGGGCAACCCCGGCATGTACGTACAAGCTTGCCCTATGACATGGCGGTTGCCAACCCGAAGTTGTGACGTCACTGAGAACTATCTATACAGCGCAGTGCTTGTGCCGCGAATTGCGTCATAAAAGTCAGGTGCACTGAACTATATGCTAGGAAGAATCATTCCACAATAAGGTTTTGAAGCCATCATGGAGGGTCACGTGATGTAGGTTAGCTTACTCAAGTCGCCAACGCCGTAGAAACGCGTACCTAGAAGTGAAAACGCTTAGCAATGATGTACATGCTAAAGCGCCGTAGTCGGCCTTAGCGTCTCTTCAGCCTCTTGGACGCTAACTTGCCGGCTACCACGCGTTAGCATGAACACCATTGCGCCGAGGTAAACGTTGCCTTAGCAACTTCCTGAAAAGGCGTGCATCACAATAGCCGTATAACATACAGAGCACCAAACGCTTTCCTGTACGAAGCTTTGAGGTACATCATTGGCCAAAATGCACGCGTGCATGTGCGCGCGCGAGTTACTTTCCCCCTTCGAGCTCCTTTTTTTGTCAAGAGGACGCGTTCGAGGCGTTGTACAGATTATCTGTGCACAGGTATGGACAGTCAGTAACAAGCGCGCCTACTCTGTGTACTGTTCAGTGACGGTGCTATCGCGAATGTTACGCAGTCATCACGTCTCGACGCACCGTGCGAAGCGGTCACACGCGCTGTCCTTCAAATAGGCAGGACCACTCCTAAAAACAAGGAAAGTTTGTAAAAAATAACAATCTTTTGATCACACAATTATGAATCATAGTGCACAGATGTCCTACTAAGTAATTACAACAAAATCACTAGTGATGTAATGAGTAACAAAGGATTGCTTTAGCGTGTACATCAATGATTCTGCGTTACATTATTTTCACTTGTAGCAGCGCGTTTCTATTGCAATGGAATCGACTTGAGTAAGCTAACCTACATCACGTGACCCTCCAGGTAGGCTTCATTTTCGTCGCGTATTCCGCATTGACGTGCGTCCTCCAGTTATAAAGCTCAGTGGTCAGGTGATCTTTTGCGGCAGTTTTCGAAATGGATTGTTGGACGTTTTTCTTCAAATTCAATTTGTGCCAAAATGCACCAGTTGTAATTGTGTGTGAATTGATATCTAAACATCATTGTATTCAATCTTGCATTACGCAAAACTTATTTTGGTCGTGCCATGCCCACTTTAATTGATGTTCCAAAATAAAACGACTGAGTATGTACTTCTAATGACAGTCGAAATTATATAATTCTTGAATTGTTAAGAATGAATTACAAACGTTTTCAATTTTGCTGCTCATTTTCTAAAGTTTTAAAATAACACAACCATTCCAAGTCAGTAGTAGCTCCTTCCTGTTGTCAAGATCTCGCCCTGGAAAAACAGCGACGTGTCTTTATACTTACATTAAGAATATAAAGTACGTTTTTTCAACTTTCGTAGCACTTTCAATTATCCAATTAACCATGAAATGGTGGCTTCATATTTAAAGATTTCGATTTCTTTCTCTTTTTTTACGGTAAGTAAATGATCAAAAATCTTCTGGGGAAATACGTCATTATTTGTCTGAAACTACCACCGCACTTTCCCGCCAATTTTCTTTAACTGTCATTCATTTTTGTCAAATACATATTTTTGGACTATCTGAGTTTTCTGTATTCCTTTGCTGTGTACTTTGTGGCTTTTACCTGTTCTGGCAAAACTGTGTGATAATTAGCTTGGGAGTTAAACGGTGGTAAGGAAGTTGAACATTGAAATACCTCGAGGCCAAATTTACAAGCTGATAAACGGTATTAGGGAACATCTAATTTTCTTGTACTGGGACGTTTTGTTTGGATTCTCGAAGAACCGGTGGAAGGAACGTGTCCCGAATCAACCATCGGAAGTAACACGGCGCTAATGCAGGTTGGTTTTCCGCCTTGCACCCTTTCATTATTAATTAAAGTCGAGATGTGATGGCGTTTTCGAGTCTTATGGCAACGTTTACCTTCAATGGTGCCATAGCAACGATATTAGATCTCTCAGCTCAATGTAACCAATGTTTCACAATAAGCCTCACGATGTCAAAGGTTACACAGAAGAAACAAGGAAGTTGTTTTTTTTTACATATGAAGTACCGGTAACCTACATAAGGCTATGAAAAATATATCATGATTTTATATAAAAAAAATCTGTATGTCTTTATCATTTTCGGCACTTTTGAAAGCAAAATTTCAAAATGATTAATATATAGCATTAACAAAAGTTGGGACATTTATTACGAAATTACACAATTTATACAATAATAGTAGGGATCAATCTACGCTTATATGAAATATGTAAGCAGATCAACATACAAATGAACCGTCTCCCCTAATTTTCTTGTATATATTTTGTTAACAAGATGTCCCTTTTATCCTTACCAGTGTCCGTAATGGACGTTCTGTGTAAATAACTTAATACCCCATTTTGCAGAACGGAGTAAGAAACTAAATGCTTCTTTAAAATACATCTACAGCCTAAAATGCTGTTCACGCATTCAGCGGTGGAAAAACATCTGCACTCACGAATCGAATTGAAGATACGGTATCGTTTGGTCCCAATTTCATGCCTTATTTCATGTTTAAAACTTAGAAGCAATCGGGTAATGGAAGCATCGAATTTAATTCTACCTCCTGGAAAATAAAAGAGATTTGTGTGAATCGTATAAGTTGCCCTGTTGACGGATAATGACGTTGAAATGGAGGCAAGACTTCTAAACGAGTAATAAATCTGGGCCGAAACACCTCCACATGGAAACCAAATTTATTCCGGTTTATGTGTTAGCTTTTAAGCCTTACATAGAACCTGGCCCAGGCGAATCCCGCCTTGTCGACAGGTGAAGTATTTTAACCGTGTCCCTAAAAGTTTTCGCGGTTGACGAAAAAGTCTAACATACAGTATTCGTCACACTCTTGTACGTGTGTTGGCATTACGGCTGAACTACCGCGCATGCTTCTCGTTATTATTTCAGACAGAAAGACTGTTAGCATAAAGAGGGCGAGCTTACATAATTGGATTATGAGACGGGATCATCGGTGCCCGATGTGATACAAGATGTTGATACAGCCGCAGTCATTACCGTAAACGAGTATTTAAAAAACATTTAAAGGATCGTTTCCCTTTGAAATAACCATCATCAGATCGATATGTGCCATGATAGGCTTTAAGGAACCGAGAATTCAGCTGGGACTTTCAAATTTTACCTTTTAATAGATGATCTTGTACTGGAATGAAATAAGCCTATCCAGTTCAGGTTACCTCCTTAAACTCTGCCAGTGGTAAAGCAAAAGTTTAGGCTTTCATCCGTCCCACACGACCTTCGAAACCTTACAACTGATCTAACTCATATCGAATTTGATAATGTAAGACTGGAAAATAAGTTTTAGCAATCCCATTCCGCGATAGTCAAAGGATAAGAATAATATTCTTTGAAGAAACAGAAATACGCCCATTGTTTGGGATTAGGGTTATGTTAGCAAGAGTACATCATGTACCTAAATGCAAGATTGTTTTTCAACTTGAAAACAACAGGCCAGCAAACAGGACTACGGTAATGATGTAATTTCTATGAGTGATGGCAATGTCCTTGAGTGACTTTCGGATAGCGACGGCACCAGAGATTTACCGTGGGCTGGGGCAGAGGATATGGTGTTGGCAATACAGCGGGTGATCCGGCGGAGGACTCCTGAAGTGATCCCGGAGCGTGGGAAAGATCGACAACGCTCGGTGGGGGAACGGGGTAAATCCAGTGGAAGTGTTGTCAAAACTGGGGTCACTAATTGATCAAATGAAGCATTTCACTATCTTCAGATGGGGTTTGATGGGCACATAATAGACCATCAAACTCACAATTTGAAAATTGTAGCTCAACTTTGACTAACTTCTGCCGGTCCCTGTGATGACGTTGAAGGTTGTTTGTAGGGACGTTGTTAGGGGCTGTTTGGGGCTTTGGAACAGTAGCAACCTATCACTCTAAGCTGATCTGAAAGAAGTAGGCTACAGTTGGTTGAAGTACCCTCAATGGGGAACGGGCGAAGCGTGCCAAAATTTGCACCAAGACAGATTTAATAGGGACAAGAAGGGACATGGGAAAATTTGAAAGCAAATGTCCCCTATGCACACCCCCACCAACTCTCTAAAATCTTTGGAGTGAAAATCACTCTTTTAGAGTGAAATTAGGGATCACTCTAAATTTGGAGTGAAAAATTTCAATCGAAAAAGAGTCATTCTCACTCTTTTAGAGTGAATATTCAATCTTAATTTTGGAGTCGTCCCTAATTTCACTCTTTGGAATTTAGAGACAAACTATCCCAGGGTTTGGAAACATTTAATAGTACTTAATCACGAGTTCGATATTCCCTAAAATCAGCAAACTGAGTTTACGAACACGACCCCACCCCCACCCCGGCTATAGCAAGCAGTAAAAGTGAAGGTCTTGAAGGCACGGACACAACACCACAATTTTGGAATACTATTTCTGCCCGGAAAATAGCAACTTTAAGTGCGGTATAGCCATCCAAGTTAACATTTAGATAACTGAAAACTTAATACGAAGCATGTCATGTTTTGGGATGACGTGATCGATATTTATTTTATGTGACCAGATGAGTAGCTGCCAATGGATCATGAACTCAGGCAGGCAAACGAAAAAAGCGTACTTCCTTAGCGTCCGTCTTTTGTGCGTGGGTGTGTGTGTGGGTGTTGCACTTTTGAAAACTGCAAAGGTCCGTATTAGCGTCTACACAAGGTACCGTCTGAACTTAAGAGTAGGGCACGGCCATTACGCAAGATTTAGTCGGGCGTTGCACGTCTAGTAGGATAATATGACAGCTTAAAATATACATCGATGATAATATTCAAAGGAGATTTATGTTCGTAAGCTCAATCTAGCTCCCTACCAGTTCAAAAGGCATCTATAAGGAGGAAAAATTGGTTTAAATGTTGAACATTGTATAAGCCAGCGTTTCTCAACTAGTGGGCCGCGGCCTACTGGTGGGCCGCGAATCGTCGTCTGGTGGGCGGCAAAGTCTGCCAGAAATAAACAAAATGTACAAGTCTTTATTTCTATCATTAATTTTTACATAGTTTATTTTACCCAATGGAGGAGAAAATTCACATGTTACACAGTGTTGAAACTTGTCTTGTATGGACGTCAGTTACAAATATAAGTGGAATTTATTTTCTTTAGTTTTTTCAGTTAATAGTGATAGGTAATTTTAGGTAATTTCAACTGTCAAAAGTGGTCCTCGAATTAAAACAGTTGATTCCAAGATATATGATAGAATTTATGTCAACCGAAGTGCACTCAAAAACTGTGAATTAAATCACCACTGTACCAGGGCTTGATAAATATATTTGGGGTTCTGCAAAAGTTACTTTAAGCTGTAGACCCATCTGGGACTAAACAGGGACATTTCGCCTCATTAATACTTTTAATCACATATTGACTTAAATTTTCGGCTCAGTATTGAAATAAAGGTACATTCCTATAGGGGTCTGGGAGACACTTTGAAGGGCAGAAGGTTTTGCCCTGAAAGTTTTACATAATTGGCAACAATAATGATATGCATTTTGCCCTAAAAAAGACAATTTTGCCCGAAATCGACACCATTTTGTTTTCGTCCCTGATGTCCACCACCCCAGACTGCCACCTCATATGCCTATATGATTACAGGGGCACTGTAACAAAGAAATGTTGCTTCTGTTCTCTCTTGCCGACTTTTTTAAACGATCTGTGTGAAAGGTCAGACTTGACACGATTGCCAGACTTCAGATACGGGTATTCCACCAGAAGCCCTCGCCTGTTTCAAAAAGGTTTGACATATTGGAGTGTTTTCAAATCTCCAATTTAATTGGTCACTTGTATAACAATGCACGCCATATTCGATGATGAACCTTTTGTTAAGAATATTCATCCACTGTGAAATAAAGTGTTGCTTTGGAACTTTAGAAGCCTTGTACTAATGTAATGTAAGATTTTATGGTACCAGCAAAATAGAAAGGCGGTATATGAAAGAACATGTAAATAGGTATGACAAAGCCCGTGGTATTCACATATACTAGTACTAAACATTACAGCTGCCCTATTGAAAACAAGACATAACGGTAGCACGAACTAGTTGTAACTTAGCGTTGTTACAGCTTAATAAAACAAAGCAAGAAAAGGTCCAAAGCGTGCCGACAGTCGGAGAGCTCGTTAGCTTGGCTTAGCAAACACTACACTCGACTAAGATGCTTCCAAACACATGTTTAGGGTCGTGTAACTAATCCATCTTACCACTGAAGATCCGTGTCTCGCCGTGCGTGAAACCACTTGAGCTCTTGGCGAAGTAAGACAACAAGATAGCCCACCTACAAGAGACGTGACGAACCCGCGGATAAACAGCGTTTAAAAAAGTCTTACATGAAGAACCGGGGATTCGTTTGTAGTTAACGATTCTATGTTTATTCTTGTCACTTTGGAAATTCCTCCTTTTAAAGAAAAAATGTTTGATCTTATATGCTCATTGATTACCGTATCATCAATTTGCATGGCTCTGGTGTTGTCAACGATTTTCTTTTATCCTAAAGAATGTCGCCGCGTTACTGTCACGTGCAAACGAAACAAGACTATAGTCCTGTTGAATACAGACTAAAATCAGGGCGTAATGTCATCGTGTCATTTTGGGATAATTTCACACTTTTACCCTAATGTGTTTGCAGAATGAAAATGTTTCAACATCTAAACTGTTTTCGCACGTACACATTATGACTAAAAGTGAAAAAGTGGGCTAAAGTTGAAAAAAAAATTACATCAGCCGTGTAAGTCACTGGAACAGAAAACGGAAAGATTACTCGGCAGATATTCGCAGTATCACGCAATTTAAAGAAAACAGTTATTTTAAGACTAAAGTACAACCTACAATTGTGTTATCTAAGGGGCGGTTGATAGAAGGAAAAAGAAACCCACCAAATTTTGATTTCGCTATGAATGTAATTCTAAATAAAAGGTATAGTTATGTTGTAGATAAATGTTGTTTTTTGTACTATTTTGGTAATATTAAAGAAGTGATGTTTCATTAAATGTGACTAGTCACATTTTCCATGGGAGGGCAGCTCTAAACGAGAATGTCACAAATATTACAATTTACAAATTGAATTCTACCGTCTGAGACACATTTTGATGTTCTTTTGGTGGTCAACATTTTATAAGCGATGAGTTACTAAACTCGAATCAAATTCAAAGAGGCAACAATTGACGACCAGTCCCCTTTAATGTTTCGGCTTCGACATAAGTGTACGGGACTACTTCCTATTTAAGGAGTGCAACACTTACGCCAAATGTAATGCACGTTTGTCCAAAATAGCATACTAGTTTGGTTGCCTACGTAGCAGGCTGTACGGCATATTCCTTGTTCAGCCATGGGAAGCTGAGGAGCAGAGCAAACGAGTCCGAGTAATAGTTTGGCCGAAATAGCAAATTTTCTGACCGAATGGAGGGCTGCAGCCTGCAGCCTACCCGGGCCCACCTTGTGGGCCCATGGCCTTTCAAGGTGGGTAGAGTAAAATGTATCGTTACACCAGAGCCAATGTTCCAGAACAAAGAAATGTTAAGATACAAAACTTTTGTTCATTGTAGTTGTGAAGACAAAGCCTGTCTTCAGAAGGCAGGGCCTGTTTTCATATTCAGTAACACACATTGTGTTGCTAAAAACGATCTGAAGAAAAATCTGTGAACTTTTTCTCTAGTGTAGAAACTTTATATGCAATCTGTAAAGAATCTCTAAAGAATTTTTACAAAATCACTAGTCAAGAATTCCTGTTTTCTACAAAATTTCAATATTTCTATAGAATTATATGCAATCGGAGAACTTAAAACAAGTAGTATCTTTTTTTTTTTGGTAAGGGATAATATTTCAAAAATTTAAACCCCTTTTGCATTAATGTATTTATTTGTGACAGGCTCCTAAATTCGCCATCATACTGAAGGAATCCTGGATGTTAGGTCATTTTATCTTTTTTCTTAGAAAGTAAATTGCCAAAATTGAATGACATCTTTCCCGATCTGGAACAATACTGTGCACAGTTCGAAAGCTCGGCCAAGTAGTTTTTGCTGCATTTCGTTTATATATATATATATATATGTATATATATATATATATATATATATATATATATATATATATATATATATATATATATATATTATATATATAATATATATATATATTTCAAGTTTACCGATTTTCATTTACATAACGCAGTTGCCGTCGGCGTTTTTTACCTTCACCTTTGTGCGCTCACACGTTTCTGCATCTCTTCGAAAATCAGCTAGCGGGTTGACTTATTGTGAACGCTGACGGCATCATTCGTGATCTCTGGTTGGGCTTGCACTAGTGCTGTTCCAAAATAGGTGTCTGCTCAGGAGGTGAATTGCAAGTGCTTCATCTAGTATTGGAACAAAGGCCAAACCAACTTGGCTGAATGACTCAGTGGTTAGAGCGTCCGCACTAGCAAGCGGGAGGTCCCGAGTTCGAATCCCGGTGGAGTCAACTTTGCTTTTCACCTCAGCCAGATTTTTCAGCTTCACCGACATTCATATACTGGGCATACTGTTAAAACGATCTGAAAGTTTAATAAATGAGTGAAGAGTAAGATCGTGTCAAATTTACAAAGGCAACTGAAGGTGTAAAAACGGGTGAAAGTAAAAACATTTAAAAGGCAAGTCATAGTACTAACAAGTTAAGACCGCACTACGTTTCGGAAAGAAAAACTTTCTCCAGCTCACGTGCTGAAACAACTGGCTGTGGACACGACTAACTACTGCGTAGGGTATTCTCAATTAAGGCTTACATAGGCTTACATTCAGACCTTCAGGAGTGAGAGTATTCAACCGGTAAATACATTTCAATTAGATCTCCTCCCTGGTTCTCTTGGTATAGATAGTTCTCACATGACGTCATAGGAGCTTTTCACGTGTAGTATGTCAGCCATCTCATAGGGCAACCCCGGCATGTACGTACAAGCTTGCCCTATGACATGGCGGTTGCCAACCCCCAGTTGTGACGTCACTGAGAACTATCTATTGTTACGAATCTTTTCGCTCCCTGTGAATTCGAATTTTTTTACAAACCTTAAAGTACTTACCAATAGAAGTTTGACTCTTTTTAAATTCTTGCCGTGACCACTATGCCTTATCCTAAGATTTAATCCTGTTTCACCGATATGCTGTTTTTGGAAATCTAAACAATTTAGTAATTAGATAACCTCTTTTGTAGTGCAGGTTAAACCTCCCAGCGGCGTAGCCAGCAGGGTGAAGGGGGAAGCGTACCCCCACAGAAATTTGTGGGACACGATGGGCGATGTTGAAAAAATGAAGGAGAGAAAAAAGCGGCGAAAGGAGGGAGGGATGGGAAGTTGGTGGGCAGAGTGGGGGTAGGGGCCTTGGAAGAGGGTAATTGGGAAATATTGGCTTCACAAAAGTGATCTTTTTATGGTACTGAAAACTAATTGAAAACTTGTAATCCTTTTTACACTCGCTCGTAACTCGTTTGAAATTTCTCTTGCCTCTTTAATATCTTACGGTCGGTTTTTACTACTTTTTGTAATTCTACATGTTCTATTTTAAAGCTCCTTCGGAAGTTGCCAGCCTTTTTTCTCTTTGAGATTCTCACCTTTTGTTTTTGTAACTATCAGACATTTCTGAACTTTTTACACTTGCTTAAGTTGTAAATTTATCCCTTATAACAGTTTGTAGGCTTGCCTTTTATCAGTGTGGCTGACGATAGTTGATTAAAAACCGAAAGCTTCCAAGCCCGGTGCTGTTCTTCCATCTTTTAGCTTGAAGTTGACTTTCACCATTTACTTTCTTCTACCTAACTAACTAACTAACTAACTAACTAACTATATATACATAAATATATATATATATATATATATATATATATATATATATATATATATATATATGTATAGGGTCAAAGTACTGCAGAGCACTTTTAAAATGTGTAGGTCCATTAAAAGTACTAAATAGTGCTGAAGCGTGTAGTAAGATCGTGTAAAATCTACAAAGGCAACTGAAGGTGTAAAAATGGTAAAAGTAAAAAAACTTTAAAAGGCAAGATATAATAGTGTGGAGTTTTCAGCAAACTTTTAGCACTATTTACTACTTTTAATTGACCTTTATATGTATATATATATCATGTCTATATATATGTCATGTATATATATATATCATGTCTATATATATATATATATATATATATATATATATATATTAAGTGAAATGTGCCATTTAACCACAAAACGGGTCTGTATCAGCTGGTTTCCTGTACATCTTCAAATAATGAAATTAACAAGTCAGTTCTATTAAAGTTCAACTCCCTTTCCGATCGAAAGTTTCGTCAGGGATCTGATATAGGTGTGACTGATTAACTTATTAAATTTTTATTCACTTTGACTTCAGCCATGACCAAACAATTCTGTTAAGTTGGTTCTACCTCCCACCCATATTAACTTAAACTCATCTTCTCGACTTTATCCGTCTTCCATATATATCCGCAGCGTGATAGTCCCCTGGCATTTTTGCATCAATTCTCGCGATTTGCCGGAAGATAAAAAATGTCGGACATTTTCCTGCAGTTTTAATATTAGATGTTTACGCAGGATGGTTATGTACCTCCGTGGCCTGAAAGATGCCGCAAATATACAAGGCACATGAAGACTGCTGCGGTGCTATCTGATGAACATGCCGCCGAGACTGCCTCAGATCTTTCCTCAGCTTGTTGGCTCTTTAATTGAACGTTACGGATTATTGCTATGCCTTCAGAACAAAACGAATATTGTAAAGACACGCGTTGAGGAGGCAGTCGAGCGGACTCGTGGCTTTATTAATTTTTGCGAAAGCAGTTTGCTTATGATAGTCTCTTTCTGTTTAACACACGTATATGATTGTCTTCTTCACAAAGGCGGTAAATATAAAACACGATATCATGGGTTATACAAGCACAAGTACTTGGGCTTCCGGCGAATCCTGGAGCCCCTCAGCTGAGGCGGAAGAACATTCTCTCTCGTCTGACGGACGAATCGCTTCACACGCCAACGAATCTCCTTCTCTCCGTTCGTGATCTTCCGTCGTCGAGCTTCGGAAATGAGAATCGCTCTCAATGTTTGTCAGAACTGACATATTGCCAATAACCGTGAAGTTGACAAGAGCTGCATGAAGCGAAAGCAAGAAAATCAAGTGTTTCACTAACTTTTCTTTCTCATAAAATCGTTATTGATATTGAAAACGAAGGCGACGATAAAAGGCCGGCTAAGGCTTGTTATGAAATACTAAACAATCAGGAAAGGGCTTGTAAAAATCTTATTAGAAATGGAATTAAGAAATCGATGCCAATATGTTAAGCCATCTCCTAAGTGATGAGAGATTGAAATAACACCAGCTTTCCGTGAATGCAATATAAATTGTCCCTACACCTACAAGTGGCACAAAATGGCGCTTCAAGAGCATCCAATAAAATGGTGGATGTGTGGAAAAGAAAGTAAACGAAAGTAATCACAAATTGCTGTGCTGTTTAACTGTCATAAAAGAATAAATGTGACCATAAAGTTATAGGCACAGACGCCAGTGCTTACTAGTGTGCGTGCAGCCGGTCACGTGTAAGGCCCCAACAGTTGAAATAAAATATCCTTTCACTTCTTCAAATGACCCAGGGTCCGTATATGCCAATATATAAAATTTCCTAACCCTACTAAATTGTAGCTAAAGCTTGCAGTAAGTTTGTCTAATATAGTCTATGTACAGAAAGACACACTATGAGTGCCTGCAAAGTGACTTTTACTTGAATAAAGTTCAATTTATTACACTTTTCAGCTTTCCCACAGTTGCATTACGCTGCGGTATCTTTTAGCCCAGCGCTTCTCAACCTTTTTTTAACTCGAGGACCACTTTGACTCTCAGAATTTTTCTGAGGCCCACCTTACAAAAAGTTTATTCTTTTTTCTTTATATTTTATTTTTTATGGCGGATCTCGCGGCCCACCGGTTGAGAAGCTCTGTTTTATAGCCTATTTGGTTACTTCAACAACCTCAGTGATTAATAACACACAGACAGCACCCTCACTTAATAAACTACTAATGTTATCACTAACAAGGTACTTTTCTTTCTTCTAAAAATAACTGATACCAAGGACATCACTACAGAAAATATTTCACCACTCCGAATCCTCCTTTAAAGGTAAATTGACTATACTATAAAAAGAACTGTGAACATGATTGTGCCATTTAAAAATTTGAAACCCTGGGTAAAAATAATACTAAAGAGCTACCAGGTAATGGATTTCTGTCTGTGAATACCTTATTTCTTGAAAATAAAGTTACCCAGTTGCGTTATTTTGAACTGCCTATCTTCAATATCGATAAATTATGGTTTATATATATTAACAGTTTCCATATTACGAAGGCATAATTCTCCTTTCATGATTTGCAGTTTGTATTTCTGTTATTCTGTTGGCTTATAACCTTCTTATTCAGTCTTGATACGGAGCTGCAGGTAAAGTAGAATGTTAAACATGCCGTCCTTGTTAACAATTTTTTCAAGTTGTGAATGTAATTGCAGTTGTCTCATTGTTTGAACAGCTAGTTTATCTCTTCTCATCGATTGCTTTGTATACATACTCCTCAGTTTATCTCTTCCGGCACTTATGCTATGTCTTCACTTGTGTTATAACTATAGTAGAATCAACAGTCTTAACGATGTGTCCCTCGTAGAATATTTGTAAATAAATAAGGAAAACACTGTAAAGAAGAGCAGTTTGTTCACGATATTTTCTAGTATGGCACCTCGTTTAGGTTAAGTGGGACTATGTAGTTTTACAAAGTGGATATGCAGCACTATGATAAGATCAGTCACGTGTTGTTACAGTAGTAGGGCATACTGGAAATAGCAACTTCCCATCACTAGGTACCGATTAAGGTCAAACCCGTAGCCGGAACTTCTGGGATGGGGCACCGGCACTGCAAAGGGGTGACAAACAAGATTATTCTTTGTAGCCCCAGTCTAAATCCCTGTGGAAATGGATTTCCTAAAGTGGTGGGCGTGGTAGTCTCAAACGGGGTATGGTGGTGGAACGGACACAACCATGAGTGCCTCAGGGGCAACATTTTGTAACGCTAGCGTCATGCGTTCGTTGCGAAAGACCTGCCTCAGTTACAACCCTGTTCACGTAAACCGACAAAGTTGACAAAAAATTTGTAAAAGGGCCGTCATAAAAGTTCCGAACTCAGTGAAACTAAGAATGACTGAAGTGATTTGAGGCATACGTAGAACTGCAACTTCGACCGTCTAACGGTACGCTGAAAGCAATTAACTCCTGTACTGTTCCAGACTGTCGGGGGATTCACAAAGGCTGAACTGTATTTAAAAATATATGTTATAAAGCTTGAAAAATGAATTCTAATGGTCTAACTTTTATCTTCACAAGACGTTCCTGAGCTGAGATATAAAATGTCAAAGCTTATTCACTCAATTCGAAATGGTATAGATTGCGCATTCTTGTACCTTTGTTTTTCTTTATGTTTTTTTCGAAAGCCACTGCAACTTTTGCCAAAATATGATCACTGCCTAACTGTTACAGGGTGACTTGCCTATACATGCTCTCTGTACAACATGTATACGGTGCATGAAAACAGTAAATTCTTCAAGGTGATTTAAACATTGTCATTTCAAAAGGAAACAAAGGCAGGTAATGTGAGTTGAACAAGAAGGACATCACAAATTATTATGCAATCGACTGTTTAAATTAAAGGGGAATTTTCATGATCCCAGACAGTTCCAATTCTCTCAACTATGCATCTTAGACCTCCTCCCATAACTGTATGAAACTCTTCCTTATGCAGGAATAAACCTGTTTTATTGCTTAAAGCCATGTCCTGGTGAGCATACAAGGCTATAAAATGTAATAAAAGTACTCTCTCTGCCTTGTGTGGAATGTGAGCTACTCTGCATCTTTCAAATTTTCAAACTTTGATATCAATCAAAGAGCAGTCACCAACTGAGAATTTTGATATACATACACTAAAAATATACTTTGGGGTGATGACTGTCTGTCTTTAAGTGAATAAATTTCAACATCTCATACCTCAGCAACGGAGTAAGCTATGAAAATGGGAATTGGATGAATGAGATTCATTTTCTAACCTCTTAATTATATATACTTGCAGGTCCTAGTTCTAGACTAAAGGTAAACTTTAAACCGTTAATACCCTGAGGATAGGTCATTAAGGAACTTATTGTTTTTTAATATTTCCTAACTATTAGTTTTAAATCACATAGATGTAATAAAATGAGAAATTGTTACAGCTTGGGAGTAACCGCTGTACCTTCGGAAAAGGACCAGGATGGGAAAATATCACAGAAAGACAATTAACCGCTTTCTTCTCCTCCGTCAATTTTAATTCAAAATGGCAAACAAAATTTGTCTCAAAATCGTTCAGTTACTGGCCTTTTACGTTCTATATGGATTTGTTTTTATGAACTACGACGCCTCCAGTGACGCTCAGTCCTTCATGTGTGCCCCCCGCCCCACTTCGAAACTGGTGACGCCACTGGTAATTGGTACAAATGTAATTACAAACATTTACAAACATAATAGTCCAGTTCGAAATTTCGAGGTCTGTTTAGGGAGAATTCAATGGCATTTTCAGATAGTGAAATGATTCACACCCAAGAAGGAGCTCACCGAATTCCCTCGGGGCTTTCTGAACCGTTGGGTGATTTCAACTTGAACCCTTCCTCATAGAAAAATTTCGAAGCCATGCACAGGACTTACAGGCTAAATATAAATTACATACGCCTTCTCTGAGCGTCACGTATTCGAATCTGGTCGGCAGGGCCGGATTTAGGAATGGGCAACGTGGGCAGCTGCCCATGGTCCTCCACAACAAGGGGCCTCCACAACAAGGGGCCTCCACATATTTCATGAAAAAATATAAGGAAAATAAAAAAAATAAAAAAAAACAAAATGTAGGCTGACACGTATCATCAATCAAAATCATATTGCGCGAGTTTTACGTCATCTACATACGCAAGCCATATTCAATTGTAATTGTATCTCTTTGTGAATGGTAGAAACAGCTAAGTGGTTGTTTTCCTGCCATTGCAAAGCACACGTCAGCAGACAAACATGATTGGCCTAATATCTAAAGTCATCAATCTCAACGTCTATTTTCTTTAGAACTAGGTTAGTGCAGGGGTGGCACCAGGATTTTCCCGACGGGGGCCAGGGATCCGAAGCCCCGACAGCCCCGATGCCGTCTAAGAGTTGGAGGGATGAAGATAACCTATGTACTATACCATGCTATCGCGGGGCCATCTATTGCATAAAATTTGTATATACTAGGCGAATATAGTTCCGTCCGCCCTGATTTAATGTTTTTCCAGGGATCTAAACTGTGAAATTGCAAAGTGCGCGAAGCGCGCAAGAATTTTTTTGGTGAGCCTACACTAAAAAGAATCTGTACTTACTTAAAGCTTATATGGCTCAGTTGTCCGGGCAGTTGGGCTCTATCGGGCATTACTTACATTGTACTTCCCTACTCGAGTCACTGCCGTATCGCACCAAAGACACAAGCCAAGGTTTAGCGAAATGAGATGAAATTCCTGACATTTACATAAATCCATGTATTCTACTTATTTATTTCCTTGATAAGGTGGGAAGGGTTTGTACTATATTTAGCTATAAATAACGGAACTGAGGAAGAGTGGGCAAAGCGTACCGAAAAATTTGGGTTTTAGTGCATTAATGACCCTTTTGAAAGCCAAAATAAGTAAACCTACCATAAGTGGAGACAGAATTTTCCCTTCAGGAAACCGGGCCATGCCAGCGACCCCAAGTTCCGACAACCTCTATGTTGAGGGGTTGGTGAGAAGGGGATATGAAGGAGCCTAACTATCCGATGCCGTTGCAGGGCATATTTGCATAAATTATCACTCAATACTTCAAGAACCGAGTTGCGCACTGATAGTGTTCTTCTGAATCTGAATCGTGAAATTGCAAAGCGCGCGAAGCGCCCGAAAATTTTTGGTAGGTTACACAAAGAACATGTAATCATTAAGAACAAAAAGAAAAATGAGACAAACTGTAGGGGATGTATTCCGTATCGGGGATAACAAACATTGTATCGAAACCACCTGGACTACCCGATGAAATAGCCAAACTTTACTCCGTGAGTCGCTCACCAACTGACCGTACCGCATAACACACGCAAGAGAGCAGTAACTAGGCTTTGCGATATGGGATGAAATTTACGACCTCTACATAAACTGTGTACCCTGCCTACACGTTACTTGGTAAGGTGGACAGGGCTTGTGCTATCTAGCTAAGTGGAATGGAACTATTGAAGAAACTCGAGTGACTCTACAGTGCGCGTAGAGCGCCGAAAATTTGGGGTTTTTACAGAAATTGTCCTCTTGAGACCAAAAAACAGCTAAACTGTCTCAGGCGACCAGTCGCCGTCGGGAACTGCATACATCATCGTATCGACTAAGACTCCCCGACGAAACTGTAAAAATTCCCCGACGGGGCCCAGCCTTCCCCGAAGGGGCCGGGGTACCATGGCCCCCGGCCCCCACCTGGCGCCAACACTGGGTTTGTGGTTGGTTTTGAAACGTTACAGTTACAGTACACCCTGACACTGCGCCTGTCATCACCTCCCGCTAGGTTTTAGACCGGAAGTGCCGAAGTGAGTATTGTTGATTAATTCTTTTTATGTGCAATGATAAAACAGCCCTCCTCTCCACACCCTCCACACACGCACACATCACGCCCGTATTATTCACCCGTACGTGTCGGGACAGTTGGCATTTAGCTCAGGAGCGCTAGTTTGCTAATATTATTTTATCTGGTCAGTTTTAATTAGTTTGCACTTGAGTTAACATGTTCGTCATCCATCAAGTTAGTCAAGTCTAGCTTAAAGCAAGTTTAGGCCCGGGTGGCAAAAATACTCGCCGCCTATTTTAGCCGATTTCGCGGCCTTGATTTTGGACAACCTACGTTGCCGAACATTTGTATCCACTGGACGCTAGCGAACATTTATAGCAGACGTTGGCCTGTGTCATGATAGGCTATTGAATATGACATTTTCAGAGACCCTGACTTCAACAAATTGATCCAAGATTTTGCAATGGTCAAGTCTCGTAAAGTGTCTGGTCCAGGGGCGCAAATCTCTGTTTGAGAGTGAGGGGGCGAAAACGAATATGGTGTACGCGTGGATTTGAAACTGTGCACGCGTAGCGTGCACCGCGAGCGGGAAGCCCTCGTGGGTGGGGTACAGGGGCCCACCTTAGGGCCCCCGGTGGGGTCCAGGGGTAAAGCCCCGGTGGGGGTCCAGGGGGAGAAGCCCTCGGAAGCTGCAGAAAGATTGTTTCGAACGGAATTTTTTTAGTGTAAAGGCTCCTGGGTTTTAGAACATTTACACTTGTCAAAAGGGTTAGTGAGGGCATAATTTTAATACTACTGATGTGCTTCCCTGGATTAAAGTTTTGAAAGAGCTGGGATTTTTTAAATGTACAAAAAGCAGGACAACGTTTAATCATTATTCGAGACGACCACAGATTGACTTACTTAATTGATAATAGGATTCATCATGACGTGCAGTTGTCTGCACTACGTACGCATCAAGGGCTTTTATGCGTGGCATTAATCACATTTACAGCTTCAGAATAGGCAGCATTCATATTATTGTAGTGTTACGGTAGGTAGGGCTCTCTTGCCGAACCGGGGCACAAAATGCAGAGATAGATCGCTCTGGCCTAGATTAGGAAACGAAGTGAAGGTATAACTAAGACATGTCTTAAGTGTTTTCGACTGAAAATTGATTCGTCTGGGCCGGGTTTCAGCTTCAGATGATATTCCGTACGGCCTTGATCAACAGACATTCAAATACTATGTCAGTTATAGCCTATAATTGTATTGTTGTCATGTGTTGTTATCAAAGGGATGTCAAAAGTGACCAAGCGGCGAAAAAAATGAGTATTGCTATTCACATTTTTGGGGGGCCAAATTAGGGTTTGCCCCCACTTTTCACTTGAGGGGGCAAAGGCCCCTTGCCCCCCGGGATTTGCGCCCCTGGTCTGGTCTGTAAATATATGTACTGTACTATATCCATGTTATGATTGACCGTGATTGTTCATTTGTACTGAGAGATGTGGTAGCAACCTGTTTAACTTGTACTGAAAATTGGGCTGGCAAACAGGCTTACATACCGTAATGAAAATTCTTGAACATAAATTAATTACTTCAAAAATCACAAAATACCGCACCATTTTGCATCATAGTGCCCTTAATTATTATCAAAAATCCAAAGGGGGAGGGGGATCCCTCCCCGGGGATCCTCCCCTTAGACCCCTCCCCCAGGACGTCTATCACTGGGGGCCTCCACTACTGATGGTTGCCCACGGGCCTCCACATGTTTAAATACGGCCCTGCTGGTCGGTATAGTGTTCGGCATCGGAAGACAAAACCGTTTGCCTCCTGAAAGTTACTTTTATAGACCTTTTGAATAATTAAATTTACTGGCTGTAAGCACGACTTACAGGCTGGTAATATGTTGGTTAACTTAATTGCTTTGGGGGGCTTTTCCCCTGGGTTGCTTGAAGTATATGCAGATAATAATATTCCAGCCGAACAATTCCTTTGGTTGAAGAGTTCGGTAATTTTTGCAAGCATTTTTCCGGGGGAGAACTGGGCCAAACAACGTTACGTTGAGAACCACGTTCAGTAAACGGCTTTCTGAACGAAAAGCCAAAAGCACTAAGGCCAACACTGAACACTGTATAGCATTCCATATGTTAATGTACCACCTTGATGAACATTAGCAGATTTTCGAATGTCAAAGTACAGTCTCTTCTGTATTCAATTTTTCATTGAATATTTATCAGCCCTTCACATTACAAAGGAATGAGGTTTCTACAGAAGTACAATATTCTTAGATCTTTGGTAAAAAAGGTATATCGTATTCGGAATGAATATACGCCATAGCTTCAAAAGACAAAAAAGTTTTCGTCGCTCTAAAGCCGTTACTCAACTGCAACAACTGATGATACGTTTTGTTGTGGGGGTAGTTCCACGAATATGTGGTAATAGCCAGCGTCTTGGCTATTCGCACGTCGACTAGGCTAGCAGCCGTGCGAACAAACGTACAGTCAGTGATCGCTTATCCGCACGGCAAAGCTACCAGGTTCAGGTAGTAACAATCGACTGGAACGAGCGGATTATATATAGGCCTAACTTAATTTTTACGGCACATGCCAAGTTCAGTACTATTACAGCATAGGCCTAGCCTAGGCCTAATTATGACCCAGAGTCCCAGACCAAACATGAACAAGAGTTGAACAAAGTTTCAAATAATTTTCTAGAGGATATCACTGCTATTGAATTCACTAGTAATGCATTGATTTGCATTCACTATTTCATTGAGATCCCCTCGCCCCTGAAACAGTTGCTGTGTGGACAAACAGTCAACAATTGCTTGTCTGCACGTCTGCCATGTGGACAGACGTCCACATGTCGACATGCGAATAGGCCCACAAATAGCCAGGCTACGCACACTTAGGCTACAGTAACACTTAGACCTAGGCCTCAGCGCAGGCTAGGCTTACAGAACAGTACAGATTTACAGTCAAACAAGTCTGTAAGTCTATGTAAGCCTAGTATGTGTAATTTCGGCACAAACTTCTGAATTGGCTTAGCCTAGGCCATTTAGCTATAGGTTTGCCATACAAATATGGTGGCCTTTTGAGAGAAATGTTACACTAACTTCAGCCTGTTGACAGTTTTGTTTGGGGGGCAGGGCTCTGGGGGGACTGGAGATTTTTGTGGGGGCTCCTGTTTACTCTCTAAGCGGAGCGCCGCCCAGCTCGCCGGAAATGGCACTTGCCAGGCTTGGTAGCATCCATCAGGAAGTGCAGTTTTTGTGAACAAAATGTAAAGTTTGATTTTATTTTATTATATTTTTGTGAGGACGGATTAGCTCAGCTGGTCAGACTTTTGGTCCAAGGATTGCAAGTCTGAATCCCGTTTTAAAACTCAGTGGCGTACCCAGGATTTCTCTCTTGGTAGGGGGGGTATGCAGTATGTTGTGTGATCACTGGCCTAGGGGAGGTGTTTAAGGGGAGGGGGTGTCTCCTCCCCTTTGAAAATTTTTTTTAGGTGTCCTTACATGCAATCTGATGCCACATATGCCCAGACTGCATAATTTGTCAGTCACGCGGAAGAAGTTCCGCGCCCATTTTCAGTTTACATACTGATTTTACAACGAATTTGGTGCCCAATAATTCAGTTTGGTGTGCGGCGCGCAGAGCAAGACTCCATCCCGGCATAGCGGTGGCAAAACGGTTACAGTACCATGCAAAATATGATTATTTCCTGCCAAATAGGAAAAATGTACATAAATTTTGGCAGTAGTATGATATGTATAAGTGTAGCGTACGTAAGCACAGTATACGTACATATAGTATGTAGTATACATAAGTATGGTATACATATGCGTATATGTATACGTACATATATAGTTAAATGTATTGTGTGTATTCAGTTTGTAGCGGCATTGGCGCGCAATTTTGGATTTTTACAATTACATTCCGCGCGCAATTAACAAACTATGCAATCTGGACATATGCTACCTTTTGAAGTAAAACAGGGTTTTCGCTAATCCGGGTTCCCGGGTCTCAGACGCACGACAAGCCGCCTAGATGCTTGGTAGAAAATCTTGTGCGTCCCATGAACGCATGATGTTCAGTCTTATACGCACAAAAATTGTAGCTCTAAATTTCATGGTCTTTACCCACATATGTATTTACGCACGTACGTACGTCAACTTCTCTTCAGAGCTCGTGCCTAGCCTAAGGTCTGAAGGTATGGGACCTATGGGTGTTTGAATTCAATTATGGAACTGCACGTGCACTACAAACTTTGCCGTACTTCGCCATGCGTTTCACTTGAACCTGGCCTAAGGTATCGGTAATTGAGTACACAATTCCTATACCAAACATAATACGGTTTTTGACCGAGAATGTTTTTGCTCTCTTCAAATGGAAAAATGTGGAGAAAAGGACGAGCATTGATTGATTTTACATCAGTTCAATGTAAAAAAGAATGCCATAAATGAAGAAAATGTATGTTCAGGTCAGCAAAAAAGAAGAAAGGAAAGAATACAAGCCACATTATTTCACATTTTGTTTCACAAGTCCTTTTTTGAATTCTTATTATCGTGTAGTCTCACGGAAAAGTTATTGCCATAATTTTAGTGTCGCCCAAACTTACATGCTACGCGAACGGCACGAAAGTGGTCTAAATTGCTTCAAATTAGAACAAAACTAGACTAAACAGTTGTAACTCAACAAAATCTGAAATGTTTTATCTTTATTTAGTT
Organism: Holothuria leucospilota; assembly: GCA_029531755.1. Taxonomy (NCBI): domain Eukaryota; kingdom Metazoa; phylum Echinodermata; class Holothuroidea; order Aspidochirotida; family Holothuriidae; genus Holothuria; species Holothuria leucospilota. Next base: position 44,827,956 of record CM055965.1, on the reverse strand, counting down.
GAAAAATCGAAGCACCTGGTGGGATAATTTGCATAGATAATTCGTGCTAAAAACAAGTGAAGGAACTACGCCTGCTGGATGCTAATTTCATGTTTGTCGAGCTCAAAGAAAATCTTGCCGGGCTACCACAGTCTATTACCAAAAAGCCCGACGGGCTACCTCTTTGAAAAATATTTTCCGAGCCCTAATTGTGACAATCCAGACATGCAGAGCTAGCTCGACATATTCCGGTCACGCGGTACAGTTCACGTTCGTACTAAAACACCTGTCATTTCCACCTCACACTTTGCAGTAGTTATGATGGATTCTTGTGTAAACGCATGCGTACTTATTGCACAATAAAAATAAACTGCATATTTTTATTATTTTATTATACCTGGGATTAGCCTAGGGTACCTAGCCTAGTTCTCACGTACACTTTGTTCCCTGAACTAGGCCTAGGCTATTGCAACACAAACTTTTGACCTGACCGCATATTACTGTGAGAGTAACATCGTCTGCGTGCGTTGCTGCAGTGATTGTTGCTATATACGCGTATGCGCGTGTATGAACGTAACTATAGCTATGGACTATATATGTCACAATTGAACAGCAATGCGTGCTATTTAGCATACAATAGTGTGAACGTCCTAGTTACACAATTTAGCAGTTTCATGGAATGTTTAAAAAGCAAAACAGGATCGTTTGTGTAAATCAAAACTTTTGGTCTCTTTTTGGACACTAAGTGCAAATAATCTTAGAATGAAGGGTCTTAAACATATAAAGGACCCGTAGAGGTCAATTATGCAGGAGTATACGTGAATTTGAGAAAGTTCGAGACCATTCAAAATTTTTCATGGTGCGGTAGCCCAATTTTGACAATGGGTATATTGCTGACCTAATATGGGAAGCCCCAAAGCTTCCCAGATACTAGGTCAGCAGACTGCGGACTAACCTGGGATATGCTCCGGGAGGGAAGCTCGGCACATATGCCTGTCTGAAGGGTTAGGGTATAGCTCCATATCTTGTACACACGTACGTATCGTATAGGTTACAGTACAAGTACGGGACTCTTGGAAAATTTTGGAAACCCTTGAAAATTTTGGGGGACGCTCCAAAAAGAAAGCTGAGAGTTTCGGGACTCTTGAGATTGGAAGCCTAATGAAAACCCTGTAAAATTTGTGTTAAAAAATTAACGTATTTTTATGAAAAAGTGTGTTTATTATCTAAGAGGAGCCCCACCATAGGTTGGCGTGGAGTGTTCCAAAAAAAGTTGAGGTTTTAATACATCCCAGATGGCCGAAAATGGCACTTGCCAGGCTTGATAGCAGCCCATCCCAGCTGATGTGCACTGTCTCATAAGGTATTTTTTGATTAGCTGATGGTATTACATCGTATTGATTGTATCCTTTGTTACAGTTAAGTTATAAAAATTCTTCTTAGACAGTGCGAATTGGCCCACCCATCAAGATGTGCAATTTTTGTGAAAAAATGTAAACTTTGATTTTATTTTATTCTCAAAGACATTTCTGTGAGGACAGATTAGCTCAGCTGGCCCGACTTGGAAGTTCAAATCCTGTTTGAATCCTGTTTACTATCTGCAGAGCGCCACCATGAGTTGGTGCGGAACGTTCCCCCCAAAATTTGAGATTTTAATACATCCCAGATCGCCGGAAATGGCACTTGCAAGACTTAATAGCAGCCATCAAGATGTGTAATTTTGGTGGAAGAATGTAAACTTTGATTTATTTTATTCTCAAACACATCGAGTTTGTCACAATCAATCCAAATCTATTCAAAATTATTCAGAGTGGGTAAATTTTTTTTGGACAGATCGCCATTGGGGGACGCTTGGGAGGTGCAGCAATTTTGTGGGGGACTTGCACCCCCAAGACACCCCCCCAGCTATGCCACTGGTTAGTGCTTAGACTAAGCCTATTTATAGTTCTAGCCTTCTCTGGCGGCATTCACTTTTTAAATGGCATAGTCGTTAGCACAAACAGATAGACAAAAATTATTCTTTTGAACTCACTGGGAAATAATAGCATAATCTTCAAACCTGTCTGGTGTTTTTTTGCATTTTTTGTCACTGACTGAACATTAGTATTACACTTATCATCATGTCATGGCTCATTCAAGATCATCTGGGTATGACTGAAGGGTCTTTAAGGTTGGGCCTTCATTATATACCTGTAGCTTTCTTCAAGAGTTGTCTTAATGCTCTAAAAAATTTAAATTTTGTTGAACATATGCTCACTAAATACCAGCATTACTTTGTTCTCAAAACGCTGCAAATTTGTAAGTTGACTGAGCATACGCACAACTGTATATAATAATAGTAGTGAACAACAACAGTAACAATTACTGTACAGTAATGATAAAAATTCACAGTTTTTTATAAAGCGCAAAACACACTTCAGTCCATCTTTGCTGAGAAAAAGACTCCAGAAGTGTCTTGAATTTTGAGACTGTTGAAGCTTCTTTGATTTTTATTGAGAGGTTATTCCAAAAATTAGCTGAGTACTGGAAAGAAAAATGACCATAATACTTTGTAGAGACAGAAGATGAGAGTAGCAATTTTGAGCTGGAACAAAGACATTGAGATGGAGTGTACTTTAATCATGAACAAGATCTTGTAGATAAGCAGGGGCGTACTGTAGCTGTGCAAATATGTAAATGTTAGAGGAAGAACTTTGAACTTGATTCAATCAACCACAGGAAGCCAGTGAAGGCTGTGAAGGACAGGAGTTATATAATCGCTGGGTTTTTTGAGTGTTACTAAATCTCGTAGCCAATTTCTGTATGTGCTGCTGTTTCTTGAGTCAAGAGTCTGAAAGCCTGTAGAGTAAGCTATTGCAGTTATGGGAGATAACAAAAACTTTTTAACTACTGTAGTGTTTCTGTGGCCTTTTGTTCCAAGTATTTTTCAAATATTGATATCCTGCTAAAGTTAAGGCACAGAATTAAGTGTATTGAGGAGATGGGAGAATTTTTATTATGTGACAACAAAAGTGCATGGGATGTGCTTTACATATATGCATTCTTAAGTTGCAGAAAGTACTTAAATTGCTATGAACTATACTATAGAATGTAGACAATTTTTTTCAATTGGGGAAATAAATGGGGAGGGGGGGGGGTGAGTTAAAAAAAAATTTCAGTTTCTTCCTTTGAACTGGCATGCATAAAGTAACTGTAGTACATATGCTTCATGTACCCAGGGCTCTTTGGGAATGAGAAAATTATGAACAGCCTTCTCTAACCTTCACAAGGAGTTTCCACTTCCCACTTCCACAGCAAGAACTTTGCATAATTTCTGTGGCACCTTCAGGACAGACTATGATTGAAAGCGTAGAATTTTGCATAACCTTCCTAGCTTTTTGTGGTCAGTGCATGCAGTGAATGTGTTTCAGAAAACAGTTTTTGGAAGTGTCACTGCCTCTGTAGGTGCATAAAAATGCTCAGTTCATACATTCTGGATACAGTATTCAAACATAGCAGCTATACTTTCTCGGACTTTTTGATATGGAAGTAAGTTGGGTAGAACTAGCCCTTGAACAGGCCTTTGTGTTTCAATTTTCATCCTTCATTACAGGAGTGCAACAGAAAAACACAGGCCTTGATAAAGGGCTAGGTAAAACTATAAAAAGTCTGAAGCTTCTGCCATGGTTCTTTTACAGAGTAAAGTTTCAAAGACTAAAAGGCACTAAAATTGGCGTACATGATGTAGCGTTATTGCAGTATAGGCTTGAGTGCCTGAGGCTGAGGCCTGCAAACCATGTACCAGTGGGACTTACTGTTGTAATATACAACCTAAGCCTAACCATTTTAAATTGTATAAAACCTTTAAGCCTAACCATTTTAATTTGTGCTAAGCCTATTAATGAATACTATATGACAGACTGTATGTGAAACCCACTGTTAAAAATTTTCAATGTGAAAATGATACATAGAGGAAAATAATGCACTTTTGCATTGGACATTTGGAAAATTAATAAGTATGATTTAATACCTTGCCTCATGTGGACCTTAAAGAGGCTTTGACAATATTTCAAGGCCAGATGGTACAAAGCTGAAGCATTGTCCCCTCTGGCTGACCCCACAAAAATTGGCATCAAGGCAGAGCCTTGAAACCTCTAAGACTGTGGTATAACCTATCTTGATTTTTAAATCTTGGCAACACAGGCCTCACAAAAGACCATGTAGAGCTGGAGATTTAAGAAAGAAAGAGCTTTCATTGAGCAGGAATATTTCATAAAGAATGCCGAAAATGTTGCATTGATCTTGCACTTGAATGACCACGTTTACTGTACACTAAGTGAGACATTAAGTTTTGTGATGTCCATTAAGAGAGATGTGCCTTTTGCTTGAAATTCAAAAGAGTCTGCAACCCTACAAAGTGAAAATAGAAATCACAAAAGAGTGAGTTATTTCAAAAAGGTGAAAGTTGATGAAACACTTCATAATGAAAAAACTTTGAAAAAAATTAGTGAGTCCTAAAAAATTCATAAAGGTGAATTTCTTTTCATGCACAGTTTGAGATGCTGTCTTCCTCCTCCGCCTGACAATGTGAAGCACAAAGGGATGACGTCAGTGTCATCACAGATGGGTATGAAAGAAGTTTGCCTGATTGATGCAGGCATTACAAACATTGGAGATCTAGCTCTAACGGAGGACACCGAAACTCTAAATCTCCATTGTAATTCTATCTCCACCATCACCAACATACAGCATCTGTGGAGATTACATCATCTTGACCTGTCCTCTAATGTGATTACTGACATCTGTCACTTGGAGGGACTGACAGAGTTGAGGACGCTAAACCTCTCCTGCAACCTCATCAGTGAAATTTCAGGTCTGAAGGAACTAAGGTGAGTTCAGAATTGGTTTCATATCCAGAGGGAAGCTGAAATGTAGTACATCTACCCATTTTAATGTAGATTGACTTGGCAGATGCAGTTTTGCTCGTAAAATTGCAACTGTAGTGTTGAAGGTATTAATTTTGAAACTTTTTTACCACAGTATTTTCAGTTAGACGAAAAAAGCTCTTTATCTTGAAAGCCAACAAAATCCACTGAAGAGGATGTTTTAAAGGGCCCCTTTCTTTTTCCTTGTCAAAGGCAAAAGGAATCTGCAATCACATGCAAGTGTATGTATGTGCTTATATGTGTGTGTGTGTGTGTCAGTGTGTGTGATGCATACCTTGCAAACATGATATCTCAAGAAAGCAATGATAGAGACCTTTAAACTTGGTACTGTGTATGAATTGATCACATTGAGAGGGAGATCCCTATTATTTTTGGTGGAAGTAAGAGGTCATGTTAGGTGACCAGAGGTAAAAACCAAAAACTTTGTAAACACAATTTTTCAAGATAGGAAGCATGGATACTTTTCATACTTTACATGTAGATGTGTTATAGTCAGAAATGAATCCTGTTGTTTGTGGTAGAGGTCAACGGTTATCTGAGGTCACTGGAATGAAAAATATGAAATTCCTTGAAGATTGCTTGTAAACACTATATCTCAAAGTAGCAATGATGTATACTGTCCATCATTGCACCGTACATATACTTGGTATATGGATTTATCATATTCAGATGAAGATCCCAATCGATTTTGGTGAAAGGTCATGTAAGGTCAATAGGTCAAACCTGAAAATCGTGTAAACACGATACTATTTCAAGATGGGATGTTGGATACTTCTCATACTCTGTTTATAAATTTATCATGTTAAGAAAAAGGACCCTATTCTTTTCGGTGGAAGTCAAGGTCATGTTAAATCACCAGAGGTCAAAAACTGAAAATGTAAACACAGCATGTCAAGATAGGGATGATGGATACTTGTCATACTTGGTATGTAGATTTTTTATATTAAAAGAGAACCCTGTGGGGTTTGGTGGCGGTCAAAGGTCATATGAGATCACCACAGGTGAAACTACAAAAGCCTAGTCAACTGAATAGACAGTGGGCAGTACCTCCAGATTGTGTTGTTTTGTGACTACTGAAAAGAGAGCTGAATTTTAAACCATTCCAAATATATTATAGAGAACAACATACTTTCACAAGCATATCTCTGGTGTGCATTCGTTGGTAATTAATTTTAATTAGCTGATTATGAACACATGTAAAGAATGCTGTGACTATTACATGAAATACTTTCAGATTAATGTGTATGTCGATGGTGTAGTGGAAAGTGCTCAGTTTCTCATCCTGGTTCAACCCTATCCAAGGCACGTATCTCTGTGGTAACTCACTTTTGTCTCCTGTTACTTACCATACTTAGCATATAGATTTAAATATTTAAAGGAAGGTTCCTATTGTTTTTGGTGGAGGTCAGAGATCATTTTGAGGTCACCAGAGGTAAAAAACAGAAACCTTGTAGAAAAGATATTTCAAGGTAGGAATGATGGACATCCTTCATGCCACTGGGCACAGCCAGGTACTGCCCAACACCACTCAGGACCGCCTGCCCATACCAAGTGAAAAAACTTTACAAGGATTGCTTTTTCAGGAAGGAATCATAGAACTTACCTTTTGGTTTTATTGTCTGCAAAGAAAGTTTCTATGGTTTTCTTGTATTTTTTTTTGTTTGTTTGTTTACAGTGACTGTTGTAAATTACTTAGAAAAGTGTTTTTTTCTTCTTTGAAATGGTGTGGGCTACTTTTAAGTGAAAAGCTTTTCTTTGCCTGCAGGTCGCTCATTCATTTGAATTTATCTTACAACTGTATATCCAGTTTAAAAGGCCTTTGTCAGCTTTGGGGTCAAGAGTACCATCTTAAAAGTCTGGAGCTTCAGGGTAACAATGTGAGTTCTGTGGAGGAACTAATTGAGTGTCTCAGTGGGCTTACATCATTAGAAGAATTAACACTAGAGAGAGAAGGTAGCAGTAACCCTGTGTGTCAGCTTTATGGTAAGGTTTTGTTAGTCAGTAATAATACTGTACGATAAGTATTTATCAAAATATTTGGGGTTTTATAGCTAATCATACAGTAACTTTACATGTCTTGCACAGTAAGTAAATTACCTGGCATGTTCCCAATAATGTATAGCATTTTACCACCTATTGGTGTGTGTTTAGACTTGGAAACATTCAGCCCTCTATGTATAGTCATTAGCAGTATGAACTGTATAAGCCGTTCTGTCCCTAGCTACCTTGCTATATAATGAAGAATATGAGGAGAGAATCCTCTTTCTTCCATCAGTACTGTGAGGTCAATATTCTGAATTTTGTAAGAACCCTTCTCCTTCAAAATTTTTAGGTTTGAATTAATAACTTCTTTAATACTTTAAAGACCCCACCTGCAGTGTATGTGTGTGTGTCAAATGTGCAGTCGTCATATTAATTACTAGTGTAGTACAACTGTCTTACAGATATACTTAGTGATAGTGTGTATCATTACTGTCAGGCACTTACCTTTCTTTGAAATAACCAGCAAGGAGAGAGGGTGCTATTTTAAATCTGTTCTTAAGTTCTGTTAATGTAAAGTCAGATTGCTTTGTGGTGGAACATATTTATGTATTAAACAAAAAGTATGTAGGCCTATGTTGCACTGAAGTGATGATTAATACTGTAACCAAATAATTTGTGTAGTCAAATTTATGGTGTTACCAACTCCTATGATGTAGCAAACTATCTTTGTGGTCTCTCTTTCCCAAAATGCTTCCAAAATGAATGAGGCCTTTGTTGAAAGTTGTGTGAGATACTAAAATTCATTAAAGTCACTAATCTGTAAAATATGCAGCAGGGTTTGCACAGCCATGAAACATCTTGGAAATTAATACTGTCATGGAGATTATGGGAAGGTCATGGAATTTTGTTAGGGCATAAAGAAATTGATATTTCAAGCAGAATGCATGAAAAATGTGAAATCTTGCACAACCACCCGTAATAAATGTGTACACTTTGGCTTTTGCTGTGAATATTACCCAGATTATTCCTTTAAAGTGTTTGGTCACAATGTATTTGGATTGGATTCCTGTAAGGTGAGGCGGAGGCCATCTTGTTGATGATAATATAAATGGCTAAGATTATTTTCAGTGTGTGATGACTGGTCAGTTTTCTGTAAGTAGATTTATAACATATAACAAAAATGTGAGTGGACTAGTCATTGGAAGTCATAACTTTGTCTTGAAAGTCATGGATTTTCACTTTCTGATTTCTGTGCAAACTGTGATTGAGTAATCAACAATGTATCCCTAATAATTTCTGATTCAGTTTGTGTTTTAATTAATCTTTTAAAAAAAGACATTGTCTTCTCTTCTAACAGGTTACAGGACAGCCCTACTCAATTCCCTTCCTCAACTTAAAGTTTTAGATGGGAGAGACAGACATGGACGACCTATACAGAAGGAAATCTCACTCAGTGACATCCCAGGTAAATTTGTATGGTGGTAGAATGGTTAATGCAGTCATCACTACTTATTGAGGGTAATTACATTAAATAGACAGGATTTTCATATGTCTGCCCCTTACCATGTTGTAATACCAGTAACCATCAGTAATCATACCTGTACTGGTATTTGTACTTAAGTCACCATTATGTGATATTACCCTTGGCGATATCACATAATGACAGTTTATTTACCTGTTCCTGTTCAATACTACTGAAATGGGACTGTTACCCATACTCATTAACTGGGACCTGTGCCCATAATCATGGTCCTGTGCTCACACTGCAACATTGCCACCCTCCCACCCCCCCCCTCACCTGTTTTGCTTTGCTCTTATATATGACTGGAATCTTGTGGGGGTCAAGAAAGGTTCCTTCAAGGAAATTAGAATGGTTTCAATAGCCCCAAAACACATCTATAATAAGCCTTCAGTGGCTGCATATTCCCTTAAATATTACCCTGAAAAATCAGTTATTTGCTCATAGAAATTTTTAATGTTAAGTATATTCAGGAATCAATACATTCCAAACAATTTTTCCAGATTAAAAATTACAAAAATACCAATCAAAAAGCATGTACAAGAATTCTAAAGTAAGAAACTGACCACAGTATCTTCAGTGAAGATAATGAGCCAGTAGCAGTTAATATTTCTGTTTGGGAGAACACTTACTCTTTCTATATCAAATAAAATCACATAACCTTAGAAGAAGAAAATTTGCTTTTATGGATGTTGCAATTGTTTTCTTGATTTTTAAGTTGCCTTTTCTTTTAATACTTTGTGTTTATAGGACTGGAGCAATATCTTGACTTCCTTGTATCATCTGATGGCAACACATCAGCCTCTCAGGTGAGCAGGCAGCAGATATTGGCAGCTACTGTTAATGTCAGTTTCACATGGCTTGCTAATATCCATTCCCTCCACTTACAGCATTGATCAAAATCACTAGAGCTGCTATTTTTGGTTTCGATGATAAGAGAAACCTATGCATTCATGTTGGCGTGTGTGTGTGTACGTATGTGTGTGTGTGTGTGCACTTACTTTCCATTCAGATTGAGGACTTAAACAATGGATTTCAGGTCCTTAGAAGGAAATACAATAGATTTCTCATGTCCTCAGAAGTTTAACAATAGAGAGTCTATCGTTAAAGTTAGGGTTAAGGGAGCAAACACAATAGAGAAAACAACGAGTTCCTCAAACAGTATGTAAAGCACAACTGTGTGTGTGCGCGCGTGTGTTTGTGACACTTTGCATGTAAATACAATATCTCATGAAGGGAAACTCATACAGTTCTCAAAGTTGGTAGATAAATGCCCCATATTAAGGGGAAGAACTCCATCATTTTTGGTGGGTCAAAGTTTATCTGGGTCACCGGGGTTCAAACTCTGAAAGCCTTGTTAACACGATATCCCTAGATAGGAAGCTTGGATAAATTCCATACTTAGTATGTAGATGCGTTATGGTAAGGGGAAGGAACCTACTGTTTTTGATGGAGGTCAAAGGTCATTTGGGGTCACCTGGGGTTTAACTTGTTAACCTTGTTAACACGATATCTCAAGCTAGAAAGCTTGGGTAGATTTCATACTTAGTACATAGATGCGTTATGGTAAGAGAATGAATCCTATCATTTTTGGTGGGGGGTCCACTAGAAAGTAGTCCCACCAACAAGTTACCTGGGTGCACTACAGGTACACTATACTATGCACTGCATGTGCATTGTACTATGCATCATATATCTCTTCACTGAGTGAGAAGCATGTATATACTAGTGCAGTACATAGAACACACAGGACATTGCAGTATATGAAGGTAAGTCTGATATGCAAGTGCACAAGGTGTGTAGTCAATTAAAACAAGTGAGTTAGAAGGCATTCTTGATATGTGGGTGTCTGCACGTTGCTTGTTTTTTAGTACAGTAGATCCATGAATAGTTTTGCAATTATGCTGAACATTTTGGGTAGAGGAAGTTCAATTGTGACAATAGTAGTTGTCAATGAGAACAAATTTACAGCCTAACATTATGTATGATAGGTGGTACATAACATTAGGCCCTACAAGGCTAGCTTAATTTAGTTAAAAGACTAAGGAACTTTAGCTAACTCGTAGGCAAAGAACATCCTTAGCTTTTGTGATGTCTGTGCAGTAAATGTAGCCTAAACAGACTTCAATACCATGCATTTTGATTTTTAAATTTTCGATTGGAAAAGAGGCTAGGCCTATGGATTGTCACAAGGAAGGAAATTTGAGGTAAGAGCTTGGCTGCTCTGCCAGTCTGTTGTAGGCTGAATACAGCTCAGTTTATAATATTCTGTTTTGGGGCTCAAAATTCCATTTTTAGGCCTTTTGTGTTCAGTTTTGTGGTTTGACAAGTTGGGAGCTCAGATCATTTGTAGAGGATTCTTGTTATCATGTTAACTATAGTCCGTTGCACCTTTGGTGCTAATATTGAATCTAGTTATAGAAATGCTTAAAAGTTGCTAGTTTCTTGATGAGATGTGTGTTTTCACTTTTCGATGTTTAGGACAACCCATTACAGATTATAACACCAAAAATTGACCAACTGTTAGATAAATTTAGAAGAGGAGCTCTTAGATCTGATGACCAGACCACATCAAACCCAACTACCAGTCACTCTGAGATAGACACTGCTGGTAGAATTCGTCAGAGTGAAAAGGTAGGTCAATATTTAAATAAGTCATATTCCAAACAAAGCTGCAAATAGTGTAACTTTTGAGTTATGTTGAGCTTCACTTCATAGAGAGTGTCAATTTTATAAAGATAAGCCTACTAATATTTTGTTTATAGTGTTTTTAACAAACGGGGTCCTATTTAAATGTGTCAATAATATCATAAGGCCAAGTAAAAAAATATATATGTTTCCCGTCAGGTTTTTGCAAAAAAAGGAGGAGGCGTGGCTTTTTTTTTTTATTTTTTTTTTTCCAAGATGGCTGAAACAGACTTTCCCGCAATCCAGATTACATCATTTTAAAAGATATGTACAAATATAACTCGTTGACACACAAAAGTGATTGTAAAACTTTGTTTTATTTTGTTTATACCAGTGTAAAAGAACTTTAACACCCTTGGAAATCAACGTATACTTCCAGCATACCCTTATATTTGTCTTGTAGTGCATGGTTCCCTTGAGTGAGTTTTACATAAAAATTTGTTTCACACCCAAAGAAAAAATAACTTTTAAATGAAACTTTTGAAGTTTAAAACAAGAACTTGTCTAAATGTACAACAGTCCTTGGATAAAAAAAAAGACCCAATGAGGCTTAAAGGGGAATTTTCATGATCCCAGACAGTTCCAATTCTCCCAACTATGCATCTTCTAACTCCTTCCATAACTGTATAAGGCTCTTCCTTGTGCAAGAATAAACCTGTTTTATTGCTTAAGGCCATGTCCTGGTGAGCATACAAGGCTATAAAATGTAATAAAAGTACTCTTTCTGCCTTGTGTGGAATGTGAGCTACTCTGCATCTTTCAAATTTTCAAACTTTGATGTCAATCAAAGAGCAGTCAGCAACTGAGAATTTTGATATACATACACAAAAAATATACTTTGGGGTGATGACTGTCTGTCTTTAAAAGCATGGTCTGGTGACCACATTTGGTGCTTTCAAAAAAAGCAGAAAAATTTTCTGTGTTAGGCAGTGAAAACCCCATCTCAATAGCATCTTGCATTTGGAAGATACAAATTTTTGAAGAAATACTACATTTTCAGTTTCCCCAGTGCATGATGGGAAATCTGTGATGTCATCTGGGCAAATGGATTTGATGAAGTTTTTGTATTTCTTTGTAATGTTGATATCACTATATTGAATATTCCATAACTTTATTTGCTGTACCATAAGTATGGAACAGTTTTTCACTATATCTACACGGAAAAACATCTAAACATTCCAACGGTATCAAATTTCAAGGACAAACAAGGTAGCCAATTATAAAGAACAACAAAAGGAATATGAGGCAATTTGCCCACTTTGGATCACGTTTTGTGACCTTGAGGAAACTTGGATGTATTTCTTATTAAAAGTAACCAATCTTTAGGAAGAGATATCTTGAGTTAGGAATGGGGTTTGGATAACATGTAATGAAAATTTTTTATCTTTCATATACTGTAAGACCCCTACAAAATGCCACCAGACAATGCCTTTAAGCGAACCAACACCAGAGGGAGACTTGTATTTAGGAAGTTTTGAAAAAAAAAACTGGGCCAACCCTTTAGAGAGTGGCAAGTGATCACTCAATAACTACAAGTCACGTTGCTACGTTGAAGCATTTCATCGCGCCACAGTGTTGGCGATGAAACGTTCACAGAGCGCTACGAGCGTACGTACAGTAGTACTAGTATAGGCTGCGGAGCTAGCACATTGTCTAACTTTGGACGTAGGTTGAAAGAAGTAATCGGCAAGACCTTACGAGTGTTCGCAAGTATTATTTTCGGTAGATTTATTCGAAATTTTCTTTTTTTCTCGCATTCTGTCAGTAGATAAAAAATAAAAAAATATTTCATGCGGCGCCGAAAAAGGAAGCGGGCGGGGACGCGAAACATATATATTTTTTTACTTGGCCTAATACTACTAAGCTAAGCTTAAATGCAAACTAGCACATCCCCATCCTAATTCATGCGTGATTTGTTTTTATCATGTGACAATATTTTAGCTCTAAAACTGAAATGTTTCTTACTCCTTTGTTTACTGCTGTTTCTATGAAATCATTATGTTCTGTCACATTATGAAAGATATATGTGATTACAAATATATATAGGTGAAGGTAAAAGCCAGTTATTACAAATGTTCATCCAATTGTTGTAAAATTATTGACATACGTGTAAGTAAACTCTCAAGGCCAAAGAACTGCATTTAATATTGTAACATGTTTTGGAAAGGGGTCATTCAAGCCTGGTCATGGGAAGGTATGTTAAAACTTATGATACTTCAGTGAAATATATATTTAGCCTGTTTATCTAAAATTACAGGGCTTCCCAGTAAACTTCCATCCTCATATAGTATAGGATGACACTAATCTTCTGTTTCTTTATAGTATGATGGAACTCTCTTTGCTCTTATAAATCCCCCTCCTTATCCTCACATTCCTAAAAATGATGTTGTCTCAAGCAAAGTTTTTTGCCTACCTCATAAGTGACTGATTTATTATACAAATTCAGGCTAAATATCTGTACTTAAAAACATTTGATTTCATCAGTGTGTTTCTGGAGAACGTGTACCAACTGCTGCTACAGATCATGAGAACAGAATTATGGAGTTGGAGAAAAAGCTCAATGACATGTTACAAAAATCTAGGGTAAGACAAAGTTAAAATCTTGATTTTGAAATAAACTGTAACAGTAAGACTTTTTTGTATTAAGTTCTAAAAGAGCACACTCAGTGTTCACATTAGGTAGCAGGATTGCTAAGTTCTTTCTCAACAATCCTGCAAGTTCTAAAATTGGGTTTGGGAATTTCCTGCACCTGTTGGGAAAACCTGTTGAGAAAAAGTTGCCTTTTTGTGTTGCAACTTATCAAGATCCCCCTTTGAACTAATATCCCTCTCAAAATATTTTGAAAGAGAGTAATCCCCCACCCCCAAATTCTGAGACCTAGTGCCAACACTGAGTACACTTCAAAACCTTTGCAGAAATTGTTCAAAATACTCTCTTTGTAAGTAGGTGAGGTTTCCCCCATCAAGATGGGAGGATTCTTTTTTAATGTGAGACTTCATGGTGAAGGTTGTAATGTGACATATCCCATTTTTCCCATGGGAATTAGAGATGGGTGCACAGTATTGTAAAGCTGCTGACTCATTCCTTACTTGTATTCAAGTTGCCTTTCATATCTTCATTGTTTTACCCATTTCGCCAAATTAATTCGATGACCAGGTTGAAGACAAATTTTGTAAATAGTATAACCAACATTTACGGGACATAAATGTTGGTTAACCCAGCTTCTCCTATGGTGTTTTATAAGCCTTCTCATGTGGAGGGATGTGTAAATGTTATAATTTAGAATACATCTTTACTCTGGCACAATGGTTATTCAAACAGAGTGTGTCATTTAATTTGTCATTCACGTTAATTTTTGCATTTACAGCAGTGCTATGCTGTAAAGTACTTTCATCAACATACTATATGTTTCAAAAGAAAAATGGGCAGGGTTCACTTAACCAAAGGTTAGCTAGATCAAAAGTTCACAAAACCAAAGATGCTAACTTCAATCTTAATCCTAACCCTAATCTTAATCCTAACCGTAACCTAAATCCAAACCCATATCCTATTTAATCCTTAGCCTAATCCTAAAACTTGTTCTGTATCAAACCTGAACCCTAACCCCACCTCAATTACGAAGTAGGCTTTGGTTCAAGCCGATTTACGATGTAGTGAACCTTCTCTCTAGTGGGCATCCCCCAGAAGACTTCTTCAAATTGGTTTTAATTATAATGACTTTTCTCAGGTGGCTACCATAAATTTTTTTATTATAATGTCCTTTCTCAGGTGGCAATAACACCAGCATCAACAAGTGCAGTTTCATCTGAATCAGCCACTCAGGCTTCACGACTGAAGGCACAAAGGGGAAGACAAAAGAAGGCTGCCAAAAGAGGTACTATAGGGGCCAGGGTGTCCATGTATTGGGGAACAATCGTCCTGAAAATTCTTGATTGGGGGTGATTATTGTGGAAAACCCGATATCTTACACATATTGTGTGTAAGATAATACTTTTTGTCTCGTTAGAAATGCTACAACATTTTCTCTAACTTCAAACAAACTCCACAGATAAAAATTCAGTGTTTCAATAGCTTTAGACAGGCCTTATATCTGTGATGTAGTTTACTTATGGACAAAGTGAGATTTGTCACAAAACACATTATAGAATGGACTGACTTTACACTTAACAATTTGCAAGAGATGGTTGCCTGGATTGTACTGAATGGCTACTGATAGCAGGTCATTATCATGTCTGTTCATTATCATGTTTGCAGATACAGAACCAACTGATGAGAGCGAACAGAGTGACACATTGGAGAAACAAATTCCTGGCCAATTGAAAAAGAGTAAAAGAAAGAGTAGTTTGAAACGAGGGAGAATTCAGAGGCAGACTTCATCATCCGAGCCTCAGAGTAATCACAGGTAGGATAGACTGTCAGCCCTTTGCTTCATCTTCATTTTGGAATGCATAAAGATTTGCCCATTCCCAGTTGGAAACATAGTAGAGTTGGGAAGGATTTATGGGTAAAAGTTTATAGTGCCAGGAGGGGCTGGGTCAGTGCCAGCCAGTTTGGCCACATCCCAAACTACGAAGTCTACTACACTAGGAACTAATCAGCATATCTGTGATAAATAAGATGTCTCAGTTTTCCTATGCTGTTTTGAGGCTCTGACATAGGGCTAAAACAGGGTGCGACAAACCTCTGTTTAAGGGAAGGGCACTGATAGCACTTAATTACCTGAAAATCGTTTAGTAGGGACACTGTGGCAAGCATCAAGGGTACAGCATTCAGCCACTGGTGCTGTCCTATATGCCAAGAAGGGTACAGATTTCATCTTTTCTGCAAAGAGGATGTTTGAAATGTTGTGGAAAAATACCCCCTTCTAGAAGTTTATGGGGGATATTTTTGGGTTCACGTGGTGTATTTTACTGTTGTTGTTGACAATTTTCTTAGGAAGGGAGGAGTGAAGTTTTCCAAACATTTAATATTTTTTTGTTCTCAGTGTCTTTTTTGGACAATTTTGGCTGACGCTGGCATGAATTACCTGGCCTCTGTGCATATTTACACTGATGGCCAGCCCCGTGTGTTTGGATCATGTCTTTCTATGTAATTTAGGTTATTTGAATCATTTTTAAGTGTTGGTATTTTCTGCTCTGTATGTCCAAACACTTTTTACAGTCCTCCATATCCAACTGAACTTAAGCCAGTCTTGTTACTTATGGCTTGTGGTTGTTTGGACAATGTAATATCTTTAAAATATATTTGCATTATTGAACCATCGATCAAATTGTCTCTGGCAATAGCAACAGGAAGTGAACTTGTTGCCTTGGAAATAGATTTGAGTCCAAAATTTATGGATACATTGAAAATTGACCTCACTGTAGTAATTATCAGTTAACAAACTTCTGCTAAATACATATTTACCTAGGAGATGTATGAACTCCTTTGATCTGACAAAATGCACACATTAAGAGTGATCTGAGGTTAAGGTCAATAAGATGACCAGGATAGATAAGAGCTTTATTTGAAATGAGATTAGGTCATTTGTTTACAAATAATTTGACCCTGTCTTTAATTTAAAGATGAGATGAAAGATAATTAACCTGGTAGGAATTTTATTTTTAAGAGATTATTGTAGAGTTACTTGGTAATAGTTGGGATATCATAAAGAACATTTTCATAATGAATGGGGTCATGGTAGAAATGTAGCCTATCCTACAAAAGCACTTTATAATGGAGAGAAACTTTTAAATGAACAGAAATATTGTAATCATATGTGGATCAAAAAACAGAGAATATACTCAGAATTTAAAAATGGAATAATGAAACTGAGAGTATTGTTTTGTTGTTGTTTGTTTGTTTGTTGTGAAAGGCTTGCGTGTATGAAGTGAGTTTCAAATTATTTTATCCCTCCTGTATTCAAAGTGTATTTACAGTTGCACTGCACACTGTAGTAGATTGAAAAATGTAACAATAGATGTTTTGTTTTAGATTTGTATAAATAAGAGATGAGTATGTCATTTTGTAACTGTAGTAAGTTTTTACTCATTGTTGGAAAAGAATTCAGGAATGTAGGAAACTCCTTGCAAGAAACTTTGGTGTTTGGAGAGAAATTTGGAGAACTGGGACTAAATCTGGTTTCGTCATAAAAACTTGACATGTCAATAATTTCAGGAAGTTTGACTTGCTTCCCAGGAAATTAACAGTTTTTTCAGCCTTTGTTGTTCTGATATTTGCTCAGATCTGCTTGTACTGATTTTATGGAATACAGATAGATTTTCAAAAGTTTTTGATGCTAATGCAAAATTTTTGTACAGATACATAACCATACTTTTTAGGTAAAGTTAAGGTTAAACACTTCTAAGCCCCGTAGAACGTTATACTTACACTACTAGATATATCTTTCAGCCGCCAAAAACACCTTTTGGGGGAAAAACCAAGTCCTTCTGAGAGAAAAGGAGATCTGGGAACTAAGTCAACTGTAGAGCAAGATTCAGAAAAGTTGGTAAGTTTCAAAGAAGAAAGAATATATTTAACATGTTAAGTAAAACAACAGCTACAACAAAAATCTTCCTTGAAATGCTGTAAAATGTATTGTAGATCTAGTTGCTATTTTTGGAAAGCTGTACCCAAGATGTGATAGTAAAATGTGGAACTTGTGATATTTTATTTGGGACACTTTACATGTCTAAAGGTTGATTCTATCTTAGCCAAAATCTTGAAACAGGTAAGTTTCTCAGCCTTTTATGGAAATCTATTTTTTTTTTCAAAGTTAATAAAGTTTTCTAGATTTTTTCTGAGCTGGACAAAACATTGAACACAAAAGGAAGTAAAAATATATACTGCACATTCTCGACAAAATAAAAGAGCAGTGGAGCAGAGTTGTGTTGAAGTAGCAAGATATCCGGTTGTAAATCAGGTCATTAGATAGATGATCAGTTGAGGTGGACTGCATCTTCGTAGACCTAAGAAGCAGGTCATCATTTTTTTTTTTGTCAATTCTACTTACCTTTGTGTAACTTACTGCATCTCCTGCTGTCCATCCTCCTCCTAGATGTAGAATGGCTGCAAAAGGAAGAGAGTTCTATCAAATCACTTGTATAAAGAAACAATCTCCTAAAATCAAGTTCCATGTCCAGTGTTCTCCACTAGCTGTTTTGTCCGGGGGCTCCGCCCGTACAAAATCTGCCACACTACTTTAGCGCCTGGACAAAACTTTGCCGCCCGCACAGAAAATTGACCCACCTGGTCGAGAAGTTGTCTGTACACTCAATCACAAACACCACAACTTAGTCATTTGACTGCCTTTTATATTTGATTTCAAATACTCATGACAAGCAATGTATAGTAAAACATGGGAGATGCAAACCCAGGTCACTTGCACCTGAGCTCTTACACCATTCAATATAGGCTACTGCATTTCTTTCATAATTATGTTTCCAGGAATCCGTTACCATCAAACTCATACACTAAACGAAACCATTCAATTGAACTGTTCCCTAGGTTTCCCGATTTTCACCCGAAATTTCCATTAAAGTGAACTACTTCATTCTTGAATACGTCCAAGTGGAAACTGGAGCTTCAGATCTGCAAGGAAGGGTCTAAGGGTCTACCCCTCCCCTTAGACCTTTCCCCCAGGACGGCGAACACAAGAGCCCCCGGGCAAAAAACAGACCAGTGGAGAACCCTGATGTCTTATTTCTGTTTGGCTGCCATATGTCTTTTTATTAATATGTGTGTATGTCTGTGTGTATCTTATCTACAGGCATTACTTCAAGAATTAGAGGAGGAGAGAGTAAGGAGGTGGAAGGCAGAGCAGGCTGCAGTGAAACTTGCCGACAGGATAAAGACACTGCAGAGTCAAGGTATGATGTAAACCAGTCGCACATATGATGAAATTTTATATCAGGAAGAAAGTCAGAAATTTTGCTGAGATGAAACATTATACTTTACATAATTAATGTTTTCCATGTTAATATAGATTGCTTACTGTAACCATGGTAACCAAAACAGCCGCATTGTATGTCCTGCACCATAACCCTAAACTCATCTGTATTCCTGCTTTCATGTACTAGTACTTGTTATACCATTTACAAGTCTTTTAAAATTTTCATTCAGCACCAGTACTTCTTAAAACTACCTCAATCAAAGTTTGTTACATTGGTTTTTTGTCGAACATTTAAAAATGAGTAATGGTTGTCATTTCCTTTAGCTACCAATCTTTAATTTCAAAATATAATACTTTTTCTGATTTGAAGCATCAGAAGGGCAGGAAATTCAGAATGTTGCTGTCCATGCTACCAGTCGGCTCAAGGAGGTCCTCTTGAGAGAAAAGGAACACCGTCTTAAACTGGAGGAAGAGAGAGATAACCTCAGAGTAAGACGGCATGTTCTTACTTTCAATAATATTATGCCTGCATTGCAGGGTTGAAGGCTGGAGTCATGTAACTTGGACTAGAGTCAGGCTCAAGGTGCTATTTTTGTGACTTGTATACTAGCATTGACTTGTGACTTGACTTGGACTTGCCACAAATGACTTGTTTTCAACGCAAGTCATAAGCTCATTGAGCAATCCTAAAACCTTAAAAAATCTCGTTTACACATTGTGTGAGTCATAATGAATGCGTCTTAAAAATCATCATCAGACTTTGGTCTCTTGTCGTTGACTTATCTGACTTTGCCCTTGTAGCAGGCTGTACGGCATATATTCCTAGTTCAGCAAAGAGGGGCTGGTCATGAGCAAACAGAATCTGCTCCACTGGGTAACTGTTACTGGGATTAGTCAAAAAAGATACTTCATTCAATAAGAGAAGATATTCATTAGGCCAAGCATGGCTTCCACTATTATTTCACAATTGGAGTATATTACTTCCATTTACTGTATGTAAAGAATATTGGTGATACCATGAGTAGATCACTTAAAAAACCTATTGAAGGTAAAAATGTAGAAAATATGTTGTAAAATGGATGAATCTTTATATTGTACCTTCATCGTTCTATAAAATTTGGTTTTGTTCAAAAAAAGAGCAGTCGTAGTAGGAGTTTTAAATTGAAGGTGGCAATAATCAATTTACACAATGTTTCTGACAAACCGTTGAGCCGATTACAACAAGATAAAGAGCATCTCAATGGCTGTCGTTCACCAAAGTCAAGGAAATTTAGGTCTATACTAAGAATAAAGACAATATTGACCTTTTAAACAAACTTAAGAATGGAAGTTTTGCACAAAACATTCTCAAACACTTCCATGTTAAAACTTAACAAAAATCCTAGCTTAGTCAAATGCCCAAACTTGGTTGTGAATAATTTTTCATTTGAGAAGGAAGGGTTACACAACAAGAGCTTATAAGATACTTCACGTTGTTTGAAGAATACGCAGTGCAGGTGGTACATAGGTTTGAATCTCATTGCTCCTGCTTGCTATACTAACATGAAGAACTCACTGATTGACTCAAGTTACCCCTATCATACAAGAAGACAATCTGCCATTTGTGCATTGTGTCGAGCTACTGTCACAGATGGCCCAAATATTCTAGCAAAGAAAGCACAAATATATTTCTTATAGTTGTGAATTCTTTGTCTTTCAAGTTTAAAATACAAATTTGAGGCAGGCAACAGTTAACATCTGATTGCTTGTAACAGCTGGCAAAATTTGCAAGTTCACTACCTGGGCAAAAAGGCTTGTTGTTTTGGGCCTAAATCAGGGGTAGCGCCAGGTGGGAGGCAGGAGGTCATGGCCCGATTGGGGAAGGCTGGCCCCTGGCCAAGGAAATTTTCCACTGTTGTCAAGGAGCCTTAGTTGGTACAATAAAGTATGCAATTCCTGACGACAACCAGTCTCCCACATAAATTTCTTGGTTTTGCTCAGAGGGCAGAGTTTTCAATAAAAAACAGTTTTCCAATTTTTCTCACACCTCCAATTTTCAAATTTTCTTCAGTAGAATCCACAAAGTTTTTGGTGTGCTTTACATGCCAAATTGTTTTTGCTATGTTTAAAGGCAAACCTCTTTGCTGCAATATCTTTATTTTTTAGCTCATACCAGCATACTGGTGTGAGCTGTTGTAACTCTATCTGTCTGTCTGTCTGTCTGTCTGTCTGTCTGTCTGTCTGTCTGTCTGTCTGTCTGTCTGTCTGTCTGTCTGTCTGTCTGTCTGTCTGTCTGTCTATCTATCTGTCCACACTTGTTCAAAATGCTTCTCCTCCCGCATGCTTTCATCGATTTGTTTGAAACTTGGACACAATGTTCCTTGGGTGGTGGGCCATTTGGGGTGTTCAGAAATTTTTGGTCCTAGGTCCCATGTGGGCCCTATGGCCCTTTTTATGAAATTCTGCAAAATGCTTCTCCTCCTACAGATTCTCTTGTACAATGTTGGTGGTTCGTCATAATGTTACTCTGTTAGTGGTCCCTTCAGGGTGTTCAGGAATTTTGGGTCCAAGGCCCAAGATGGGCTGTAGGGTCCCTTTTGTGAAATATTGCAAAATGGTCAACCCCTCCTCCAGTTAATGTTAAATAGAGTTGACAGTTTGTGATAATGATGCTTGCTTAGTGATCTGTGTATGGCATCCTTGAATTTTGGTTGAAGGTTCCATGTGGGCCCCAATGGCTCATTTTATGAAATTTTACAAAATGCTTTATTTCTCCTACAAATTGTGTTGTACAATGTTGATGATTTGTCATAATGAAGCTCTGTTAATGGTTCTTACAAATTACTTCTCTAATTTGGGATAAAGAATACTTTTGATACCTTTTTAACCAATGATGTGCCACCCCTCTATTTTACCAGTCTCACAAAATCACTTTACTACCTATATATTTCTCTGTACTGCACTCTCTTTAAAACTGTCTGTGTACAAGAGGTCAGTCCTGTGCGGTTGTTTAGGTTAGTTTAAAGGGACCTGCTGGACAGTATGAACAATTCCTGTATTGTAGGTCTGTTGGCATCATAATTCATCATCGTGCATGAGTGGTAATTGACAATGCCTCTTCCTTCCAAAGTTACCTGTTCCTTGATAACTATTCTAAGTTCCATCTGAGGTAGTACTTTCATGGTTCCATGTGGCAGCCAGAGAGCTAATACTAGATTGTTTACAAACTGTTAACTTATCAATAATGTGTGTAAAAACCAGAAGCTACTGGACTTTTAGATGTTGTAATCTAGCAGTTGAAAGCAAGGATTGCACTGCTAAGGTCAGACAGTAATCAATTATAGTGTTCTCACGTACCCCACGCTCGGGGTAACACCGTGTTACCCTGAGCGCGAGTAACGTGAGAACGCGGGTTTACTCGGGGTCGGTGTTAAAATTTCGATCCACCTCCGAACGGAGGGTTCTGCGGTTTTAAGCACCGTGTTTGTGTAATTAATCATTCATCACTGGTGGTCTACGGAGCTATGTGACCTCTAATTCCGTTTCAGGAAATGTGCATTGGGATAAGAGGTTGTAGTAGAGTGGCAGCTCCCTGGTAGTAGTAAGTATACGGCAATGTTACGCAATAGTACAGTGTACAATGCGAGGTTCGTAAAGTTAATAGTTAATTGTAAATGCCGTTGTACTCCTCGAATACAATATTTGAAGCTGTATTTCTTACTTCACCAAAAATGGCTCCCATTGTTCGGAACTCGACGTTCGTGGCCAATCTCCAGAGTGTTATATAGCTCCTCTTCTCAACACATACGGCCCTCCTCATGACGGTGTCCTGTTTTTCTATAGTAGGTCTCAATCGGTCACACATGAATGTAAACGTCTCCCGATCCACCCGAAAGTTCTTCCATTCCTAATCGTTGAAATTTGCCCACATTGTTTCAAACACTGCCGATGTACGCGGCCTCATCCGTACTGATCTTGCTCTTGCATTTCGCTTGCTCGTGAGCATCAGCATGACAATGTGCCGCACTTGACCATTCATATTAACTTGTCGACTGAAGTTTTTCCTAAGCAGCAGTTGTTGTTTTACGGCAGTTTCCCTATATTTTCTTCTTCGACAGTTCAATTCATTCCTCCGAATTCGCATCCGACGGAAAGCAAAGCACAGAAATGCAAACGATGCCAACAGGGAGATGGTGGTTACTTCCATGTTGTAGGCATTTACGCTACAAGCTATAATGAATGATTTAAGTTTCACCGGCAATGTACACAGTATAGATGATAACCACGACAAAATCTCCGCGAAATATTTGACCTCGTTACTATGGCAGCACATTTAAAGCCTAAGCCCATTTTTAAAAGTTCTCCAAAATGCTTCTTATTTCCCCACCAGTTCCAGCTACTCAACTAGTGCCAACACTCTTTGTTCATCAGAATCAATTCAATTAAGTCTTATGACAATTTCACTATCATGCCACCCCACCCCCACCACAAATAATAAACACCATACGACAACAATCATCAAAAGTATGAGCTTCTGCACCATTGGTGCTCTAGTTTAAAATTCTGTGATGCCTTAAAAATGTTTAAAGCTCATTCATTCGGAGACTCCCTTTCCTTTATAAGTTTGCCACTTTTAGGAACCTTTTAATGCTGGTAGTTGTCAGGGTACAAGTTTTTATTTTTCCAGAGGTTGTATTTAAAAATACCTCCTTAAAAAGTTTATGGAGGCTAGTTTGGGGTTCACAAGGGTGATTTTATTCATTGTTTTTGTTGGCATTATAAAGGGAGGAATGCAATTATGGAACATTTGATATTATTTCACCCTCCTCAACCCCTTTCTAGGAGCCATTTTGGCTGCTGCGGGGGCAGATTGGCCAATTGCCCCTTGGTACTTTGTCTGCTAATACTTACGAATTACACCTTTCTGTCTTCTTTTCTTTGAAAGGAAAAACTTGAGAAATTAGTCAGAAAACTAGAAGAAACAGCAGATTCAATGGAAAGAAAAGACAAAGCTCTTGAAGCAATGGAGACAACAGCCAAAAGAATGGAAACTGAAAGATTACAACAGCAGGCCCATGAGGTAAGGGGTGGTGGTGTTTTAAAACATCTGGGTGGGAAGTGGGTGATGGAATCCAAGAATTCCTCAGCTTGCCGATAAAATGAGTGGTGGTGGTCTTTGAAACATCTCGTTGGGAGATGGGTTTGCTAAATCTCAAACAACAGGAACTCAGAGGTGATAGTTGTTTCAAGGGGGTTGGGGGGATGAGGATGAGTGGTGGAAGGATGAATCTGAGAGCTTGTTTAAACAGGTTTTATTTGTGAATATGTGAGAAGAAGTCATATGAAGTGTCTGTTAGACTGTTAGAGGGGGTTTAAACCAGAAACATGTGGAAAGCAATGCATTTCTGTTAAGCCTGAATGGAGATAGCATCAAACTGTTTACAACTGTGGAAAACCAGTTTGTCCCTGTTAACTATATATAATTTATTTCACAGAAATTCTTCAAAATATTTCAGATCTGTACAATATAAGAGAAGAAGGCATCCATCACCTTTGGGCTAAACTGATAAACTAGCACTTATTATAAACTGTTCTCCCCCTATGGACTGAAGGGTGTAGAATATGCCCACAGTATTCCCCGCCTGTTGTAAGAGGCGACTAAAGGGAAGGACTTGAACCGTATTAGAACTTGAATGACACAATATAGCACGCATGTGTTGATTTGTCGTTAAGCTTTACCTACCTACCTACCTACCTACCTATAAACTGATCATGAATGTTTTCCTTTGCATACTTTCTTTGATGTTTTTCTTGAAAGGCAAAACAGTTACAAGAATATCAACTGAAACTGGGAGCCACTAGCAGGGAATTGGATTTGCTGCGGACACAGGTGAAGAATTCTGAGACCAAAATACAACAGTTGCAGGAACTGTTGGCTTCTAGAGAGCAGGAACACAGGTAAAACAATGATGGAAACAAGTATACACTGAGAGAATGTGTGGAGGGGGAGGTACCAAACAAAAGCCAACCAAATATGAAGAACACACTAAACATGTGTGGCATAATGTAAACATTTAACTGTGGTAAAAATCATGATAAATTAGTCTGGAAGTAGAGAGAAGGTGTAGAAAATTGAAACAGAGTTAACCCAATCTAACTCCAGTCAAGATCAGGGAAGTTCCTAGGTACGACATGGTAAATTTTGCTGAGGGTTGCCCACATATTAAGGGAGTCTCTTGAGCTCTTTAGTTTTATATTTTTTAAATGAACATTAGATGAAGCTCAGAGAGTGGAGAGTATTAAAGTCAGTTGCACACTTTGTCTGTAAACCCTGTCTCTAGTACAGAGTGTGATTAGGAGTTGTTAATTTTTATTGTTTTTATTCACCTGTGATTGCTCAGTTTTTGATCGTTGAGTAACGTTTGATCTACAGAAATGAAATCAAACATTTATATCGACTGGACAGTAAGGAACTGCAAGAGGTGCTGAATCAGCAGATTGCTAGGGAAAGAGAAAGTCATCGAAAGGAACTTAACATGAATGAAGAGAAGTGAGTATGAGCTTTTTAGCTGGAGGAGAATTGAGGGTGCAGAGAAAGGGGTGGGGGAGGGGAAAGCTGAGAGAAATGGAGAGATGAAGTAAATTCATTTGTCTGTATCAAAAAGATATCTATACCAAGACAACCACATGAAAAATCATTTGGATTTCAAGCCGTTATTTTGAAAAAGAAATCTTTTAGTTCTTGTTAATCACTGCACTCTGATCAGGAGTGATTTTGACAGTTATTTCATATTTGGAAGTGACAATATGTGAATTACATCTCCATGTCTAAGAGGTGACCAACTCAACAATTTAGATCAAATCTGAATATTTTTTCACATAAAAGACAAGTTCACGTCAGGAATTATAGTGGTGCTCTTGGTAAAAATTACCTTATGATGATCATGTCAGGGATAGTACCCCAAATTTTCTGATTTTCATAAGTCATTGATTCAAACAGCGCCACCTTTTTCCACCATATGTGAATTGTCAGATTTCTTTGTTTTTGATTTTACTGTCTCTCTTGCTAATAAAGGAAAAGACACCAATTAGTCAAATTTTATTTTCTAAGAAAATGATACTATTTTGCCCCACATGGCAGGATTGATCAACTTTCAAGACAGTATGCAGATTTAGAAGATGAGTTTCGCCTTGCCTTAAGATTGGAGGCAGACAGATTTCAACAGGTAATTACAACGTAGATTCTTTTATTACGGGAAAGGAGAAAGATCACTGAATGGATACAGTAGCGTTTTGCTACACAGACTTGTGGCACTGGGCTGCAAAAACAATTTTTTTCCATTAGTTAAAGAACACTCACACTTAAAAGGATCATTTGGAAACAAACATCAGTTTTCATTGGCAATTCAGGTTTAAAATGTACAAGTAGGCATGTAACTAAATGTCTGATGTTACATCTCAGTGTTGTTAAGTACGTGCAATCACCCATTTGGATCATTTCATTTCAAATGTTGGTTGTCAATCTTTACTTTCAGAAAAGAAAAAATGAAGATCCCCTCTTGACTAGCAGCAGTTGAGAAATTCTACTTACATTTAGCTTGTATGTAGTGCCAAATTGGAGTCCTTTATTATGATGTTATGGCTGTTCCTATTATGGCTACGGGAGTAGTCCATCTTTTTGTAGCTTTTCATGTTATTTTAACTGGTGCCCCAACCTACCTGAATGTGTTCCTACTTCAGCAAGCTTTATAAAAGCCAATGCATTTCAGTTCCAGGTTCCAGTGTGACGTACAAGATCTTTAGGTGATGGTAGCTTCCTGCATGCTGTACCCCATTTACAGAATTCCCTTGAACCTAAATATTTGGATTTTGTAGTTCAATTCAGATGCTCTCCGAAAACTTTTTCAATCTCTCACTTCTACTAGTTTCCACAACTTCAACACCCATAAAGGGCGTCAAACAATTTTTGTTGGTGTCTGTGCTCTAGTAGACTTGATATTGTGAACAAGTTATTATTACTAAACAAGCTCACCACTCAGCACTCACATGTAGTTGTTAAATTATGCAGAAACTTTTATTTGAAACATAGAAATTGAAATGACTGCTTGAAAATTTTTTGAACTTAAAAATTATGTTATTGCATTTAGACAGTAGTTTTATTCCCTTAAGTGTTATTTGAAACTGCGGCAGTTAAGGAGTCATAGTTTGTTTTCACGACCAAATTGCAAAATTCTGTGCTACTGTAGTATTAGCTGCACCGGTGGCCTAGCCTTAGCTGGCTGACTGACATTCACTGCAGGTGAACCCGGGGGTCAAAATAAGCCTTCAACCTTTGTGGGCCTGCTGGGCCCCTGGCCCATGGAATCTAGGGGCCAAATGAGAAATCAAGGGGCCCAAAATTTACAAATAAAAAAGGACTGATTAAGTGTACGGGTGCTTTTTATGTGCTTGAAAACGTGTAGTATGGGTATAATTAAGGCAAGTTGAGGCTGAAACTAGCCTGAAACTAATCTGTCCACACCCTCTTAGACCATGTTGCATGTAGGCTAGTAAACATTTTCAAAATTTTCTCGTAACTCTGAAAGTTATTACCCAGTAAAATGAAGGGCACTGTTCAATTCCTGCCGACCGTCTTCGTCAGGTGATCTTGTGAGGCTCCGCCTATATTACTCGTGACTGACATCGGTGTATGTCTGCGTGAGTGATCTTCGTGTTGTGACAAAGCAGACTCTTTATGAGCGATGTGAACTGATTTCAGAAATAATGTGTTTTGCGGTTTTTAGTGACTGTTAGCATAGGAATACACAGGCTGTGCGAGATATAAGATCGTTGAGTTGTGGATGGAGAGGTTCACTTGCAGACTGTACAATTAGACTTGAAATAGTTTTTTTAGGAGCCAACCGGGCCCTTTCCCTGTAGAAGTTACGGTCCCGAGCGAATTTCTAGGAGCAACAGGCCCACGGGCCACCGTTATTTCGAGCCCTGTGAACCTGTTACCTACCTGAACAGAAAAGAAGTACTTCACTGAGATGATTGGAAAATACTACAGTGTTAATTTATTCTGAAGTCTGTGATTATTTTTAATCATTTCTTTAGTGCATTAAATGTTAATTATGAACTTTAAAAACACCTTGTAAGAAGTAATTTCAGAAGGACATAGGATTTGATTTGCTACAATGCCTACCCTTCAGTGACAGCTATAACAAAGGTATCACATGACTGGCCAGGCCATATTTTAGTTTTTCATTTGGGGAACTAGAGGCAATGCATGATTTCAGATGTATGATTTTCTCAACACTGGTCGAGTAACTGTCTCGAATGTTGTATCAATATTTTCTTATTTGGTTAAAAGTGCTCTGTATCTGATTTTCCTTTAGGTTCATGATGCTTATGAGACCTTGAAGCAAGAAACATCCAGATACAGAGAGGCAACAGAGGTAGCTATCAACAAAGAGAAAAGGTCATCTGCTCTTGTGACAGAATTGACTGCTGTAAGTAATGTTAAATATTCATATTATTTTGTCTGCTCTCTCTTTGGGAATGCTCTTCCTTTTGAAACCCAAAAGTGTTCTCAAGAGTATTTTTTTCTTTCACAACATTGATTTTTGCAGATTGCATTATGAATCCTTATGTTTCTCTCTGTTGTGAGTAAAGGGGAATATTGTATTTGTGGTACAGAATAGGGCTGTGAACGTTTAGCGAAATTACAAAACATTTAATCGCAAAATTTTGTGATCCGTCGTTTAGCGGTTAACCGCAAGTACCTATGATCATCACAGAGACTTTAAACGTGCCCTCGAACATGATGAATATGTAAAATGCGTTAGTGACGTCTGGGGGACATAGTTTCCATGAACTTCAAACACGGATCCTCATAGAAGCTCAACTTTGATGTCGTATGTTTATGTGTGTGCCATTTGTATAATTATGTATTTCACTTTTTCAAAAAGAGTTAAAGTGAACATCTGATTTTCTGTAATGACTGCAGATTGTTTTTTATTTTGTACGGAAAAACGGGTTTTGCGATTAATCGCTGGTAGCTTTGTACTAAATGTTTATTACACATGTGATCGTGTAGCGATTAATCGCTAAACTGTCACAGCCCTAGTACAGAATATTCATGTCATATCTTTAAAACAATGATTTATAGTTATGAAATGATAGGCAATTTAAAATAAGTTAGCTAGGTAACTTGGTGTTCAGGAAGTAAGGCTCTCATAGAAACAAATTCACTGTATTGCTGCTCATGAATAATTAGTTCACCCAAACATTCAATATTCAAATGATGCAACATTCATAACTCTTGTTATGCATAATATTTTTCGGAATATGAGCTACTGCCAGGGCTTATTGGCAATATTGAATGCTTTAATAATGATAAAAGGTATGTATGTTCTGCCTGTGTTATTTTTTATGCAATGAAGACACAAAATTTCCATTTAAACATTTACATGAAGATAGTAGGTAATTAAAGTTCTCTTGAGTGACATAAGCAGTCCCTTCAAAACCCTGCCTTGTCAAAATCTGTTACGGTAGCCCTTCAAAGTCATTATTTCTGAAGTGTGAACGAGGCTTATGAATGTATTTGTCCAATCCAGGCTAAAAATTGTGACACAGAATTACAAGAACACTCCTAGTCTATTCCGATGCTTTGGTTTAATTGTTTGTAGCATGTGCAGGTTACAAATAGGAAGGACTATATGTGTAAGTGAAAACACGGGGAAAGGCAGAAAAACGGGACAATTAGATTACTCATATTGAGAGTACTATGTTGCCTGATTGGAAGGTAGGGAAAAGGTTCAAAGTTGCCTGAGTATCAAACATACATGAATGATCTGTTCATATTTTCTTCTTCCTGCTCTCATAGATGGTGAAAGAACAGAAGGTTCGAATCTCAGAACTTTCAAAATCTAAGCAAGACACAGCTGCTAGATCCAAGGTTTGTAGTTTGTCATCTGTACCTTTTAGAGTTTTATCTCCATTCATTTTGTGTACATCCCTATCTAGTCTCTTTACTATAGTAACTAAACCCTGCAATCTGGTCAAATGATACCCAAGTAAGGTGAATTTACTTGGGGAGGATCATACACCACAACTAAGGGGAGTGTGATCACACTGGTGTACATCCTTCATTAGATTTTGTTTACGGTAGTGTAGCTACAAGTATGGGAGGATAACGCACTATTGGTGGTCATGAATGAGTAGACATTATCCTGTGTGAATGTCACCTAAATTACCATTGCATAATTTTGTTTTAAATAACTTTTGATCGCCCTTTATGTGACCAGTTGCCCCTCCCCCCTTCCTACTGCCTCTCCTTGTCCAATTCTGATGAGGCAAGATGTGTGTGGACTCATTTAAACATAATCTTAGTTTACAACAGAGAGTTAAACTAATGTTGTAGTAAAATATACAAAGAAGACAGCTTAAAAAATGACAGTTTTAAGAACTAATGTTGGACCTATTATTCGTATATGGTATAGTATCTGCTGATATTCCTTATACTTGTGCTATATTGGTATCAGCAGAATTGAATTAAAGTGCTTTATACCATCCGACTGATATAACCAGACCTGCATTTCATACAAAGGGTTATTTTACTTCCTTATGTCTGACTCTCAGAACTAATATTTTGCTTCATATAAATGACGTCACACCTTGTGGTGATTCACGACAGCCTGTGTATACCACCAATGTATGTTTATTCGTAAAATATTGGTATCGGATCAGTATTGACAGATATTGAATGTTGATATATTGCAGACCTCCCAGAGTGCCATAAAATCATAAAAATCATAAAATATGAATAAAAATGGGTTGAAGGGTAACAAAAGACACACAATGAGGATATCACGTATTTATGAAGGAGCATGTATGTGTGTCGACCAAAATTGGTGTGCATGTCCTGCAGTTCTTGAGTATGTCTGTATGTGTGTATTAACTTTGCAAATGCTCATGTATTTGGATTTGGTTAAAAGTGTGTGAACTTGTACCTAACATTTGATGCAACTGATATACTTACTTTATGTTACAAGACCTGTAATGAGAATAATAAGAGCTGCAATAAGGCTGTTTACGCAAAAGTATTTGTCCTTCTACCTTGCATAGTAACAGTTGCTGCTTCCAAATACTTCAATTGCTCCTTCTTTTAAAGTATAATGCAGGCTGGAAAAAATGTGTATTCCTGTGAAGGGAGCCAAATTTTCCACTTTTTTTTGTTATTTTCACATGCAGAATAGGTAAATTTCTCTTCAGTTGCCAGAATTTCCCTTCAATGCCCAAATTTTCCTTTAATACTTAAATTTCCCAGGAAGGAGCCTCCCACCTTCCCACCTATTTCCACCCAAACTCAGATGTTAAATTTCAAGATGATGAAAATCTTGCTGGATCCCACCTGAGTCAATTCATTATTTCTTTTAGGTATTCAAAGACAACTAATCCTGTGTAACATAGATTGAGAAAAGAGTTTGACCTCTACAAGATTGGGGCAATAGTTTTGATTAGGGGTACAGCAAGTCTAATGGTATTGCCATAAAATAGATTAGGAAGACTTCACTCGAGATGTCTGCTTTCCCAAGTGCCTTTGGTAACAGCACAGTGCTTATGGAGGTGGGGGGGATTGCCCTGTAATATTACTCCGTATTAGGATGTGTTTAATATGAGACTTATTGTGCATGCAGTGATGTATCAGAAGTAACAGGTAATAAAATCCAGGTGGATAGTATCACAAAAATGTAATAATCATAGATGATGGCATAAAATAGTCATAAAATGCACAGATGGTGGCATAAAAAGCATAAATTTGTAATGAAAGTGGCATAAAATCATTTGTAAAATTTATCAACAGTGGCTGGGAGGCCTTATATTGTATGTAAGTAGTATTAGTAATAAATAATATTTGTACAATACTGCTATAAATATTACTAAGGGTAGTGGATAATATGTGAGATCTGATATGAGCTTTCATTTTGTGTAAGTGAGGCAAGTGGCTGGGGTCGGGTCGGGGGACAGGGATTCATGTGGGTATCATCAAGAAGGATTTACATTACTGTGGCCTCCATTTTCTCATTAGGAACATATTCAAAGTATGGAGACCCAGTTGGAGGAGTCCAGGAAGAAATTACTGCACTTTGAAGCTGTCTGTCAAGAAAAGACAAGACTGAAGACACAGCTGGTGGCCCAGGAATCTGTCATTGAGGGCCTGAAGGCAGAAAGGAGACTCTGGGGGCAGGAGCTGGCCCAACAAGGTAGATGTTTACAGTTTAATGTGGAAGTTAAGCTAGGTAGGAAGAAAGTGTTTCAAGTTTCATAGCAGTGGTGGCCAATGCTTATGTGAAGAACGATTTGTTGTACAGATGGGTTTGTTTTACAGATGGGATAAAGGAAGAGTTCTTGTGATGTTAAGCTCCTTAAGCATTTTCAGCTTCACTTAAATGTTACTTCTATTTGCTAGCAGGTACTTGTTTTGCTGGTGAATTTGGAGCACATGTTGAGTATCATCAGATATAGTTTCATTTAAAAATGCAGGTATGAAGAATGTAATAGACTTTCATGTGGCTGGTAAATGCATTTATAGTGTAATTGTTGTTTGCATACTTGCCAGTTTAAATCTGTGGTATACTGTTCTTTTTGCTGCTAAAATTAGGTTCATCTCTGGCGCAAGACAGAGGAAGGTTAGAGGCCAAGATAGAGGCTCTGACTGCAGAAGTCGCTTCCCTGAAGAAGCAACAGGTTGCAGATAATGAAGGATTGAAGATAAAGACAAAAGTAATCGACGACCAGACAGACACCATCAGAAAGCTGAAAGAGGTAAATTACATGTTGGAGCCGTTAAGGATGGAGTACAAGCAGAGAAACTTCCTTTGAAGTTATAATGGGTTCCGACATTTCAAGAGTAATGAGCTGTGAATACCCTCAGGGATTTAGTGACACTTGCTGACAAATAGTGTTACACAGATAAAAACAGCTCTACGCAGTCAGTGTGAATGGTGTGTGTTAGTACACTGTGTAGTGCTGGGAACTTGTGGCATTCCAAATGCCAAAAGTGGCAAACTTAAAAAAAATTATATCAAAGAAGTACACTCCCGCACTCATTCAAGAGGCATACCATAGTAAAGATGAAGCAACTGTCTTTTCGCTCAATCACTCCCTGTGTTTAGGAAACTTTCGGAAAGGCTCCAAAATCCAAAACTAGGCATCCACTTCAAAACTGAAGCTGGAACGATAAACAGCTGTACATACAGTTTGATACCAGCAATAAATATTCATGAGGTTTAAAAATGTAAAAATAGCTGTTTGTTAAAGTATAGTGTCACAAACACAGCTCAGTGTAGGAACCCATGATGGCTCTTCAAAGAAATGCCAAAGACAATTTGGGTAATAAAACCGGCTCTTTTAAACAAAAGTTTAGAAGGGTTTGGTAAGACGAGGAGATGGGGGAGTCCTTGATTGAAAGGATTAGATGAGTCTTTATTGCATCTGAGGAGTTCTGCTTTTACTGCATCTGTAATAGTGCCATGATTACATACATTTTGTGTTTATCATCCTTATACTCAACTGGTTTTTGGAGCTCCATAAAAGCAGGGAAAATTTCCCCTGCATTAAGTGGCCATACAGTATCTTCCTGAATCATTGAGATACTCAGTGAAACCAGCAGATTACTGCTGCTCTGTGCACGCTCTTAAAAATTTGACCTTTGTTGTGCTCGTTTATTGTGCAAGAACTTCACGTCTCACAGCGTTATTAGGGGCTCATTCAGGGAAGTGGCTTAATACTCACAGCACCTTGGATGAAATTAATGAGGGGGTCCCTGGAGCAGGATTGGAAGTGAGTTGTACACACCTGGCTCACTACTCCTTGAACACTACCATTGTAAAAGAGAAGATGATATCCCCGGTTTATTTCATTTCACAACATTCTTGTTAAACTTGAGGTAGGCTTTCTGCCTATAGTTAAACTAACATTCCTTAAAGAAAAGTACTATTTGAAGTAGGCCTGTCACATTTAATTGTTTAAACGGTCGATCGACCATTTAAACAGCACCTGCATAATTCAACCAGATTTCCTTGTAAGTTAAACATTTTTCTCCCCAATGTTTGGCTTGGACATTTTTTATTCAAACAATTTTTATCTGCCAACTTAATGAGTGAATAAAGCTTCGAAAATAAACTGTCATTAGTTGGTGACATTTTATTCATAGCATAACTCTGTGATACTTCAATACAGACTCACAGTACTAAACCCTGTAAATAAAATGCAGTGCTATTGTTATCCCGGTCATAGCAGTAGCCCAAGTATGCTTATTAGTACACAACAGGGCTTTACAAATTGATTCACAAGTAATGAGCATTCGCTACGTGGCAGTAGGTGTGGGTCCCACCAATAAAGTTTATATCATTAACGTGATGTTACTGCACAGTGGAATGCTTAGTTTCAGGAGCCCCATGCAAGACTGCCCAAAAAATATAGCAAGTAATACATTACATGGCTGATTCCCAATTATGGAAATTGTTTAAACTGTAAAAGAACGTTTATTTTGACTGTTTAAAATTTAGGAGATTAAACAGAAATTAACAACCCTAAGTTGAAGAAACCTTTATGTATCCTGTAGTGACTTTTTTTTAGCTTTCATCAACTTTTCTTTTTATTGGAAGTTAATTAGCTATTGTCCTTTGCATGAATCTTTAACATATTGTGAGTAGAATGCCTATTGGCATAAACAGAAATCCAAACAGGAAGATATTGCTTGTTTAACTTTGGCATATTTGTTGGGTTGGTAGTTATAGTGATATGTTCATGGTTGTGGATGCATTTACACCTCACCAATGCATCTTCTGTTTTGGTAGGGTGTGAAATTTATAATTTTGTGTAAATAGGTACCTAGTAACAACCTATATATATGCAACAATGTGTTTCCACAAAAATAAGCAAAGTATATGCTATACCCATATGTTTTGATTGTGTTGCAGTGTAATTTAGTATCCCACACCTAAAAAAGAGTGAAAGCTTCATTTTCTGTGACCCATGAACAAATTTCCTTTCTGTGAAAGATGCACCAAAACAGCAAATGTCCTTGCATGTTTCTGTAGTGTCGGCCCCCGGGAACAAACCAGACACATACAAACTAAAAGATTCAAGGCAAACGTACAACTCAGAGTATATGCATGATGTGCTGCTTTGTATGCAGGCTTGACTCTTATATATCAAATGAATGACATAACATGCAAATGAATACATTAACATAAGAATATCAAAAGAACTGAAGCAATGCAAACTCGATACTCAGCATTTTCCATCACAGTTTGATCCCTAAGAATCTCAAACCACTTCTGTACCCGAGTATCATTCTTCAAAAGTAAAGTATCTTGATATTAATTATCTAGTTAGTAATAGCGCCAAGCTGCTATCACATTTTAAAGTTAGTCTTTCGCTGATGGTAATACAAAACTTCCCAAAGCTCACTACAACCCGATGACCAAAATAACAAAATTAACACTCTGCAGACAAACGAGGGATGTTAGCTTCTGTGTGAAGATTGTTATTGGAGAAATGATTTTCTTGGGAAACATTCTAATTTATTTTACAAGAGAAAGGCAAGTAAAGGGCAGAAGTTAACACTGGGTGAACAGCTTTCCTATTCAAGTTTGGAAAAAGTTTACCATGAAAGGCTTAAGCCCCATCTACATTATCATACATTTGTTTAACGACATCATCATAATTTATATGGCGATGCTCATGGACAAATGTATGATAATGTGGACTGTCCCCTGTGGGTTGGGGGCTGTAGAATATGCCCATGGTATTCCCCGCCTGTCGTAAAAGGTGACTAAAGGGGAGGACTTGCACCGTTTTTAACTGTATTTGAAACAGAACTTGAACTTCAGTCGTAATCAAAACTGTATTTAAATTTTTTTTTATCTAGTTGACTCTATATAACACATTCGTGTTGGTGTGCCGTTAAGTCTCATCTAACTAACCTAACAAATTTGAACAATGTCCATCATCTGTTACAATGTTCAAACTTTTAGCTGCATGTTTCATCTTCCCAACAAGTGTTCGAAATTTGTATGAAAATGTTCACAGACAAATTAATTGTGTAGACAGGCCCTCAGGATGCAAGATTTTTGAATTCATTTCTCAGTTTTATTGTAGCCATATTTTATCCTTACCATGATATTTCTGAGATGATGGTCACTCCTTGGATTACAGCAATGTGGTGATTCATTTGTGTTTCTTGCTCAAGCTTTTTTTTTCTTTAATCATATAGGCTGTGAAAGACAGAGATGACCAAATCAAGAAAGTACGGGAGGAATCTCTGGAGATGCAAAGATCCCAGGAAGAAATTATTAACAGTGAACAAACAGCTAACCAGGACCTTAAAGAACAGGTTGACCATCTTCAGCAGAGGAAAGATGCCCTCAAGGATCAAGTGCAGGAACTTCAAGTGGAACTGGATGAGAGCCAAAGAGCTTACAGGTGAGATGTTTCCTCTGTTTATTTTGTAAACATTTTAAGGAAGGTATGGTGGAGTTTAGAGAGTTTTGAGGCAGAGAAGAAAAAATTGTTTTTTCCTGGTAGAAATTCATCACAAGATGGGAGCAGTCATCTTCTACACCATCAGACAAATAAGATTGCATTGCATCATTGCTAATGACTAGATCGGCGCTGGCCTACTGGTGGGCCGCGAAGCTCTCCCAAGTGGGCAGTGAGATCGGCCATAAAAAATCAAAAACAAAGAAAAAAGAATAAACTTTATGTAAGGTGGGCCTCAGAAAAATTCTGAGAGTCAAAGTGGTCCTCAAGTTAAAAAAAAGGTTGAGAAGCGCTGGACTAGATGATATGCAAACCTTAACCTAACAAATAGGAGTGAATGGGTTGGATGTGGGAAGTGTCTGTGGAAAAAAAAGGTTGACATATATTTTATTTAAACAAGTAGGTGACTGAAAGCACAGTTCTTAGTTTGTCTGTATGTATGATAATCATTAATATGTATCTGATGCAGTTGTATCTTTTAATGAACAAGTAACAGTCCAAAGTTGGAGGAGACGAGATGAAAACATCTGTCATAGTCATCCTCCTCTCTCCCTACCTTCCCCAACCTCTTTAGAAAAATAGTTGCAAACAAAAACTCAGACTTTTGCCAGAAATATACTTGCCCCACAGTTGGTGTTTTCATGTTGTTTTTTTTTTTATTTTTAATTTTGTTTACATTTCCTCTCTTTCCATTTTAGTTACATATGTGAACAAGTCTTATATGAACCTATTGATTAAAATTAAGCCTAGTATTTGTAAAGGGGAACTTCATTTTGCATTTAGTAAAGGGGAACTTCATTTTGCCTTTAGTGCAATGTGCAGTCAATTCGTATGTGCTAGCCTAACATTGGCTAACGGTCTTTTGTTTCTTTTTATTTTACAATCTATTGTTTTACCCTTAGACTAGATAGAATTATGAGTTTACTTGCAGGGTATGGGTAATTTGTTAATGTCCACTTTAAGTGATGCATCATAATACAAAAAATGAGAGATGGTACAGCTGCAAACTGGATGTAAACTTCAGAAAGATGCAAAATATTGGTTGATGGTTTAAGTTTATAGGTAATAATATTGTCCCTGCTTACATTTAGTTAACTTGAACTATCTTGAAAAACACTGTGAGGGACCTGAATCATGCAAATTTCACTAGAAAGCTTGAATGATGTTCCTCTTAATACATACTGAAAAGAATGTAAGCTTTAATTATGGTTTTAATTTGTACCACATCTATTTAAACCATCACCTCATATGAAACCGCTAACATACCATCCTTTACTATCAGGTATCGCGGTGTACTTTATCTTGAAACCAAAAAGCATTGTTACTTAAGTAAGTTAATTGGTTATTTGTAGTTAGGACAAGTATTCTGAATATTTGATTTTACAATAAGTATTAGCGTCTGCCACAGTATGGTAATATTTGGTATTTTGGATAATGCAGCCATCATGATGGCTCAGCAGGTATGTACAGGCTAGATATATGAACATGTTGAATGCAAATTATATTCACAAAGATTTTCAGAGTGACTGTCAACAGTAGGGAGCTTGCATCCATGGCCAAAGTGTGAAATTCTGTGGATGCATTAAAAGGCAAAGCTTTTCATCCCAGACAGTTTGAAGTCTCATTTCCAGCTCCTCTCATAATTGTCCTTGTGCAGACACAAACCTAGTTTATTGCTTGAGAGCATATGCTTGTGAGCATACAAGGCCATAATACAGTATGTAATCAGAACACTGTTTGTGTGTGCTGTGTAATGTAAACTCTGCATCTTTTGAATTTGATGCCAGTCAAAGAGCAGTTACCAATTGAGAATTTTGCTTTCCCCCAAGTGAAAATGTAGTTTGGGGTGACAAGTGTCTGTCTTTAATGTACACTTCTGAGCTCATTACCTTAGCAGGGTTCAAGATTTTGCACGTCTGCACGTCACGGACAGACCCCATTCTTTCGTAGTCGGACGTGTGAATAAATTCCGTAGCTTCGTTTATGCATCCAGCGAGGAAATCTCGGATGCGCAGGGATCTGCCTTTCACTCCCTTCCTCAGCATTGTGACAATCCAAGCCAGAGTAAAAAATATCAGTTAGTACAAAACCATTGTTTCCATTGTTATTTCCATCGTGGACAAATACTGTTTGGGTGCATTGTTTACTTTGTGTTTTACGCATTTGTTATGTGTAAATTTGAAAATTGGTTGGACCCTTTAAACTTGCCTTTGGACCCCAAAGTCACACTGTTTGGGCAATATAAAGGGTCCAGTATTAACATTTTGGACCCTTTAAATGTGGAGGTAACCGCTGACCCTGTACCTTAGTACATGGCCTAGCCTCTATGTGTTTGTTTACCCTCCAGCACATGGTTGTTAACCAAGGGTATTGAGGTAAGATTTATACAGGCTACAGGTGTGTCTGACAGTTTCTCCTTTGATTTCACCATCAAGTTTGTGAAGAGTTGAAAAAAAAGATGTACAGTTTATAGCCATTTTCGTTTACAGTGTAGTGTAAAGAAGGCTGGCTATTTCCCACATTTTTTTTTTTTTTTTGATAAGTTCACATAACATTTGAATCAATGTACAATTCTGATTTGAATCTGATCTGATTCTAATCTGTATCCGAAAAGTATGTCAAAAGTCTGTTGAATACTGCTATCAGTATCTCTGGCTACAGCCCCTAAAAATGATATCCCAATAATTCTTTTGTTTTGTGACAGGAGTGTAGTCATTGAAGTTCAAAGTAGGTCATGTAGGAGTGCCTGCTAGTATTTCCCGTTCCTGTTTTCTTGTGACACTTTTGAAAGGCAATGACTCTCTAATTGGCTAATAAATGGGGTAATTTAAGTTTTATGTGACATATTAAATTACCACGGAATGTACCCTAGATGGTCATCTTTCATTTTACCATGCTGAGATAAGAAATTCTCTCTCGGAAGTGAGTCAAGGAGTGTCTAGGTTTTCATCGGAAAGTTAACTTTCTTTTTTGTTTTTGAAGAGACTTGGACAGGAAGTGGAAAGATAAAGGAGACCTGATAAGTCAGCTGGAGGAACAGGTTAGACAGGTCAAGAAAACTTTTGATGAAAAGGAAGCTAAACTAAAGATGGAAAGAGACAAAGCTTTGGAACAAGAGAGGTACCTAGATTTTTATTTCAGCCATGCACCCCAAGCTGCTTTTGAAATATCTGGTGGTGATTTTCTTTTGAAATGCAAATGAAACTAGGTGTCACTGCTCTCATTTCTGTGATGGTGACCTCTTTAGTGGTTTACAAAAGGTGGGTTAGGTAGAGCCTGTACCCTGGGTGCCACTTAATAAAAGGGGGGGTGGGGGTGGAGCCACTGGACAATTTTACCTTTCTTTAACTGATATTATGGAAAAGCTGTCTAAAAGATGGGTATCAAATGTTTGGGTAGGTACACTATTTCAGTGCTTCTTATAGGTGCTATCTTCCAAAGATATGCCCCTGCCTATTACAAAACATTACATCAGTTCTTTTCAGCTATTTTTTTTGTAAAATAGAAGTCATTGTTAGAATTCTTGCTTTTTTGTGCTGTATGCTGAACAAGCAATCTTGTGACCTGTTGGTTGTGAGGAGGATCGAGGATATTGCTTTGTGTGTTCATAAAAAGGTGCCATCCCAAGAACAGCTAGACTAACCTCAAAAATTAGTGACATCATACCATGATAAAATTCTGAATGATCTTTAGCCTCAAAGGGGGAGGCATAGAATACTGGGGCAATTCCCCTCCCCCCCCACTTTGATTATGCCCACACAGTTTTATTTCCATGGTTATAAGAAAAGAGTCCAAAGGTGGATCCATACAATTACTCCTAGTACATAGAAATTTCCCTACCATAAAAGCATTCTATCTAGGGCTGGAAAAAAAGTTCATTTACTGGGAAGTGATTCAAATTTTGCCCAGTTCCTTTCATCTTTTTATGTACAAAAAAGGTTAAGTCCCCCCATTTGCCAAAATTTGCTTCCAGCTTTTCACCCAATAATTCTAACCCTGGACAGGCTGGCTGTTGGTTGGGTTATGAAGAATTTTTTACAGGAAAATGTAGGAAACTGCTTGAAGTGTCTGTTTGAAGCTCCTATACATTGTGACAGGTGTGCTTGGAGTACTAGGTCGGACACAGTCACACAAAAATGGAAATATTTTTCTTCACAATGTTTACATAAAATATTTATTTCTCACCAAAATGTTTGCTGGGTACTTTTTCATATTTAACTTAAAGTGGGCATGACATGGCCAAAGTAAGTTTCTCATTAAATAATCTTTGGGTGTAGCTTAAAATAAATTGAATGTTTTACGTACTATAATCTACGTCCAAATATACCAGAATACGACCATTTGAATTCACAAATATGGGCCAGGCTCAGCCCATCTAAAAATCAAAAGCTAAAAAGCAGGTACAACGTTGCAAATGCCTGTGCTACGACACTAGAGCAGCGCGTGTGACCAGTGGCCAAATTGTGAATGATGCATCGCTGGGCGGTGACTGCTTAGCATTCGCAATAACACCGTTACTGAACAGTACACAGAGTATATGCGTGCTTGTTATGGACTGTCCATACATGTGCATAGCCGTTGTTTTTGCACAAAAACAGAACTGAGGTTTATGTTGGCTAGCTAAAACACACGCAAGCATATGCACGCGTGAATATTGGCCAACAATGTGCCCCCAATACGGTCCGTGCTTTGTGCTCTGTATGTTGCGTGGGTATTGTGTTGTAAGTCTTCATGAATTTGCTAAGATAACTTTACCTCAGCACTACATTAGTTCCACATCTAGATGCGTGCCCTTACATAGTGCAGTGTTCGTGCCGCCAATTGTGTCATAAAAGTCAGGTGACTTGTTGCGGCATTTTTTGAAATTGGATTGTTTGATGTTTTTCTTCAAATTCTATTTGTGTTGAATTGAACCAGGTGTGACGACGTGTTAGATTGATATCTATACATCATTGTATTCAGTCTTGCATAACGCAGAGTTTGTTTTGGTCATGTCTTGCCCACTTTAATATGAACAATCCTGTTAACCCCTTTTACATAAATTATCTTTGCTTACTTTATCCACTGATTTGGAATCTTGTTTTTATTTTCAGGGCAGCAAAAGAGAGGGTGCAGACATTAGACAATGCTTTCAGGAAACAGATGGAGGCAGCTCAGCAAGGTTTTGATGAATTGATGGCCCAGTTCAGACAAGAAAAGGATGCTGAGATAGATGAAGCAAATCAAAAGGTGAAATAATCAAGAAAAAGAGAAGATTTGGGTTTCAAAATGTGATAAACGTAAAATTTTGAACAATTCAAAAACCTGCCACCAATATGTAAACATGCTACACCTCCAACTTTCCCAAATTTTTCTTCCAAAACACAACCTTTGTTCTAAATTGGCGAATTGTATCACATCCGTTCTTTCAATAAGGTGATAAAAAAGGGGTTTTGAAATTTTTGAAGTTGGCATTTATCCTATTTGCAAAGCAATATCTTCAAATTCATATTAGAAACAATTTATGGTAGATACCTGGCATGGAATGTTTCATAACCTGAAACGTATTGCTGGTAAATTTGTTGCATGAGTAAAATTATTATCATGTAAGACACAAGCTGGCAGAGCCCAGGCCGGTTTCTTTTTACCTGTGGAGATATTTTGAAACCTTTCTAAGTGTGGTTAACAGTGAAGAAAGTTTTTAAAACCCTCCTTGCAATGAACATTGCTTTATTTACACAGACTATGTTATAATATCTCATGATATCACAGGGGTGATTCCAGGTTGGGGACAAGGGGAGCCATGACTCCATCAGGGAAGGCTGGCCCCAACAGCAAAATGTTTTTGTCGGGAAGCCTTAGTGGGTATGATAGAGCGTATAATCTCCAACTGCGACCAGCTTCCCCAATGGATTACCTGATTTTGCTCTAAAGGAAGGCAAATTCTTCAATAAAATCCCCAATTTTTAAATTTACAATATACACACCAAAGTTTCTTAAATCAAAACCCCAAATTTTCAAACTTCCTTCCAAATGAGCCCCAAATTTTTGGTGTACTTTGCACGCCCAAAATATTGCATTTGCCATCCTTCCAGAACATGTCAACTTTGTCTGGGCATTTGGTTGCTGGGCCTTCTCCCATCAGGAAGCTCCCCCCTTCCACCATCGGACAATCCTGGCACCATTCCTGTGATGTTGTCACTCTACCTAGATATGGCATTAGCAAATGATACAATTTAGATCTAGACATATAATCACTTCAAAGCTTTCAAAACTTTGCCAAAGATAGCACCAGTTCACATGTAAAGCCACCTTATGTGGAATATCTTGAGTGCAAGACATCCTGCCATTTAGACCCTCTCCCAGGATGGCATTCCTTGCATGAGATGACAAAGAGAGAATCTGTTCTATGTGACAGTTATTCAGGATATGCCAGTGTAACTCTGTTACAAGATACCATGAAAAACCAAGCCTTGAGACCTTTTCTGACCATCACCCTTTGCCAAAGAGAGTTCACGATAGGCATGTTATTCTGCATGTATACATAAATTTGGCCTGTTCTTGGTCTTTACCTGTATTACAGTTCTTTATCATTATCTTGCGTCAACATCGATACTCTTATTTCAGGCTTGTCCATATGCAATCATGTTTGAATCTGTCTGTGAAAAGTTTCAAATGCAGGAAGGATATATCTTCAAGAAGTAGTGCTCATGCACTTTGCCATGACCTCTCTGTAGAAGTAATTCAAATTATTGAACCAATGATGGTCTTTCTCCCCTCATCTTGAATAATGGAACACAGACCTGTGATCTAGATTTACGTACTCAGAGGAAACTAGTCATCCGTGACTGTCGTCTGCCTCCTATGATATGGTGTTACCATTTGCAAAAGACTTCACATTTGAGATTTGCCAGCCAAGTTTAGATGTTTCATTACTGGGTGTATACAACTTATTCATTACCTTGTCAAGTAATGACCACAAGCGTTTGTAAGGAGATAAAGGTTGTCTTTGGGGCGAATTTTGTTTTCAGTCAACACATTCCAAGGCATAACTTTAAAGATCGATTAAACATGCACAAATCCCAGTGTTCATCTTCAAGTACCGCCCATGATAGGATAAACAAACCTGCCAGGCTGCCATAATCAAAGCAGTACATAAAAAGCAGGAAGTTGCCCTAAGAATAATGTTTTGAATAAGTCAATTTTTGCGGCAGGGGCATGAAGGTTTTCAATTTCTATTGGCTGATTCTGCTTGAGAATGTGTACAGACATGATCCTGATTTTAAGACTGAACATAAACTTGATCTAGGTAAGACCCTGTGATTCAAAACCAGGATAGATAGACCAAGGTCAAGGTGTAATCTGAATACACCCTCAGGGATCATTCCTGTAGTTGTAAGCATGCATTCTGGATCCACACTGACCTGTTCCTTCTCATTTTCAAGCTGTTTTGTATGTTATAGCAGCACAACACCTGCAGAGGCTGTGTATAACTTTTTGCCTTTTGATTTGTGATATCATAACTGGTTTTCCTTGTTCTTGATTCCAAGGAAGGCACCCAATTATAAGCAAGTGGTTCAGTGTTGATGTTATGTTATGTTAATGACGCTTGATGTAGCGCACTACACAACCAAAGGTTTTCTGAGGCGCTTTACATTAAAAATAAATCCACTAAATACGAAATGCTGCATTTAACAGGTGGGTTTTTAACTTGGTCTTAAATATTTCAATATTTGAACTACATTTGATGCTGTCTGGCAGGGCATTCCATAACTCAGGACCATAGACGGAAAAAGAGCTGTCAGCAAGTGTGGAATTAAGTGTGAATGTTTGGTGGTTCAACATTATTTGCACTTACTACAGTGTTGAATCCTGCTTGTAGGACTCAATCCGCATTCTAAAGTTTTAACTGGGCAACTCCCCTGAGTTCACCCCAGTTAATTCCCACCCTCAACAATTCTTATCCATGGCTATTACCTTCTCAGACAGTTTCCCCCATCAGAAAATGTGGACTCGTCCTGGGTGAAAATTGCCCAGGGGGAATTCATCCTGATAGAAATCGTCTGGGTGCTAACTAGATGGGGCCAAATGATTGTGAGGGAGTTGTGTAGGAAGAATTGTACTCATGGGATTTGTCTGGAGAGGAATCGTCAGGGAACCCTCTAAAGAGGACATTGTAAGGGGAGTCAAGAATACTATCTCGATAGGCTCAGTCCCTGAGCGGCATAGAATGATTCTACAAACAACTGCATCCTTTCCTTAGATGATTACAAACACTGACAGCATACAGGCAGTTGAGGTATCCAATGCTGTTTTTCATGAAGAGTTACACTAAATCTTACTTTTGATTTATATAGGAATGTTGCGTGTCTAGATCAAAATTAGGGTTGAGTGACCACTT
This sequence comes from Holothuria leucospilota, assembly GCA_029531755.1. Taxonomy (NCBI): domain Eukaryota; kingdom Metazoa; phylum Echinodermata; class Holothuroidea; order Aspidochirotida; family Holothuriidae; genus Holothuria; species Holothuria leucospilota. The sequence continues at coordinate 44,783,100 of CM055965.1, read as the reverse complement.
AGTGAAGTAGGGCCCAGATCTGCCATGTAAGTGAAACTTGATCAGAGATGAGTAAATGAGGAGAAGGAGTGGGGGACATTATGCTTGCTGAAGTTAAATTTGTAAGATGAGCACACACTGGCTTAGGTATGAAGTTGGTGACCTTGAACAGTTCTAATGGGTGAAAAAAATGAAGTGGACCTCATTCTATGTATTCTCACACAGTATATCAAATAAAATTGTTGTGTGCTGGTTGCCAAGTAGTTTGGATCTTTGGTGAACATTTCAGTCTTAAATTGGTAAATTTGAGAAGTTGAGAAAAACTGAAATTGGCTTGATCCAACCAGTGAATGAAACTCCGGATGAATATTTACCAAATAGCCAAAGACTTTCTCTACATGGTATGGATGCAAGATATGTATGCTAGTGGTCTTAAAGGTGATCAGTCGTCTTGAAATATTCTTTGTGACGTCAGCCTTTTCTTGACATGTTTCTGCAGTCGTCACTGTTCAAGGATACACCGTACAAGTAGCTATGATGACATCGGTATAGCTAGTAGGTATACAGCTACAAGCCGTCTCTTCTTGCTTACCGATTAGCTATACCATGCTTGTACGGTGTATCCTTGAACAGTGACGACTGCAGAAACATGTCAAGAAAAGGCTGACGTCACAAAGAATATTTCAAGACGACTGATCACCTTTAAGTCTTAAAATAGTACTGGTTTTTCTCTGCATGTACTGTCAATGACAACCCCATCTAGCACCATGCTAGGGGTATTTTCTCAGTAGCACCATCTCATTACCATTATGCCAGGGGCTTTTTCTCAGTAGAACCATTTCAGTAGCATCATCACTGAGGTATCATCCCAGGGGCCAAACATCAGGGACTTTCCAATGTTGATGTGGCAAGGTATGTGGTTCCTTCTAAAGGAAGAGGAATTCTTAATTAACTGTCTTAGACATGTGCATAAAACCCGCTAGAGCCAGTGTCATTCTGGGGCATCCTCATAGGGTACATCCTCTAAACATGGCAGTGTTAATTGATATTTGTGGTATCAATTAATTTTTCTGCTTTCTAACATCCTGACTTTCTTCTAAGTTCCACTGGGACATCGTAATTCTCTTTTCACCAAGGGAATGGATAGTGAGTACTCTGGTGAATTGATTGCTTCCTTCCCAATTAACTGTTGAATTGATTTGATGTTCTGCCTGTCAGTTTAGTGATTACATATTCCTTGTATGCAGCAAGGTTTAGGTAGACAGTATATGTTTTCAAGTAGAGATGACGCTTTGGCTAGATCCAACTCTATCATAGACACCTTAGCTTATAGAGGTTTTTCATGTGACGTCAACGTGTTTCAATTTGTCATACTGGCCGTCACTACTCATGCGCATATGACGACAGGACCTTAATTACAATTGTTGTACATTGGATGCCTGGCCATCAAAATAGAGAGACATGCAGCGCAGTGCAGTGACGTCGGTGAAAATCTCTATAAGTTTGACGAGTTATGTTGAGTGATCAGTAATGTAAGTGTAAGGGACACTTGGATTAACAGGAAGTGAATGATTTCATAGAAGTGTCTGCTTTGTTTCAAGGCAAGGTCAGGTATTCTGCAGTGTCAAGGGGTAATGATTGCTACAAAGACTGTGATCGGCGTCCCTCCTCTCTACATAAATGTGGAGGACTTTATCCTCTGTCCTTTCATAGTATTAGGCAGAATTACAGTGAGAACCTACTCATGCACTTGAAATGACAGCTATACCCTTGTACTGATACTCAGAGGTATGATTTTGTACTCATAGCCATATATTTTGAAAAATAAGAGTGACAGCAAGCAAAGATTTACCACCTTAGAACTATATTCTTTATATAGGCAGATATCCTGTCAGTGGGGGGCTGGGGGAGAATAATTCTCATCTCCCACACCATACTTATTGAGATGATCCTATTGACATTCAGATTTTAGCATTGTTCATTTTTCTTGAAGGGCTTGTTATTCCCACACTCATTTTTCAAACAAATCTCCATCACTGGTTCCTTCAAATTGTGTAATATGAACCAGCTTCATGTAGGGTGACATTTTTTCATCTATACTGTCACGTTTGGTGCGCAGATTTTCACTGTCAGAAACTCTGGGTCAGTTCTACCACAGACTTCTCTAAATATCACATTAAGATGGGATCATATATAACATTACCAGTCTTCAAATTTCACTTGACAGGCCTGACATCCGGACAGTTTCAGTCAATTGTTTCTTTGTTGTAGTCTGTGACATCCTAGATTTCATATAAGGGGATGTAATTAAATTAAAGTGGTGATGTTATTAAGTGACCTTTATTCCTACTCGCACTAACTGGATAAATAAGTCAGCTCTAGGGTGACTCATCACGGTCAAGACAAAGAACACAAATGTTGTCAAAGTGCCTGATTTGCATTCACACTAGGTCCCTGTCAAGGGATCTTCTTTAAGAAATCCCCCATCAAGGGATCCTATCCGGAGATCCCCATCAAGGACCCAAGTCTCTATAAAGGTATATCCATCAAAAGACTCCTGTCAAGAAGATCCTTATCAAGGGATCCAGTCAAGGGATCTCCACTAATGTATCCCCATCAAGAGATTTCTTCAACAGACTCCTATCAATGGATCCCCATCAACGGATCATTTTTGGAAGGTTGCTAAGTATAACACTTTGTCATTTATCAATTTCCATGGCTTGCAAGCCTATGAGGTGCTTGTACTGTATGTACATTAATCATCTTCATAGGTGGCACCCTGATCATAGGAGCATTCAAAATTCTGTTTTTCTATCCCATGCTCAAGATCTTATCTACCTCAGTGAGTGGATCAAGATCCTGAAGGTTTAGTGCATGGACACTTGGAACTTAATCTGATTCATGCCAAATTCTCTGCCAATTGAAGTATAAGTGTGGCTTATTGTTTGCTCTGGCAACTGAAATTAGACAGGAGACCTCCCTCCCATCCAAGACAATGTTGAGACTACCTCAGTTTTAGGGGTGATGGTTTAAGCTCTTTTACAATTGGCTAATTTGGGTCTTCTAAAAATGAGCTAAAAATTGTGAAAGGCATTAGTGCATATTCTTTGAAGGGTTCTAGCTGACTTACTGTGAATCCCACAATTGCATGTCCTATAGATGAAACAGACACTGAGTCAGGTTAAACCAGGTGAAGGATTTTGTGAGAAAGTAGTAGCATCACTTAAAACCAAGTTTGTTATTTACAAAGTATTTTTCTTACTAGTGACTGAAAAATCTCTTATTCTCAAAGTTCTAGAATTATTTGACCATGAATCTAGATTGTTCTTATAATGCTATGTATTTCTCTTTCTCTTACTTTGTTCTGTTTTTCACATCTCCTGGATGTCAATAACGTGAAACTGATGACATCGCCAGCTTCTTTCAAACTCTGTGAGTTGTGGTGGGGACACATTAAACTTGTTTCAGCCACAACCAATCACTTTATTATCCATTGCAGTAATAATGCAAAAACAGCATGTTATCTCTCCATTTAAACATCAATTGTTCTTTCATAGGGAGGTCAAACAGAAAACTGTTCCATCCATTAACTGGCATGAGCATGCCAAATGTATTTACCACAAGGAAAAGGAAAAACTTAAATGTGAATTGCAATTGACCATCTGTATCATCTTGCTGCTGTGCCTATGAACTAGATATTGTAGTTTTGTTTTAACTTCCTTTATGGGCAGTTGTGTCCAAGCAAACCCTTAATTGAGAGATTTTGGCGGTAAAACTTTTTTGCGGATAGTAGGGGGATTGTTGTTTCTTGCACATGGGTAATAGATTGAAATGCGATGCAAACTAAAAGTTGTACGTCATGAAGTGTAAGAAGGGAGAACCTTTATTCTGTTTTGTTCTTTCTGAGATGGATACAGAGACAACATTGTGATATCAAATACCAAATTATGAAACTTCAAAACCTGGGATTTATCACTTTATGGAAGGAATGCATTGAATGCCTAAATCTTTGGTGGAGATTGTGTTTTTGGTAAAAAATGTATTGAAGTGTGTTGAAGCTGTGCATTATTAAAATATTGGTGGTGTGTTTTTTTTTTAACTTTTGAGTTTGGTATTAATCACATTTGTAGCAAAATCTTCAGATGTAAACCTTTACAAAGACAAATCACTCAAATTGACAAGAAGGTGTTTATGTGCTACATCGGGTCTTAGCGGCTGCATGTCAGGATTTTTTTTCACATTGACCTGTTTAAAAGCCTACCTTCTTGAAAGTCTGCCTACTTTAAGGAAATGCTCTACATATTAATCTGATCAGGAAATGTTAATTCTTTCAGTTGATTATATATGACAGTGGCACTCTGTAGGGAAGATGAGTAGAACAAGGGTGGTGAGATGTTAAACTCCCAAAGGGAATGTAGAAAACTGGGCACATTAGGATCAAGCTTTTAGCTGTACTGAAAAAGTATTAGTTTGCTGAAAATATGCCTGAGAAAGTAACCAGTATGGAATAAAAGTTCAGACTAAGAGCTAGTCAACTCAGGGAGCAAGAATAGGGAAAGGATGACAAGAAATTTAAGGCCCCAGGGCTCTTTAAAACTTATTGACCAGAAGTATCCTTATATTCTTCGGTAAGTTATTGTCAAAGGGTGTGTTCAAATGTATCTCCTCCCCACCTCGCAAACATGTCAAGTAATGCTTATTATTTTTTTTTAACTTTTGATCAATTAAATTTGTATCATGGAGGAACCGTGTTACATTTACCTTAACATTTAAGCCCCTTCTAACCTGGCGAATACTGGAATATTGTCAGGATTTTATGCTGGTGGTGATTGTAAGTTGTTAGATTTCTTTGGAGTGAACAAAGCCTTGTTCCTGACAATCCTACAGGAAGAGGGGTCAAATAGATGTGAGCAGTTAAGCTCTAGACATCAATTTCGCAAGTAGTCTGCAATTCGTTCACTCTGATTGCACTGTGGAAGAATGGAACATTGTTCCTCTGGAAAACCACAAAATGGATATTAAAACTTAGCATTAGCTTCAATTTCTCATTTCAAACACATAAAACTGTCAGAATATTCTTTTAGCTCTATTGGCCACTGAACCACTGACCAATCAGGTTTTACTAGTTGTGGTTACGAGGTTATCAGAGAAAAGGAGGAATTTATATGTCCTGCTCATCATGCAAGTTGTTCTAGACTTTTGTCCATGGCTAAGTTTGAATGTTTTAATGCATCTCCATTTCTTGTAAAGTGGATGGAATGTTTGATTCTCGAAAAAGACATCAACTGAACAAATATGAGGATTTAATGTATTCTGTTACACTTGCTATGCCTGTGTCTGTAGAAACAGTTAGATGAGATTTAATGACACACCAACACGAATGTGTTATATAGTGTCAACTAGATAAAAAGGTAAAGTTAAAATACCTTGCAAGTCCTTCCCTTTAATGGCCTCATACGACAGGCGGGAAATACTGTAGGCATATTCTACAACCCCCAGCCCACAGGGGGCATCTGTAGAAACAGCCTCATGATATTCCCTACTTCTATTCACTCATTTTATATCAATTTTTTCATGTTTTGCCAAACCCATGCAAACTTTCTGATATTTCTGAACCCCTTTGCTATGCTACATGAAAATTTAAGGTAATTAACTTGAGTCATAAAGTATTGCATATGAAATGCCTGTGGTAGTAAAACCACAAGCTAACAACAGATGGCAAGCTACCAATCGTTTTTATTTTCTAATACCTTGCTACACCTCCCTTTGCTGGACAAAGGCTGATGTGATCTGATTCCAACATCATTTTTAAATGACATGTAATATCTTTTTTTTTTTTTTTTCATTTTTCCAGGTCACACAAGTGGAGGATGAGATGAGGCAGCTCCTCTCTGAATCAGCTCACCAAAAGAAAGTCATGGAGGAGAAACTAAAGAGGGTCACTAAAGTCTTCAGTGATTTACAGCAAGATCTGGGCTGAGGGACCTCTGAAAGTAGGTGAACCAAGCTTTTGTGCTACCCTGCCCTCTAGAATGTGCTTTTCCAAAAATATTTTGCACAAGGCTTGAGCTAAACAAACATTTTTAAACATTCATTTCTCATCAAGGAAGTCTGCTTCTTCCTGTTTCACATTTTTCTCTCTTCTTTTGTATTGTAACCATGACAGTGGTTATCAGCTGAGTCAATACTGCTAGTAATTATAAGGTAAATGTGACATCATCTGTGCAATTCCTGGCAAGTAAGATGATTTCAATGAGTATGCCGTCAAAGGTCTTGAAATAGTCAAGCTTTCAGTCAGAAGTGGCTCTGACTTCTTCAGGACTGATGACATGCTCAGTCCTGAAAAAGTCAGAGCCACTTTTGACGAAAGCTTGACTATTTCAAGACCTTGGACAGCGTACTCGTTGAAATCATCGTACTAGTATGGATTCCCGTCGTGAAAGCCTTTCTGCTTAATTCCTGGCAAGTTCATTGTTCTATTCCATCCTAGCAAAAAAAAAGTTTGCCTTTGCCTGAAATGTGGCAAAAACCTTTTGAATTTAAAAAAAAAGATGTCCATGAGGATAGAAATTTTTTGTTTTTGTCTGGTGTAGTTTACAGAAAGATATGAAACAGAAATGGGGCTGGACCAGGAGGTAGATTTTGTCAGTTTGGGTATCTTAGAAGCCATCTGAAACGTGAAGACTTATGGAACTAGTTCTTAATTTAGAAAGTGGATGAAAGAAAAACTTTCTTTTTTAACAAAACCTTCTTTCTTTTTTTTAAGAAAAAACCTTTTGATGTCACTTCCCACCATTTCAAGACAGCTAAGAATAGACTTACCTTTGGATTCAGATACAGTGGCATGGGAAAAGAGGGGGGAGGGGGGTTGATGCAGACTTCAACTTTGAAGAAGCTGGACAGGTGCAGATTCATTTTTGTTTATATAAGGAGCAGTTCTTTCTAACCCAGAACAGTCAATTTTGGTTTCAAAGTTGCCCCCTAAAACATCATTTTTCATGATACTGATTATTCAGAACACTGTTTGTGCTTGAACAAACAGTGGAAGACTGTGCAGTTGAAAACACAAATATAAAAATCTCTAGGAGAAGTACAGAAATATGGCCAAAAGTTTGGAAAATAATCTCCAGTGATTTCAAGTAACTATCAATCAACACAAAGTTTTACATGTTACACAAGCTCACCATTTTTTAAATGCATATGCATATGAAAAAAACAACCCAAAGGCAAAAAACTTTGAAATGCCTTGCCCAACCTGCTTTTGTGAGCGCATTACGTCGATTAGTCACTCTAGTCAAAGTAAAAATGGAAACTTGGCCCCCTAGAAATGCTGCTCACTTCATTGGCCAAAAGTGTTCCTCTGGTGTGAGCCTAAACACTTCTCCCCCTAGCCTCATGTCATATTAAGATAGGCAGCCATTTTGAAAACCAATTGTTATTTTCTTTGAAATTTGTTCACAGTGGTTAAGTTTTTAGGGAACATCCTCAGACTTCGTATTTTGTAAGTCTGAAGTAACACACAGCTGTTGTCTTAGATACAATCACTTACTATTACCTCACTCCCTCTAAAAGTAAACAGTTCTTGATCGCAGGAATTCTGAACCATCAAAAACTTGTAAAGAGGTTCAAAAGATGTTCCATTTATTCACAGTGCATTCTTTTAAAACTTATATTTCCATCAAGTATAAAACCAGCTGAAAAAACTGTAACCTTTTGTTCCAAATTACTTGATTTTTATTGGAGCAATAAAGCAAGCAATAATTGCTTACTGACCTAGAATAAAAACGTTTTGTTTTTAGTCAGTCTAGCAACAATGAGCTGATCTTCTTATTTTCCTAACATACCCTACGCCCATTTAAATTTTTTTTAGTTCCTGTGAGGGTGTGGGGGTGGACATTTTCAGCACCTTATCTTGAGACAAACTCTCAATTACTTATTTTCATCTGAAAACAGGAAATGCGGTGGCACGCTCTGAACATACTTGGCACTTTTTGAGTTCTTAGTGAGCAAGTGCATACCAAACGTATGGGATAAGCAGATTGTATTTTTCCTGAATGCTGGTGAAAGAGAGTACTTGTAGAGTTCACTTTGTGTGTCAATTACTTCCGTAGATGCTTTGATTGTGTCCCCAGTGACATCCAGAGAAGAAACAACTGGTTGAAAAGCTATAAAAGGAGGAAATGGTTTCACAAAGTACAAATCAATCATGTGTTTAGGCCTCAGTAAGGGGAGATGCTTAATTATTTTAGAAGCATCTTCAGCTGTTTTGGATTACTGGATGCTAAAGTAATATGTAAGGTTTTCATTTAAACAGGTTCATTTAGTCTTGATTGCTTGCCTACTGACTGTTTGATAGAATGTCTGTGTTTGCATGAAAGTGATTGGAAATTTTGGTTGTCTTCAGATGAGACTTTGAGAGTTTATGACTTGTAAATCTTTGCAAGGTTATTTGAAACATTGTTAAGAAAACTTTTCTCAGGCCTCAAAAGTGTCATGAAGCAAATCAAATGTCTACAATTTCTTCACATTCTCATGTTGTCCCCCCCCCCTATTGTTGTGTTGTATGTAGATAACACTTAAAAAATTCAAACATGTCTACCCTATGTAGGTTTAATTCGCACAGTGTTTAAACTTTCAAGAGGAACTTTCTGTGAAAGTGGCCTACATTTTTGAATTGATACCAGGTGTTTTTTTCATATCATGATAGAAAACTGTGAAATTAAAAAGCTAACAACACTAAGTGAATGTACTTTTAAACATTGGTACAGCCGTAGTTATCATTAGCAAAACATTCAGACTGAGTTCTAGTGTACTTGCTGTGGCCCAGTTTTTACAGGAAGTGACATTTGAAGCAAGGGGGCTTACTTAGTGCGAGGGTGGGGTTTCATTTCCTGGCTGGGGTCATATGAAGGTGGAGTTCAATAGCAGTCTACAGTTTTCATATCTGAAATGACCATCTAAATGAGATTCCAAATTTGTGATAACATGCTGGTTTGAAAGCTACCCAACATGACATCATAATTACTCTACTCTAGTGCCGTGGGCTTCTCAAATTTTCGTGGTGACGAGCAGCTACAAAATGACCCATTGCCTGAATTATGATTGCACTTATTTCAGATTAGTTCATAAATGTACTTCTCTTCCAGTTTATTTTGAAATAATCTGCACCCCCACCCCCTACCCAGATAATTAGCTCCCACTTTTATTCAGTTTTTGCTGCAAATACTGACCTGCATGCTGATGGAGAAAAATGGTGCAAGCAAAAAAAAAATTAGAGAACAAATTATTTAGTTACCCAGTGTCCAACTTATCAATTTTATGTACCAGCATTGCTTATTCAAGCAGTTAACAAAAGAGAATTATTTAATTAGATGAATGTCATCCATTTACCTTCCAGAAAACTGTGTTCTGTTTGCAATTCCTTCTGCACAGGCTGGTAAACATCACTGCTTTGTCCATAGACCAATATGAGTGTTTCAGGTTGAATTCATCAAAATAATTTGACTGACATTTCCATGCATGAGTGCTTATGTATTTAAGTGACCTTAAATGACCCATGAATGCCAAATAAACTATTGTCTTTAGTGACAGACTTTGAAGAATGGATTTTTCCTCTCTATTTGCAGATTTGTCTGGGCTCACATCCAGACAGACAGTTGTTACCTTGCAGCCATCAGATGGGCCATGGCATCCAGAGTCAGCCGTGACTTCACTTGGAAGTTCAAAAGTAATGCAGAAATCAGGGTTAGTAGACCCATGAGGAGTAGTTGAGCTGTTCATGAAGCCATTCTCAGGTGGGTGATGTCCTGGTGTGACATGCAACAGATGGACAAAAAGATTTAAAGGCCTTGACAAAGGTTATTTATGATTAATATAATTGAATTAGTTGCAGGACATAGATCATAAAGATCTCTTCCTGTAAAACTTTTTCAAGATACAGTTTCAGCTTCTCGCCTTACATGATCCAGCAAAAGGGTGAATGTTGTAATTATTTAATGTCTCCATATTTTGTGTGAACAATTTGGGTTTGGAGAAATAATGTAATAAAGAAATAGTATAATAGATATTTTTTTCAGTTCTCCTCTTTGCAGTTTGTTTAGTTTGTATTAGGTAATTGTAGATTCATGCCAACACAGGAAGAAAACCCAATACCTCTGGCTAAAAATATTAAATTGCTATATTTTCCATCTTGGTCCTTATTTTTTTTTGGGGGGGGGGGGCAGGAGAGTAACCAGATTTTTGTAACACATCACAGATTACTTTTAAGAAGACTTTGTGACTCTTTTTATAAATTGGCAAAACTTCTCCTCGAGAGCAAGCCTGAACGTGAAACTTTAAAATTATGGTGTGTTTGCTCATTTCATCAGCCACGATGATAACGAATTCCATGTTAAGACCAGGATTCTTTGGTTATGTCTGGATTTGCACGGGAAATATTTTTTGACTATGTGCTACTATATTGCAACATGTCTTAGACATTGCCTTGGTACGTACTGATATTTCCGTAAAAGAAGTCTCACTTTACCACAACACCATCACATACATTTGAAGTGATTTAAAACGTATGTGATGGCCTTGTGGTACAGTTAGACTTCTTTCTCTGTGGGCACATTCTGCATGAATTCCCTTCCACCAGGCACGTAGCCACAGGGGGGGGGGGCATGAGGGGGCATGTGCCCATCCCTAAAATTTTTCAATAGAAGGTCTTGCACTGAAAGCAAATATATATTACGAGACCAGTTTTTTTGGAATACAAATATAAGAAGAAAAAATGGAAAATCTCACACCATTTTGCATGTAGAGTCCTTGAAATAGGCAAAAATGTTCAAAGGGGAGGGTAAGGTTAGGTTAGATGAGGTTTAACGTCCCAGTTTCCAACCAATTGGTTCAAGTCGAGACGACCACAGCCTTTTTTCCAGTTGTGGCTCACTGGCTTGTTTTCCCTACTCCATTGTTTATGCTGAGCACCAAGCATAAAGGCAGTATGTTCCATTTTTAAAGTCTTTGGTATGACCCCGCCAGGATTTGAACCCTAGACCTTCCGGCTGCAAGTCGGATACTCTCACCACTTGACCACTGCAGTCGGTCAAAGGGGAGGGGGACACCCCCCTTAGACCCCTCCCTCAGGCCAGCGAAACTCAACCATTGATGTGCCCCCCAAAATTGGTTATTATGGCTATGGACCTGCCTTCCACACTTAGATTCGACGCAGAAAGTACAAGTTGAAATAATATTATTAGAACCTAGGAGTGATACAACACACAATACAACATTAAGCAACTGATCACTGTCACTGAGCAGTATTTTGAAGTGACCAGTCATGAGATAGAACTGCCAGTTTGTTAGATCATATGGCTAGAATATTGCAGAGTTATGAAGAAAGTCACCTGTAGGGTGAAAAGCCAGGCAACATTTTTATCACATTGCACTATTATTGCATCATGTCATATTGTATCTCGTACAGTGTGAGAGGGGTTAAAGTCTTCCTCAGTGCCCTGTTTATAAAGATGCTTGATCTTAAGTTCAATTTATGATGCAATTGGCCTTTATAGATCGATCTTAAAGACAGACACTCCATCACCCCAAGTGCATTTTTGGTTAGGGGTAATCAATATTCTCAATTGGCGACTGCTCTTTGATTGTCATCACAGTCTGAAAATTCAACAAATGCAGAGTAGCTTACATTTTGCAGCAATCAGAGAGCTTTAATTCTGTTACAAATTAGGACCTTGTATGCTCAGTAGGATACAGCCTTAGGCAGTAACATAGGTTTGTGTCTGCACAAGGAGGAGCTTAAGACAGTTTTGGGAGGGGCTAGAAGTAACTTAGTTGGGAGAATTGGAACTGTCTGGGATGAGAAAAATTTGCCATTTAAGATCAAGTGTAACTCTTTATGAAGCAAATCAGGTCTTTCTTTGATAACATCACATAACAAATATTTGTTCTGTCTGACAAGCAGATGGGTCATAAAAACTTTTTAAGTCACAGCTTGAAGTATTAAATGGGCTTCTTTTTTTCAAATTGCTAAATAAGTATAGCCCCAGAATATCTTTTGAAAGGGCCTGTCTGGTAAGATGATATCTTACATATTTTCCATCACAAAGACGGGCAAAGAACATTCTGTTTAGACCTCCAATCTCTGAACTACATCTAACATATGCAGACAGCAATCAGTATGAGGCGTTACGGCTGCAATGGTAATTACCCAGAAGAACTCTAGCAGTTAAAATGTAATGTTTCCTCTAAAACCATTCCTGGTTTTGTGTCTCTGTCTACATGGTGAATGGTTTCCTTCACATACAACGAAGTCAGGTACTTAAGGAAATCTTTTCTACCTCCACATTTCAATTTTTGAAGTAAACAGATGTCTCCTTTGACCCATAAACTGCCATCTCCTTTTAAAACTGTATTTTAAGTGGTCTGACATCTGTAGTCAGTTTTTAGGTTTGAATGAAATTTATCCATGAAAGCATTAAGATCAAACTACTTTTTTTTTCCTGAAATGTAACCTGTCTGGCATTGGGCAGTAAGGTTGGAAGTTTAGTAGGTCACTTGGGGATTACAACTCCAGTTTGGTTACTTGGATGAGTTGTTACTTTTAGCATCAATTGATTTGAAGACTTCTGCAGTTGGTAAAATCTGACACTTTGCATACAAAAGTAGAGACCATTGTATGCAGAAATTGTGACTATGAGAGAACTTTATGAAGTTTTGCTGTAAAGTAAAAGAAAAAATTTGGGTTGATGCCACAAATTGTGGTTTGCTGTAAAACATTCTCTTTAAGAAGCTGCTCTGGTATTCCTTGCATTTTCTAGTTGACCTGTCGTTACCTTGTGTACTTGAGTTCATGCCTATTGCAATCTGGTACAGTTGCATACATTGAAAGTGTTTATGTACACTGTACCGTTGGCTATTGGGAATTTGGCAAGTTTGAAAGAAAAGTACTAAACATGCAGTGTGTTCAGAGCCCCTTTCACATTACATGTGACACAATGTGATGCGATACAATGAAAAAGTTGAAAACAATGTTTTTACTTAGACCCTTTCACACTAGGTACAAAACGATGCGACACAATGAAATGTGGTTGAAATAATGTCATCTTTCACCCTCTTGTCACTGAGTGATATTTTGTGTGACCAGTGATGAGATAGCATTGCTGTCCAATTAGATCATATGACTAATGGCTCATTGGAATATCGCAGAAGGATTAAGAAAATGTCTCCTGTAGTGTGAAAGCGTTGGGGACTTTCTTATCATGTGGTATCCTATCGTGTCATATTGTATCGTGTGTAGTGTGAAAGGAGCTCAAGTCAAGAACTGAGACCATTCAGCCAGACTGGAACATGGCCATATATAACAGACCTATTATGAATGGGTTTGATGGCTGAGATGCCTTCAGGTTAAGTCTTGGTATCTCATCAGGGGACAAAGCCCATTCAGGACATAAAATCTTTCAGCAGTTTGGTTTTTGCTCTTGGGCATCAAGCTGAAGGGACTTTATGAAAATGCCTGTTTAATTCAAGAACTGAGACTCATTGTACTCTTTGGAGATGCATATCACCCTTGGCTATTAGGACTTTTGAAAGAAAGGTAAAATATATTAAGGTTTTAATTGATAAAAAGTTGTGGGGAAGTTTGGTTTATCTTAACAATGAAAAAAATAACAATAAAATTATTGTCTTGTCAAGTTTGAATGTTTCAAATTAAAAACCACCTTTTTTGAGCAAGCGTAGGAAAGGTGAGCTATTGCAGTGATGAATGAATATTGCTCTCTAAGTAATAGAGTGTTTGTTGTGTGTATGTTGGAATATAAAAGGCAGCATGTATGTGGACATAGTAAAAGGCCAAATGACTCAATTGATTCCTAGGTATCTATTTTCTGTTGATGTGGCCAGTTAGATAAAAAATCAGTTGTTTGTTAGTTTGAAGGAAAGAGGAAACAGTTGTTGCTTGCAAAAGATACTAAAGCCTTCAACCAACCCAGAAACATCAATCTCCAAGTGGTTTGTCACTAACTGTAAAAATACTACCTTATTCATGACTAATGGCTGGATTACTTGAAAGCAGTGGTTTAAGATTAGTATGTTGAGTCAAAGGTGACTAGAACCCAGTATCACTGGTCTATGATTTACTACCGTATTACTGTATCGTAACTGTTTCGTACCAAGGGTCAGTCCTCATTAAAAGTGCAAAGCATGGCATTAAGTGCAGCTTTATGACCAGATGAAAACATTTAATGTATTGCTCCAAGGTCTGTGGTTCATGAACTGATTCTGGAACAGACTAGTAATGTATTTTGCACAAACACATGTCAAATAAAAAATTTTTTCGAGTTGATTTTTGGACAATCATATGTGAGGCTTATTGACAGAATTTGAGGTTTATATATCCATTTAGGAACCAATGAAACTTCTGACATAAATCCATCCGTGATGGGAAGTTGTAATGGTCAGCAGTAATTGATATTCTTTGAATGACCATCCACACAAAAACACTACAGGTGATAATTTGTCACGCATTGTATCAGACAGTGTAATGATGGTAAGTTTGACCTTACAAGGATATAATCACCCATTTGTGGTCTGGAAATTGCTTATTTCCTCTTCCAGTGGTTTCCAAAGTGGACTGTGTGTAAACTTTAGAACACCTCTTGTACTGTGATGATTCAATAAACTTCCATAAGTTTGTATTGTGTTAGATACCAATGATTGAAACTGATATTAAACCATTTGACACAAACAATTGATCAAACGGTCACTCAGGTACAGCTGAATGTGTCCGTAAATTATTAGCTTTGTAATTTGATTTTAGAATCTAAAAGACAGGAAGCAGTTGACTAAATTATTGCTGGTCCCTCATTTTAAGAGCAAAGTTGTTTCCTGAGTCAAGTCTCATCTGATCACGTACAAAGAATGGGTCAGAGATTATATTAAACCTGAACTGATATAAGGAACAGAGTAAATCTTCAATGAAACTAAGGAAAAGGCAGGTTTGTTACAACTTTTTGGTAAAAAAAGGTGCAACAAGGAAAATAAAATTGGAGGGAGAAGATTAGGCCTATATGATACTGCAAATTTACCTGGGTAACAGTTATATTTTATATTTTTGCATGGAGTGACAAAGCTATAAAATGCAATTTACCAAAAATAGTTAAAAGTTAAATTCTGTAAAAATTATTTAAGGGAAGTATTATTTGCAGTGTATCAACATGACACTGATAGATGATTGGTACCAAGATTCAGTCTCAGCAATAAACTCTGACAGTAAGCTTTACTTCCCCACAATATTACACACTGCAATGTTGCAGCATTTGAAAATTTTAAACTTTGGGTGAACAAGTCATTCATGATTTGCATAGCAGAGAATTTCCTTCTAAGAGAACGTCCTTGAAAAGAAAGAGTGCTCCTTTGCACAATTTTGGATGTTCCATCATTCTATGTTTATTCATCATAGTTTTAGTGGTATGAAGATTTTTGGACTACAAAATGCAATAGTTTCCTTTTCCAATGAGTGGTGTGGAGTAAAAAGGCACTCTGTTTTGCTTTTAAGGAGGAGGGGGGGGGACCATCTCTCATGGAACAAAATTCAACAAATAACCTTGCACTTGCCTTCCCAGTAAGATCATACACAAGTTAAGATGAAGCTGTGTTTTCCAAGAGAAGTGACAAAAGTATCAAGGACATTTGAGCAACAACCAGTGTTGTAACAAATAAAATATTCTTCAAGTTTGTAGCTTCTAAAACATGATTCCATTCAAAGTTTGGAAGTTTCTCTGATTCAATGCAAACTTACTGGATGATAGCTGTAAAGAGATTTGACCTGACCTGCAAACTAAGTGCTAATATATCATCCCTGAGTGCAAAATGGCCAAAGTATCCCATTAAAGTTAGTCCCTGTTACATATGTTTTCATATTGTGTCATTCTCAATTATCCTACATCATTTTGGCATCTAGATAGCCCATTTTTTCTTCAAGAACACAACTTTATGCTCCTCTACTACTTTATAAAATAGTTTAAAAGGGCACAGGAATGAAGCTGAGGTTTTTATCATAGTAAGTGAATTAGTTGGATGTGTTTTTGTCTTGATGCTGTTACCAGCATGTAGTGAACCATTGTGCTCAGTGAGTAGGGGTAATCTCATACTAGGTGAGCAGGGGTAATCCTGTACTAGGTGAGAAGGGATAATCCTGTACTAGGTAAGTAGGGGTAATCCTGTACTAGGTGAGAAGGGATAATCCTGTACTGGGTGAGTAGGGGTAATCCTGTACTAGGTGAGCAGGGGTAATCTTGTACTAGGTGAGA
Organism: Holothuria leucospilota; assembly: GCA_029531755.1. Classification (NCBI taxonomy): domain Eukaryota; kingdom Metazoa; phylum Echinodermata; class Holothuroidea; order Aspidochirotida; family Holothuriidae; genus Holothuria; species Holothuria leucospilota. Next base: position 44,766,817 of record CM055965.1, on the reverse strand, counting down.
AGGGATAATCCTGTACTAGGTGAGATCCTTTTTTGTTGAACATCCACTAGACTAAAGGTCAGCTAGACGTAAAATATAGTTAGGACTAGGACCTAGGTAAGGAGTAGCATTTGATTAAGCACAAGGGTCAGGAATAGAATTAGGGTTTAGGAATTAGAATAAGGGTTAGTGATAAGGCACTTAAGGTCTGATGAACCATTGTCCCAGGGGTCTTCAGTCTAGTGGGCCCTGTTGTATGGGTTGTACTTGGATGGTTATTTACAGATGCATTGACTGCCTCCAAGTAAGCAACAAAGATACTTTACTTAGTTTAATAAAGAGAAAAACACTACAACATTTTAAAAGGAAATATTGAATTTAATTGCATCACTATGACACAGGCAGAAAATAGTTTTTATCATTCTTAAACCACTCAGTCTCATCAATACACTATTTTTATACCTTTTCCACTCCAAAACTTGTGCCATACAAGAGTTATGGATGTTGCTTCATGTGAGAATGTAAAAGTTTTGATAAAGCAATTATTTATGAGTTACAAAGTAGTAAATTCCTTCATGTGAGAGGCTTATTTCTTGAAGTTATTTTGTATTGCTTTTCATTGTGTATAAAGGCTACACTTTATGGTTTTGAAGTTATGAAAACTTTAAGTAATTCAAAAGCAGTATTTCCCATTAATGGTAAACTATTAAGCCCATTGTTATTGTAAACAGTAGAGTAGAAAGAAACTCTTAAGGTATAATGATGGTTGGTATCATTTAAAAGTGTCTGATAGATCACATGACACTGGTTTTTATGTCCTTTAACATAATAAAGGCACAGGAAAAAGCTAAAATACAGCAAAAATTGTGAAAAAGATGTCATAAATGTTTGGTTGACAGCAGCACAAATGAAATAGTTTCAGTCCATCCCAAGCATTGGAGAGACTCTTGAAGGTATGAGCTTTAAATCTATGCAAGCTACCTCCATTCTAGTGTTACTGCTTTAATGAGACTTGAGTAAGTCTACACCAAGTATTCTGGTAGTCTATTGATCTTGGGAAATGATCGTGATTATTGTAGACTTATCATTGAATTATAAAAATATTGCCAGGAAAAAGATATGTTGGGTTTGCTCATCCGTGGAGGAAACGGCAGGATGTGGACATGGCTTGTTTCTGTTTTCAAGGATTAAACCAGATAAGGTAACTTAAAAAAGAGGTTTTTAAAATATTTTGTCATAACCTGAAACTTGAGGGTTATCCTCCAAAGCTCTTGCATGATAAGGTCAGTTAAGCTCAGTCATGGCGGAAAAGAGACATTATCCAATCAACTTTGGGATTGAGTTACCTTGCTGTGAATATTGGTTTTTGTTGAAGGCTGTGGGAAAATGTCAAGAATCCTGCTAAATGTTTAGTAGATTGGTCACATGAGACCCAGTTTTTCACCTCAAGTAAAACTGTTTTAAGGCTCAGGGAGGTATCTCTTCAATAAACACTGCACAAGACAACTTCAGTGAACATGACAAGTCGTTGTCACACAGACTGGACCGATATCATTTAACTCACTCTATCATGTACTTGCTTATAGCTGCATATTGTTTTAGGGAGTACTGCTTCTTTCAAATTTAAGTGTATCAGGGGTGCAGATAGTGCTATTGTCCACCAACTATTTAGCAAGTAAAGGGCAGGTCACACTACAGCAATTTTCAATCAGAAATCTGATCTGAATTTTTCAAAATCAGACCAACAGTTTTTTTATTCAGACTTTGTTCTAAGGATGGTCATGCTATATTGATAACTGGTCCTAGTTTGTCTCACGATAAACTGTTCTGCTAATATTATATGACTTATACCACTCAACAGAGCGGTATTTGTTCGAAAATCAATCCGATTTTTGCATGTGTGTCAGATAAAATCTGTCTGCCGATGTGATGTCATGAAATAATTAGTTTACATTTCATTTCTGTAGTCCTCTGCAAATCATATATTTACACAGTTTGGGAAATTTTTGGCTCTTTCCGACCAGGGATGGAGAAGATTTTAACTAAAACTCACAAAAAATGGACCATAATCCGATCCAAAATCACTCTAGTGTGACCTGTGCGTTATTCTCATTTCTTGCAATATCACTTTGGCCATGTTAATGTTATTTACATTAAGTTTTCTCTGAACAATTTGATGTAAGGTAGGGTCATCTTGTTTGAGTAAAGTTTGTATCATCTGTTACAAGCATGACCAGATTACACGTAGACCCCTTTTCCTCCTCTTCTTACAAAGAAAGAAATGGGGACAAATATCTTGTGAGAGGTATGACCACTTCTGTCTGGCTGGCTAGCTCTGTCTGGGAATGTTTACAAGTATTTGACAAAATTATCCTAACATGCAGGTGTATCCCCTTGACCTTCTCGGGAACCGCTTGTCCCCCAGTAACAAATAAGAAATACTTGTAGAGACCAGGGGCTATTGCTTGGTAAAATGATGATCTGGTAGCTCTTAGGAAGCTTGACTGGCATACTAACATGCTCGTTAAGTAAGTTCACTGATTCATTTGAGTATATCAGAAACCTAGAGGAAGCACAGCAACTTAAATTGGCTTATTCAATAGATAATCCCCTGCTGATCATTTAATCCATGAATCACATCTTTTTTTACTCCATCCTTTACTGATGCTACAAAGAGGTCACAATGTGACATGCAGGTCCAAGTTCATGAGCTTGACAGTGGACAAAAAGTGAGAAATTTTGCGTTTATTCAGCCTAATAAAACTTGATAAATGCCCAGCTGGCAATGTGGTTGAAATGACACTGGATAAATTACAGACCATGGCTATTGGTGGGTAATGTTTTCCATCTCTTTGTGACTGCGCTGGTACTGCTGTGGGGGACCTTTGTGTGAGGTGGAAAGAAATTTAAAGATTTTGCACTGAGATAAAATTTTCTCCACACCCTAAAGCCTAATGTCAGCAGGTTTCCAATTTTCTGGTATGCAGGTTCAGCCAAGTCAGATTTATGTTTGCCTCCAGTTTCTCTTTCATTTAATGCCAGGTATCTCGGTTGAGAAAGTGGTGCCTTTGAGCACAAAACTGACTTGTTTGACCTAGAATAATTAATATAAACTGGAGACTCATTAAAAAGGAATTTAGGAACCCCTCCCCCCGAATCAGCTAGAGAAATGAAACTTAACTTCCCTTTTCGTTGAAAAGGTATGCACACAAGGGTAGTCTGATCTCCCCCCATTCATCCACCCCAACTTGTCCACAAGGATAGTCTGATCTTGTCCCCTCCCCCACCCACCCTCCCACCCCACCAGTTTAAGCAGCTGTTACTATAGTCAAAGACCTTCATGAAGAATCTTTGTCAGACATTTAAGACATAAGCTATTTCCCCAAAGTTGGACCTGCAGGCTTTAGCTTAGTTATATGGTTTTAGACTCAAAAAACTTCCTAGAGGCAACACATTTGACAATGCTTCAGCTCAGGTAAGATTCTTTCAGGCAAAAATAATTATACCAGAGGGAAGGAAGCTAATAAATGAGCTCTAAAATCAGAACAAAACAGGATGCATCATAAAATAGATCTGTCCATGAGAACCCCAGTGTACTAAAATCAGTTTAGGATAGCTAGGTTAAACTACAAATAGCCCATTTGTCTATTTTCTCCTTACAAATGGTTCATTTCCTTACCAATGAGAAATTTTGATAAATTAACCTTTGTGGAAACATCAAACCAAGGAAAGGAAGCCTGCCAATAGAAAGACTTCATACTGAAACAGGTTGTAAATACATTTGAAATTTGTGGGCGAGGTTTTGAGTCTTTTGAGAAGGCAGGACACTAACATGCTAGACACAATGAGGCATGTAAGTTCTTGAAGGTCTTAAGGTCATTTGAGCTTTTAAGTCCTTGGTCAACTTTTGTACTGAAATGAGGTGTTTACAAACATACTGTTAAATCCCACTTAGCAATAAACACTGCAATGGATTCAGTATTTCATAACAATGCTATCAGACTCCAAGAGCTAATTTGAATGGGATGATCTTCTTGAGGTCAAAAGTGATCAGATGTTTTTGTAGTTATATACATCCAGGGTAAGAAGGGAATGATAGTGTAAGGAGGAGGGAGCCACCACCAGGGAGGGAGAAACCTGTAAGGGAAGTCCAACAAAACATTTTCCTGGCACCAAGAAAATGTTCTTCATTTATCCTCTGCTCAGTCAATGTCTATTCTGAGTCCCAGAGGTAGGGTTCTGGATGTGTCTGTCTGATGTGTCTGTGTGTGTAGGGGAGGGGGACTACACAGGAACTTTTGCATGGGGATTGATGTCCGTCCCCAAACCCCCACCCTCTCCCCCTTTGACTAGATGTTTCCAGGTAGCAGAGGGTCATTGCTTGCAGATATTTTATGCTTCTACAACAACAGCAAAATCTGTAAGAATTCTGGACCATTCTGAATACAGCTCTGTGTCCATGGTAACAATTTTTACACAAAAATAACTCTGATGCCCACAATTCTGAAGGTGAAAAGAAACAAATTCATACTTCAGATCCCTGTGAACTTGTGTAACTCATCCCGTACAGGTTTCATCAATCAGTTTCATGACCATCTTACACAAATTGAAATGATTAAAACAAAGAAATCTTTAGATTTTACCATCATTTAGGTAGACCCTCTGATGTACCCCATGAAGGACCCTTGGGGTCACCCAGCCATCACTGACATAATACATGCTATTCAGAAAATAACAGAATGAGTAAAGGCCATTACCAAACACAAAAACAAACAAACGTTGATACAAACATCTTTGTGATTTCTGGGATGGTGGTTGTAATGTATCAATCATATTTTTACAAAACATTTCTCAGTTTTCCCACAACTGACCTTTAAAAATTTCTCGATTGAAATCACTGTCCACCTAAGAACAGAAAAATGTAAAGTAATTGTCACATCTTAGATATAAAAGTATGCACGCTTAATGTTTGTAAAGGGAGGGGGAGGGGGGAAATGAGGGGATATTTGGTGAAAGGACAGGCAGTGTGGAAGGGGTGGAAGAGAAGGGTATTTTGGGGAAGACCAGAATATAGAGTAGGTAGGGAGCTGTTTAATAGTAAAGAAAAACCTAGCTGTATAGCCATATATGGTGATGTCTCTTTCATATGGCTTAAAATTCACTTAGTACTTATTGACTTTGATAGGATCTGGGGCACTGATGTGGTGGGGGTGGGGAGTAAGGAAGCCCCTTAGATGCACAGAGACAGGGAATAATTTAGTATTCAAATTTTGCATAGCAGTTTTGAGAATTTGTTTCTTCTGTAGTGTAAATCACTGAAAACCCTATGGTTATGCACACAAAAAATTGCTACACAATTTTGCATTTGTGTAGCAATTTGGCCAGCTTGTGTAGCAGATTGCGATGTGATACCGGATAAATTATTCCCTGAGAGAGTACAAAATATGCTGCCATGAAAAGTAACAACATAGACTTCATCAAGATGACACTAGAAATTCCAGTCCCTTTTGGCCACCAGGTCTGAGAAATGGTACTGAATATAGGCAATTTACCAAAAGAGAAATTATTGTGTGAGAACATTCAACTCTACCTTTCCCAAAGCCTAAAGAAATGTCTCTCTTCCACTGCCCTCCTCCCTCTGCCCTCCCCCCTCTGCCCTCCCCCCTCTGCCCTCTCCCCTCTGCCCTCCCCTGTAGTATCTGTCTTGTTCCTGGTGTTCTGTACCAAGATGTGGCACTTTTAGTGTATGTTCATGTCACAACAGCACAGCTTTTGTCATGGGGAAGCTATCAATATTACCTTCTCACAATGTTTGTAAAGTGCCTGCCAACGCAAGCATTTTTTCACCTTTATGCGTGAAGCATTAGGATATAAGTTATTGTTAAATGAAAACTGTGCAAACAGTGATTCAGATGTAAAGTGCACCGATCCCAATCAACTAGTCACTCAGTGTGAGTATTTGGTTGAAGGATGGCCTTTCTTTACCACATCCTTTTGATGGTACTTGCTTCCAATAGGGTACTCAGCCCGAGAACATGACACCAACCGGGTGCCAATTTGTCTTCATTTGTCTAACAAACCACATACATCATTTCCTTTTGTTTGAAAACTGTCACAATAGTATTCATGCTGTCCTCAATAGGTCATCTACAATGCATGCTGGGATTAATGAGTGGTACCCTAGGGTAAATACTCCAGTTCAACAGTGAGATGCTGAGAATCACATTTAGTATGCCACTTCTACCCCTAGTTAAAATCATTTATAACCTACTCAATCAGTTCATTCTTAAATAAAATCATATGGTGGTTATGGTAAGGGATTTTGCACTTGCTTATTGTAAAAATCTCAACAAAATCACAATGGTAAGTATTTGTCATAATGGAAGAATTAAGACACTGCTCATGGATAGTTACTACTTATCATAGTATCATGCCATAGTTAATTGAAATTTAAAGACAGGCAGTCATCACCCCAAAGTATATTTTTAGTGTGGGGGTATCAAAATTCTCAGTTGGTGACTGCTCTTTGATTGATATCAAAGTCTGAAAATTTGAAAAATGCAGAGTACTGTAGCTCACATTCCACAAAAGGCAGAGAGAGTGCTTTTTTTACAATTTATAGCCTTGTATTGCCTTAAGCAATAAAACAGGTTCATTCCTGCACAAGGAAGAGCTTCATACAGTTATGAGAGGAGCTAGAAGTTGCATAATTGGGAGAACTGGAACTGTCTGGGATCATGAAAATTCCCCTTTAAGCTTTCACATTGAAAGGACAATAAATTCTGAGATGTGGACTCAATCCAAGCAACCCAGAATCAACTCCGATTTATTTCTTTGACATATTTAGGACCATCTGCACTTTTTAAATTGAAGTTAATTTTTCGTTTAGAGCATTGGCCTTCCCCTTCCCTTATGTATACCCAAGGGCGGATTCAGCCTCTAGCTCATGGGGGGGGGGGGCAGTTTGAAAGGGGGGTGCCAGCAAGTGGTTGTTTTACTTAATTTCTTAGGATGCAGGAGGGGCACATTTTTCTTGTATTTGGGGGTGCCAGATTGGTCATGGGGGCAACTGCCCCCAGTTGCCCGCCTGGATCCGCCCTTGTGTGTACCCCACAACCAACAGACTGAGAAGTCACGATGTTCTGGCATAGACAGCCCTGCATCAATCTTGCCATAGATATAACCCAAGCCCGGGCCATTTTGCCTTCATGTTACAGGAACAACTTATGGTATAGCGCATGCCCACCCCCTCTGCTTGTTGAACATGCCCATCATTAAGTAGTCCAATGGATGCTCATGCATGGCCAATATGCATATCATGAATTGCATATTGGTGCTTGTCTGTTTGCTCGTTTCATGTTGTGTATTTGTAAATTGTTTTGTGTCCACATGAATGTGTATGTAACTTAAACTAGGCATTTCAGCAGTGATACTCACAACAAACAGATGAAGTCTGGCAATGGGCCCCTTTTAAGAATGGAGGTTTATAAATTGATCAGACCCCCACAGGACCTGCACATTGCATCTTATCAATAAATTTAAATAACTAACACCTGAACTCTACAGTTGTTGACTTAAACATTGTCTTCAACATAGCACTCACTTTGTTGGTATCTTAACTCAGTCCCCTGTGTCTTATGCAATCTGCCATGACATGTAATCATTTCAAATGGCATTCAGGCCTAGGCCTTGAGTTAGGTCTTAAGCCTGAGGTGGTGGGATTGGATGGTCAATGGTCATCACAATCAAGACTGACCACGGACAGCAAAGATACAAAATCGTGTGTTCCAATTGTAAATCATTAAACAACTGTAGCTATTTTGGAAGCTCAGGAGATCAATATTTTCTGCAAGGGGATTATGCCATCCCTTCACAGCAGGACTGAGTGCTAATAGCATTCTTTCTGGCAGATTCTATCTGGTCACAATCTGTGGTTGTAAATCATAAAAGATGACCAGGCAGTATAACAAGAATCAGGAGAGATGTTTTATTCTGTTGTTGAGTTTGTTGGTAACCTTGACTCTAGTAGCTGATATTAATCTTTGTTTAAGTGATGCCAACTTATAAGGTCACCCAGGAATCTGATACACTGAAAGTGACAGACTGAAAAGGTTTAAAAAATGCAGCCCTCTTTTGAGCATGGAGATAGTGTCTTAAGTAGTGACTTCCATGTTCAGGGTGTGAGTATAGGCCTGTCTGTACACAAACACTGGAAATATTTGTCACTTAACTTTCAAACAAAGTGACTGGATATGCATCAGAAGCCTACTAAGCTAGATGCTATCTATTATTTTGATGTGCATACGGTACTTAAAGGAAATAGGCAGTCGCCCCAAAATTTTCTTTGAAAAATCAGCAAACTCATGCAAATCTCCTCACAAGCAACTCTGAAGACATTTTGAACATACCTATTTCAAACAAAATGTAAAGCAAGGAGAACTTCTCCTTGAATTTCACAATTCACTAACAAAAATATTGTCACATGATCAAAATAGGCCAATCATGAACAAGAGTGACCAGGCACACACTCACTCTGGTTGGGGTGACTGCATTTTACCTTTAATGAGACTATATATTGTTCATGATAATTTTCTTCAGGCTGTCTGTCTTGGTGACTTGGTCCACTCTCCTCTTCAGTTAATGATATGCTGCTAGTTTTGTTCTTCGAGAAGTGAACTTAAGGGCCACATGGGGAGGTGGAAATTAGGAAATTAAGTTGTGATTCATTTCCAAAGTCAGTGCTATATAAAGAAATTCCTCTGAACATAAAATTTGACCATTCCTGCTCAAAGAACAAACTGTTTCTCTTTGGAAGGTGGAAGATCCCAGTGCTGTACATGTATCAGCATGTAGCTGTACAGACCTAAAGAGCATTTGTTTCATTTTTTGAGGGATGGTCAGGAAAATGCACAAGAGTATTTGTTTTATTTTTTGAGGGATGGTCAGGAAAATGCACAATGTTTTAGGTCTATGAGAACCACCTATGGGCCTTTCCTCAGTGGTAGACTACTGTTCTGGTGTTACTTGCAGTTGTTGAATTACCGCCATGAGCTCTCTGCTCCTTGAAAGAATATTTCTTCCTATCTTCCCAAGACAGAATCCAGCTGTTATGACTTGCTTCATATTATGGTATCATTCCTTTCACTACCATAATGTAGCAAATTGCTCCATTGTTGCATCAATGTTTGATTTGTCATCTTTTATAGTCCTTTGTACAGCAACTTTGTTTTCCAATGAATTACTTGAAATCTGCAAGAAAGGACGAAAGATACAATGCTGTCAAAATGCAAAAATAGGCCCTGGCCCCCTAGTGATGTCATCAATAATTTGAAGTGAACTTACTGAGGTTATATGGCAGTAGGATCTGTGGTCTTGCGATGGGGGTCAACAGGCAAAGGATAAGGGGACATGTCCTTACCCTCACACACTTAATTTTTTTCAGATCCTTCATAAAAATGGTAGGCATATGTCTTCTATAGCAATGGCTGATTCAATGAAAAGTGCTAATTCCAAGAAAATGAGTCATGCACATTACATCAAGTTACACCACTGAGCATCTAGAATCCAAAATTTTCTGGGACCCGCATGAGGGCCTGGACCCTAATGCCACTTGGGCTTTGTGCTTGTTTGCACTTGGTCAAGGTCAGGTCCTTCCCTCCAGAACTTCACAGAAACTTTTAACTACCTTGGGTATCCATATACACATAGGCTCTTCATACTGTAGTAGCTGTACGTAAGCATACACTGAAGAACTGCGGGCACTGTATAAAACGTGTTTAACAAAATCTGCCAGTTGCTGTTGAGAAAGAACTGGCATGCTTGATTCAATACTGCCCAACTGTAAGAGCACTGAGGCAAGTGTTCAGTATACCTCAGAGCCAAAAATGATCATGTGATAGAAACAGGTAAGTTGATTCACATGCAAAGGATAGCCATCAGAAGCAATTACTTAGAAAATTAGTTTTCAGTCTGAAGAAAATTACTAATATAAACCCATGTCCTTCTCACCCTTACGCAAGACTGTTTGCATATTTGTCATATATGCCTATAACTTTCACTGGATGTTTGATAAAATCTCAACCCCTGGAGGCAGTTACCATAGTTTATATACTGGTACCACAGTTGGGGAGGAAAACTGATGATGTGTAAGTAATACCTTACAAGCCTTTTGATTCATCTTTCAATGTGATTTTTTTGTCTTTCTTCTGGGTTCTTTGAGTGGCACCCGCATTCTTCAATCTTTTATCCATCAAGAGAAATAAACGTAACACAAAACTTTTAGCCCTTCTGTGGAGATTGTTTTACATTCTTACATTTCATATTTCACCTTGAAAAAAAGGCAGGAATCCCTTGACATTGCTTCTTCAGTGAACTTCAACCAAAAGAAATTAGTTCTTGAGGAAGCAGAAAATTGGAGTTGTCTCTGGAGGCAGGGAAAGAAACTTCATTGGTCACACTTTTGACCTCTTTAAGTCAGCAATATTCACTTCACATTGACCCAGTTAAAACTTCCATCTTGGGACCAGCTGTCCAACAGTTTTTGGTCCACTTGAAGTTTCTATGTGTATGATGAATGGGTGCCAGCTTTATTTTAGCTTTATTTCATTGGAAGTAAGCTTTCTCTCTGTGATGGTCATGGCGTACTTGCCAACCATTCCATTTTAAGCGGAACTATTCCGTTTTATGAGCATTAAAACCCATAAAAATTAGAATGTTCTGTTTTTCTAACTTTTAGTATTAAAATGTAAATGATCAGAAAAATCGTGAAGCAACAGCTTGGCAAAAATAAAGTTTGCATACAGCTAAGTGATTCCAACATATATTGTGAACATTTAGAGAGGAAAGGAGGAGTTTCGCCCCCTGGATCCCACCCATTGAGGTTAGCGCTTGTCGCACAGGGTGGATCACATCCTCTATAAGTTCCGTTTTCTGAGATGGCAATGTTGGCAAATATGTCATGGTAAAAACGACAGTACAGGGGAGGGATTTGAAGGGATACCAAAGGGTACTGGCAATTATTGTAAAGGGAAACATGATCTTGGTCATCATTGCTTAACAATCTTACAGCCTTAGAGGAACACACTGTTTCTACGATTATTTACCATCAGAGATGTGCAATGTAAGTGGTATGTTAGCATTTTGCATTTTGTACCCTTAAGCTTACCAGGGAAGGAGAAGTATTAAACACATTAAGAATTCACAACATTTTGAAAGAAAGAGCTGAAGAAGTACCAACATAGCCAAATGGCATCCTAGTCAGCTTCAATGTTGTCTTCCTGCAGCCCTGTAACCAGTGTTGTGATTGATGATGACTGCAACATAATAGTGATGAATTATAGACCAGGGGCGGACTGACAATGAACTGGGCCCGTGGGGAAAATGGGTATGGGGGCCTCCTCTTTCCTAACCTGAATCAACTTTCCCCACCTCACCCTGGTTTTCTGAATTTTCTGATTTTCATTAAAATTTCTGAATGACAGTGTGGGCCCCCTATCTGCATGGGCCCTCGGGCCGTGCCTGGTTGCCCGACTGCTCAGTCTGCCCCTGTTATAGACCCACCCTGACTCTTGATCAAAAAATATGAATGACATGGGAAGAAGTAGTTCAACTCACAAAACTCAGCACCTCATTTTCACTTAGTTCAATTTGCATGGACAGTTTCATGAACGATGTGAGGATCAGGCAATGCCCAGCCCCACTGCCCACTATCTCCCTGATATCCAGTCAGGTCTAATATTTTAATGGAGCATTTTCAGACTAAAGCTATAGCAGCATACCACTCAAAGTCAACAGCATTGTTAGGAATGTGGATGGTAGGACCTTAGTGGATGGTATATATTTGTGGTATTTGTTTTGTTTTTTAACTGAGCACATTTTAGAGAAGTTTTACAATTATTTTAGAGTCTGCTAGTAAGTTGTTAACGGAAGTATTCTCTCCTATTTGCATTTCACCTATTATTTTATAATAGAGGAAATAGTAGAATGAGTGCTGAGATTGAAACAGTGAAATTTGTACCTTAGGCTTTTATGCCATGTATTATCAAAAGCTGCTAAGGTCAGCATCCTTTGCATGAGAATTATTATTATTTTATTATTTTATTATTTAAACTTTGAAAACAGGGTTGAGAAACTCGGATAGCTAAAGAGCTAATCTAACCCGAGGCCCTGATTACAAACATACAAAAGTAAGAAGTAAAAAGTAAAGATGTAAAACATATAGAAGTTCACAAAAATTAAAAGAATACTAGTCATACATGATCAAGCCTTAATAGTGCACTGAAAGTCCCTCTTTAGGTTCTAAATCTACATAAACTTGTTTTTTAAAAGATCTGTAAGTTGAGTAGCAATTATATTTTTCTACAGATACAAGAAAGTGAACTAGTCTAATGGGTCTGTAATTACTAGGGCACAAAAGATTTTTGGAAGCTTAGGAATGAGTGTAATTTTAGCCCTGTTCCAAATATTTGGGAATTAACCTATTAAGAGAAGGTGACTGATAATTTAACACAGTAAAAGACTTTCAGGACTATTTTAAGCATCCTATAGGACACATATTCTCACCATTGGAGGGAGTGTTTTTAATGCTCTTTTTCAAGGCTTTTATCAATTTTAATGGGTGTAATGTCACTCCCTCCACTTTGGTGAAAATAAAGCACAATCATGAACAAATAACTTTTTCGTTCAACTCTTCTTGTCATAGGTTACAGTGATGTAAATATTCCATCTATTGAGGTAACAGACTAGCTTACTCTTGATCATCTGTAATTATTTAGCCACTGCTGACAACTGGTTTAGTATTTCTGTTGTAAGTCCTAGGGGTGAATGTTCTTGCTGTTTTTCCAGAATTTTCTTATGTACAGTCTTTAAGAAGTCAGAGGCATTTCTGATGAAAGCTTGACTACTTTTTAAGTCATTCAAGGGGGTACATGTTGAAACATATTTAAAAGGCAAAAAGTTGTTAAAACACAATTTTGGCAAATTTAGGCAGTTAATGTCAATCAAAAGTGCATTAAAATAGAGCCCCAAATCCAAATTGCAGGGAAAGTCCTTGACTTTTCACCTTTACTCAATATTTCCTTACAAAATTATTTAAATATTATGAGGGTAAATGAACTCTGAAAGCTGCTTGGCCCACTGGGCAAGTTGTTTTAAAATATGAATGTAAAGCCCTTCGTGCCATAAAACATTGGTCTTTTGTTTGGAAATGTCACATTTGCACAGTTACATGGATCATTGATAAAATCTCAGACCTTGGAGGCAGTTATCATAGTTTGTACTGATAATGCTAAAGTATGTTTGTTTGTTATCCATGGAGATACTTGTTTGTCAAATGGACTGAAAGAAAAACTCGCTCGAATTCTCTTCTCTTTTATCTGCTTTAACAAACCATGGTCATAGACTGTAATCAATGTGAGCCGTATTAGGTCATCCATTAACAATAACAATAATAATAATAACAACAATAGCCTATTTTGAAGTACGAAGGACAAGAGAGAGCTAGTCTTCATACATGTCTTGAGAGTAACCTTCAGCACTACCAGCTTCCAGTGCAAGACCATCCATTTACATGTGGGGGAGAGGGGTTGAGATCTACGATGGGGCAAGTCCTGTGTCTTACGATCTTTGAAAAATTCTCCTTTTTATTTTCAATGTGTATGATCCTGCAAAAATTCAATGACCTCAAATCTCACCTTAAATGATGAAAACTGGACTGCTGACAAGAATGGGCCATTTAACCGAGCACCCAATGGAATCGCAAAAATCAGCATTTATAGAATTGAACTGACGTTCCCCAGTGTCATGAGATTTGTTTGATTTGCTGGTTAGAGTAAGCAATTCAACCATGTTCATTCTCAGACAGTTTTGTAAGAACAAAACAAAGAAAAGAAAAAACAGCCTGACAATATAAGATGGCAGGTAATGTTTGCTTTCAGAGATAACATTAAGTTGAGAACTATTTTGTGATTCCTGGCAAAAACAGGTAAATAAAGGAACATATTGTTTGTTTTTCTTGAGAATTTTGGGAAGAAATGAAAGGATAAGAAGAACCCTGTTCATCAGTTCATCACCAAAGAGTGTTTTCCTAACGTCTTCTGGGAATTGTCAAAGCTCTTACACAAAGGTGATGTCTTGCACAAAACCTTTTCACACTGGATTGTGTTTTGAGTTTTCAGTAATGAGAAAGATTGTTAAGGTCTGTATTTTCATTTTAAAAAAGTATAATATTTTGAGCATACAACCATGAGATACTGAGTTTTTCTTGCAAACAACTGGGTGTTTGAGAAATTGCATGTCCTTTGGTTCTGTCCCTTTTAGGTCGTTCTGTTCTGTTCACTTTAGGATCAAGGGAGCAATAATACGGCAGCAATTAACTCCAGATAGTTAGAAATTCCAGTCTGCATACGTGCATGAACTGGACCAAGAGAAGGGTTACTTGAAAGGTGTCACTCAAATTACAAACTATCTTGTTCTCAGATTTAAAGGGGTACTGTCTCTTTTATGAAGTGCATGAACTGCAGAGCAATTGCCCTGATATACACTGGTAACCCCTGTGGCAAGGATATTTTACCCCTGTGATTGTATGAAGAGGAACCTTCCTTGATGGGTTTAAGCTAAACTTGCGCGACTCCACTATTTTCAAAATTCAGCTTACATTTCTGAGTCCTATAAAATTTGTGACAAACACAGAAAGTGAAATACTGTAAAGGGATGCCTACATTTTGAAAAAGATGTGAAACAATTGCCTAATGTTTTTGTCGGGATATTACATAGAAACTATCAAGAAAAGCATCAGAATCAGATGATGGAAGGGGTAGATAAAAGGTGGGATCTACAGTAGAGACATACTCTTTAGGAATGGAATTATATCAGATCAGGCCCGTAGCCAGACAAGATGCTGAAGGGGGCGAAAAAGCTTCTGGGGGGGGGGCAAAAAATTTCCCAAGGGGGGCTTCGCCCCTCCTTGACTACGGGCCTGGATCAGATTTTTATGAAATGTGTGTAGGCTGATTCTAAAGCTTAAGAATGAGTGCCAAAAATTGGAAAAATTTTTCTATTTCCTTGTGCCAGCTAGAGGACTTTTTGTAACTCTGACTCTTTTAAAAAGGACATTGTGTCCTCCCTCCAAAAAATATTCCATTTATTAAAGGCAATAGGCAGTCACCCCAATCAGAGTTAGTATGCTCTGTCACTCTAGTTCATGAATGGCCTATTTTGATCATGTGACAATGTTTTTGTTAGTTAACTGTGAAATTCAAGGAGAATTTCTCCTTGCTTTACCTATTGTTTGTAATAGTTATGTTCAAAATGTCTTCAGAGGTGCTTGTAATGCAATAAGAGGAGATTTGCAAGAATTTGCTGATTTTTCAAAGCAGATTTTGGGGCGACTGCCTACTGCCTTTAAAGTCAGCTTATCTCCTGTGCAAAACCAATATGGAGGATCCACAACTTTGGTGATTTCTGATATTAACTTTCATTAAATTCCCTTTACTTACCTGTTTTCTCTTTTCTGTGACCTTTGACCTATGTAGAGTATCTTGAAGATCAGTGTAGGCCCTGTCAGATGTTAATGTGTGTGATTTCCTCTGGTCCATAATCTGTAAAAATGTTTGAAGAAAGAGAACTTTTTTAGGAGTGGCACATTGCTCTTGTTCTTATCTTTGAACATATATATTTATCCTTGAAGAACAAACAAATCAGCCTGGGTTATTGCATTTGTGGAAAGGGGTGAGGACATGGAGGTAGGGCTTGGTCCAGAAAATGTTACATACACCACCCAAATGTTTTCTTCAAAATGGCGGGCTCAATAATAGAAACTTTGGCAAGCCCAGCTAAAATTTTACATACACCAATCAATGTCATGCATCTGTCCATGAATCCCTAAGACGGAGCAGTGAGTAATGGACTTGATCAGTCACTATGGCAACCAAAACATAAAAGCCTTTCTCATGCTGGATTTCACTCCTGTTCTTAAGGGATACAAGTTTATGAGAGATGCATGTTAACAAGAACACACTCTCCTTATTTTCAAATTCATCATTTGTAGACTTGAAGTGTAAATACAATGACAATGTATATAAACAATTTATTTCAACCAATTCCAAAAGCAAAATGAATATACATGTTTATGATGATTAAAATAACATTTTTCTTTTTTTAACATAATTACTCGGTAGGTTCATCATTTTTTCTGCTATATAGAAATAGAGAAAACAGAATTGCAACATATTTTTTATAATTTCCCCCATTAAGTAATTTAAGATACATGACTTTTGCAGGAAAATTATGAACACAAAAGAAATAAACAGCAATCACACAATAGGCAAAACAATGCTTACAAACAGCAACAGGCATACAAAATGAACACAATGTAATGAGTATGAGTACAAGTGTATTGTCTCAGGTTGATAGAATGAATACATGTATACATTTATTCCCATGGACACACCGGGAAAAAATGTAGAATTCGGGAAGCGCATTCCCAGGTAATTTGGCGTGAATGCCGCCACTCACGGGAAATTTCCACTGACCAAAAAACTCATTAAAAAAATGACCAAGTCATAGCGCCAGAAGCCATGCCAGCAACAAGGTCTGGTCTATGAGCAATGACTTTGCTTCAATACATATAAAAAAAAGAGAAATGTCAAAAAAAGTGTCGGATATTATCGCCTTTACACGATAATGTCTTTCATAACTAGTAGCACTAATACAGCAGTATGTAGAATCGGCATCTTGGAGTCACACAACACCGATCTGCAACTGTCTGTGGTAGTCAATAGTGTGGGGAGTGCAGTGAAAAAAATTGATCGGGATAAATATCCACCATTTTTTTAAATTGTGATAAAAAATCTTCCACAACCTATAGGGCACAGAAAATAATTTCCTAAGAGAGAACACTTCAGGCTTAATTATCATGCTATTTGTGTAGTTATACACGATACTGACAGTGAGTAATCATGAACTGCAAATTTATGAAAGAACAGTTTCATTGTCCGCTCGAAAGATTCACTCAATATTAAAATGCATGCTGTGTGCTGAGAACAGGCATTGGACTTGTAATTAAACACCTGTCAAACATTCGGCTTCCGCGTTCATTTGTAGTGCTTGAAACCATTTATTTCTGACTTCGTCACAAAAATGATAATTTGTAGTGCATGCATGTAAATAATGAAAAAGCACCATTTTATATGTAAGTCCCCTCCTGAAAGCAATTTTTTTCAAACGGGGAGTCACATTCTCGTTGACTGTTATGAATACTCCCGTATTCGTCAGAAGTAGTACACTGTACCAAACCTGAAGACATTATTTGAGCACACAGACCCTTCTCTCATTCTGGGCTTTCTGAAGGAAAGTGGCCTGTATAGAAATTTTTGACATGACTCCCGCATTTGCATTTGCCTAGACTTTTTTGTTGAAGTCTACCCCATCTTTACTTTTTTCAGTTGAATTTTAACTCCCCGTTCTAGTTGACACTATATAACACATTCGTGTTGGTGTGTCGTTAAACCCCATCTAACTAACTTCAAACAGGGAGAGACGCCTTCCCCGTGTCCCCCTTCCCTTATATCCCTACCCCTCAGGATGGTGATCACTAACTGTCCTTGCGGGAAATCTAAGTTGCATTCCAGGGAAATCTGCATTTATTCTGGCCCTGCCCATGTATTACTGAGACTACAAAAATGTTCTACAAGCAGTGCATCAATGAAATGACTTTCAAAACATATATTTTGAAAGTTATGTCCAGTGCTGTTGAAACGTGAGTATGAGTACAGAATTTATGCATACTCACAAGTATAATACAAATAAGTGTAACCAAGTGGTCTGTATATAGAGTAACTACTCACTACAGTTTGGTCATGAGCACCAAAGAGGAAAATTGTATCAGCTGAAAGTACCTAATTAACTAAAGCTTTTGAAATCTGAAATCTACAGGGCTTTGCTAGCCCCACTTTGGAGTAGAGCTATAATACCACACAAGTGTTCTATTCCTATTTCTGAATTGCTGAATACTTCAAATGTATACTGATCTCAAAAACAGCTGTAAACAGCACGGAGTTCTACATCTGGAAGTGCAGACTTGATTCACAGTATAGTGCCATGCGTTAAATAGGATTTGTGGAGAGGGTACTATACAGGGACTTAAAGTTGAAATGGCAGAAACCAAAGCTGATAATAGGAACCTTTTATCTTATTGTCTGTTGAACCGACAATGCAAACCTATGTGACATTTACTAAGTAACAGCAGTGTGCTATATATACCATCCTACAATGTAACTACTTAATGTAATTCCTTTCTCCAATGGCACGTAAACACAATTTAAGTCTCTGATAACTTCTCTTTCACATTGTCTGAAAGGTAAAAACTTCATCTAATCCCTGGACAGTGAATTGCCACTTCCTGTGTTCTGTTGCTCCAACAAAGCCATAAAAGTCAAAAGTGCCCCTGGACCCTATGAGCTGTACGTAGACAAAGGCCATATTTACGCTGTCAGTAACTGTTCAGTGTCAGTCTTGCTGCCATGCTTAAAATTTCTGCATCTGTTCTGGGATGTGGGGCCTTTGGGGTACTTCTTGAAATATTTGAATTGGTTGCATGTATAGAGCTTTGTATGGCAACTACCATCCTTGTACTTTACCTCAGCCACATTATAGTTTTACAGGATGGTCCAAAACATGTATGAATGTTTCTCCAGTAAACCAGCATCTTGTACTACCAAATTGCATTCCAAAAGTTTTTCACCAATACCATTACATCAAGCATCTATCAATTCTGGGGTGTGGGGTGGGGGTGTGGGGGGGGTGGATGGGTGGGGGTACTTGACAGCCATGCATTCATAGATCCTGTTGTAACCTGTATCTGCATTAAATCTACCTTCTGTGCATGACTATATATATGATAGTCTTATGATAACTGCACACACACTGATGTCATGTGAAGAACCTCTGGAATCAACAGTCACCTGTCATTATGTAAAAGTACTAAAAAGGAGGTGGGAGAGAGGGGGGAAGGAGGTGGGGGAGAGGGAGGGGGAAAAGGAGGTGGGAAAGAAGGAGGGGAAAAGTAGAAAGAAGGTCAGAGTAAGAGGCAAGTGAAAATACAACATTTCTAAGGAACATCAGTAACATGATCTCCTGAAAAGATGAGTTACCATTCTTGTCTAGTGTAAAAGCACTCTTTGATGAGTAAGGTGACACAGTGAAAGGAATTTGAGACAGAAACAAGCTAGGAGCAGTCTTGCCGTGCTCTACAGATTGCCATTTATTTTGATTTTCAAAAATTGAGTTTCTCTGCACAGGACTGTAAGTAAAGAGGCCATTTCAAAATAACCACCCACTCAGTACCATTGCTGAGATTTAGCTGGAAAAGGTTTTACTCAGTGAGATCATTGCAATAATCCCTACAACTTACCCCACAACCCCTCAGTAACCGTCCTGAGATTAGCAAATGGGAGGGGTAGAAGTTTCTTCGTATGAAGGTCATTCAAAATATATATATATATATATATATATATATATATATATATATATATATATATATATATATATATATATATATATATATATATATATATATATATATATATATATATATATATATATATATATATATATATATATATATATATATATATATATATATATATATATATATATATATAGGTCGAAATACTGCGGAGCACTAAAGTAGTATGTAGGTCGATAAAGGTTGTAAAAAGTGCTTAAAGTTTGCGAACGATGGGGCGTACCGATGGGTGATGGGAAATTACCAAAGGAATTCGTAGATTAGTAGACGTGTTAGACTTCTTACTCAAAGCCTCCGCTCTGTCGATTCCTTGGATTCTATGTAGAGCACCGGTAAGGATTTTGGTGGGATACTGACGCTTCTCAAAGAATGATAGTATACTTTTTGAAGCGGCTGAAAAATCAGAATCTTCTGAGCAAATCCTTCTGGCCCTTAAAAGTTGTGAGTACGGGATGGATTTGGTACAGGATTTGGGACCAACCATCCCAACCAACCGCCCCATCGTTCGTGCCATTTACAGGAATATAGAGACTCTTCGAAAAGACCCTTCAACCCGTGACCTTTTCCCTGAACCCCCCATTACGGCCTTCAGAGTTGAAAAGAACATTTCCAAGCACTTAGTTCGGGCTTCCCACCCACAACAACCAACTGACAACACCCCAGGTACATTTCCCTGTGGTCGTAGTAGGTGCAACACATGCCCAGTGGTTGGCAAGAACACACTTATCAATATTTTGGGTTCTAACGGCAACAGATTTAGTGTGAACCAACACTTCACCTGCACTTCCACAAACTTGGTTTACATTTTAGTTTGTGGACGTTGCAATTGCCTGTATGTGGGAGAAACCAAACGCCGCCTGGCCGACCGAATCACTGAACACCTCAGGTCCATCAAACAAAACCTTCAAGGTTATCCGGTCGCCACTCATTTCAACCCCCCATCACCGTGCTCAATTAAAGACTTGGCCGTTACTGCAGCCTTAATGTGCAGAGGTTCTGACCGTGATCGTCAGACCGCCGAAAACCGGCTTATCATGAAACTCGGGACCCTCTCCCCACACGGTCTTAACATTAGAATGGACCTTTTTTAACCTGTTCCCCTTTTCATTACTTTTTACCAGTTTTTTTCAGCCTTCTTTCGCTTTTTTACACCGTGTTCGTTCTGTGCGACCGGTTTGTTCATGCCTTTCTTCAATGTGTTTCTTCTCTATTTCTACTTCTTTGTTATTCAGTTGCATTTCTTTGCCACCTGATGAAGAGTCTATACTCGAAACGTCGTGGAATTTTCCGCAAACTTTAAGCACTTTTTACAACCTTTATCGACCTATATATATATATATATATATATATATATATATATATATATATATATATATATATATATATATATATATATATATATATATATATATATAAATATATATGTATATACTCCTTAAAATTACCATCCAACATGACAGTTGTTATAAAATGATGCTGTGTTTATAAGTTTCAAAGTTAGTACAACTTATGAACAGATTCCTACAGTATTTGGGGTTTGTTACAAAACTTTCCTACATGCAAACACAGGTTCTTTGCCTGGAAGAACAGTTTCCACTTGCAAATCTATATGCCTTAAATTCATCCTACTTTATCATAACATGCAGAGTTAAATCACAAAAATGATTAGTCATGATGGTGAAATTTATTTTCATTGCTTTTTTTTTCTGCATTTTTCTTTCAAGAATTAAATTGTTAAATTTTATCTTTTCAATCATAATCATCCAATGGTGCTCAAAACTTCAAAAGTTTTCTGCCAGTGTATTACCATTTAGATGTAGAGAAACAGGTACCATGGACAAAGAATTAGTAACATTTTGGTAAGTTTGACAGCATTATTTTTAGCAAAGTGTCTTTGGCTAATTGAAATCCCTTGAACAGATTTTGCGCAGTCTCTAGCCCTGACTGGACTCGAGAGATAACTTATAATTCACTGACTGGACCAACCCATTACACTAAGTTGCAATCATTAGTGATGTCGTATCCCTATTTCGTATTGGGTGAAGCTCAGCCAATAATAACCTACCCAACCTTTCATGATTACAACAGCTATATGGTCATAGATTTAGAGGACAAACACCTGGGAACCATGTGATGACCAGACAGTACATGTGTTCCACCTTGTGAGGTCAAGTCTGCTCTAAGATTTATGGAGGAGAGGTTGAAGGTGATGAAAGGATGAAGCAAGTGATGAAGAAATTGGATGATAATGAGATTGATTTGTAACCTGTCAGTACTTGTTATACAGCCTGATAGGTGTTAAGACAAAGTATGGGGCATGATTCTGACAGGTTGAATAACTTGGGGTGATAGTTTATAGACTTAACACCAGCTGAACAATGTACTGGTAATGGAATGTTGTGAGGGAAGGTTATGACTACTGCACCCTCTGAATGCCTGGTTGCACCTTTTGTCTGAATATAAACTGTCAACTCATGATTAAAGTGGTAGGGAGAGGTGGCACAGACCAGTGCTGGACCAATTACCAGTATTCAATAGTGATATTGGCCAACATTTACCCCATTTCCTCCTGTATCGGTCGGTATCTCAAATTATGCTGACTTTACCAACCGATATCGCCGTATACATCATGAAAAGTGGTACAGTATATTATTTGTGTATTTGGAATACAAGCTCCAATATTTTACCTCCTTAAAAGGAAATCACACTTCATTGTGGTGCCTGTTAGCTTATGGTTAGTGTGCAGAATGCTTATTTCCCACATATAAGTGTCAAATCGGTATTGGCCGATATTGAGAACTATTACCGGTATAGGTAGTATCGGCTTTTTGAAGTATCAGTATAACACTAGCATAGCTATAGACCATGTGTAATAAAAAAGGAAACAGGAGAAGAAAAAGGCTAAGCTACAGCCTTTATACAGACCTGAACAAAAATTGGTGGACAGACTTGGACACCAGGGAGGAGATGGGCCAGGGGAGGGGGCAAAGGCTGTAATATGTAAGTCTGCCATGTGTATTTACAGTTTTGATCTTATATTGATATCAAAGTTTTTATTTGTGAGAACCTAATGACAGTTACTGCTGTAATTTAGACATTTACCACTGTCATAGGAGAGAATTTTCTTAAAAATATTCTTCACTTTCATAGTATGATACCACCCCCTGATTTCAATATAAGTGGCTTTTAAAGAGAAAATGCAGCCCCCAATTTGAATAAGTGTACCCCATCATCCTAATTCAGGAATGGCTCCTATCAATCATGTGACAATATTTTTGTTACTTATTTGTTAAAGTCATCCAGAACAACTACTTGATTTACTTTCAATATTCAATGTTTTTATACAGAAATAAAATCATGACAGATACTACAATCAGTTCAGGAGATAACCGCTTTCGGGGGAGAATCGATTTTTGCCCGATCGGGGGAAATTTTGCCATGGGTGGTGCCATTTTCAAATTTCTCCCATGATGCATTGCGATCCTACTGCGCAAATTCAACGGTGACAAATGTTCAAAACAACCTGGAAATTTTCATCAATTCTAGGAAAGAGAAACGCTGGCATATTTAAAAACTTTGTTGCTAGGGGAACAAAAAAGCCGGATTATGTCTGATAGTTCACCGTGCAGATTTTGAGATATCGAGCAAGTTTGCTACATTCTTTGTCCTAAGCTTAATGTATAAACATGATACAGCCACAAGTTTTGTGCACTGTTTTCTATACAAAGGTGTGCAAGTAAATTGTGCCAGCACTAAGTTGTGTTTATTAACATGTTGAAAGTTCCTTGTGATTTCACTCTTTGTGTGTGAACTATTATCTTATATTTAAATACACACACATTTATTAAACAAATCGATGACTGTGAAGAGGTAGACACTATGTGCTCATAAATATTCATGCTCTGAATCAGGCAAAATTTTCCCCCGATCAGTTGAATTCTCATTTTCACCCGAAAGCGTTTATCTCCTGAACTGACAGTTGAAAGTAAAGTCAGAGGAGATTTGTAAGATTTAGACTTTTGAAAATACACTTAGTGTGATTGCTTTCTCCCTTTAGTGTAGTCCAAGATTTTGAGCCAAATTTTTGACACAGACTCTATCCCACCATTCCCTTCATTTTCCTGTACAGTCAGAGAAGACAGTTTTACTCAGGACACAATATTATGGTTTGCATCATCTCATAAAAACTAAAAAGTGTTTGTCTTGCCATACTACTTTCAACTAACAAAGTAGAAAAGTAGACCAGTTTCAACAGGATATCCTTTCCTGCTGGGTAAACCACTGGGTGTCACTTCGGATTACTGACAGCTCAAATGGCTATTTTTCTGTCTTATTGGGCAAAAAGGTGACTTTTTACTTGCCCTAAGGCAGAACAGCACTGCCATTAATCCTCTAATATGCTTTCTTTTGATTCATCATGACAACTGCCCCAAGTATGTAG
Organism: Holothuria leucospilota; assembly: GCA_029531755.1. Lineage (NCBI taxonomy): Eukaryota > Metazoa > Echinodermata > Holothuroidea > Aspidochirotida > Holothuriidae > Holothuria > Holothuria leucospilota. The sequence continues at coordinate 44,742,875 of CM055965.1, read as the reverse complement.
AAAAATTACTACATGCAGTACTAATGGACCACTTGGAATGTGGACATTTTGACCCTAGGGCACAGCTCTTGACATGAGACATCCTATAACAGAGTCTGAGACTTCGGGAAAGCTAAAATAATGTCTTCACTGGTATTCTGAGCAAATATCATGCAACAGGAATTCTTTCCAAGCAGTTCTGGTGGAAGGGGAGAGGGGAGGGCAGGAAATTACCTCCCAAGAATTCTGTTTAGGCCAATTCTTATTGCACATAAATTTACCTATAAAATAGCAAAATGATACAAACAGTTAGAATCTCAATGCCCTTGATTCTTAAAATTCTCAGCTGTGATCTCCAAACAGACAAAACCATCTCGAACCCAAGTACAGCTTTCTTAATTTACCATTTTGTAGTAGGAAAGTGCAAATGCTACCCCGAGTGCTGTTTGAATGGAAATAGCCCTTCCTTGTTAGACAACCTGGTTACAGGACTGTAAATCTGACCAACAAAGTAATTTGCACCAACTACCAAGTACACAACAGATGCAGGATCTGATCCATAGGCACTTCTTGAGTTACTGCATTTAAATAATCTAGTTCTTTGTGTAACTTACGTTATTCCATCCAGCTGTTAACTTGTATTACAATTATCCCATCATATCTGTCTGAGCAAGGTACAGATCTGAGGGTTTGAAAATTTTAACATCAGTTCCAACTATTCCCGTTGAGTTAATACAGTGATGTACATTTGAGTTTACTCATCACAGCATTGGGTAAATTGTACAGCAGCCATACCCTTGGATATTTCAGAAGGGTTTAGCCCCAAATAGCCTGTCCTGTCGTAAAATGTCAGCAGCAGTGCACTATAAAACACAAAGACTCAGCATTATCAGAAAAAGTGATCTATCAAGGTGTAAATGTGTTGGATTGAATGTTGATATCAGGATTACCTAAGGCCTACCCAGACTGCAGGTATATATTCTGGGTTAACGTGAATTAAACCATAGTGTGCACTTGTTTGTTAATAAATTTGAACATTCTACTGTACCTCAAACTTAAACCCTTTCCAATAAACAATCCTATCCATTGCTTCCTCTTAACATTACGACAAAAGGATCATTAAAATTTGTTTCCACATGACCATATTTCACATCCTTCTCCCCAATTTTGGATTTAGGAATTTTAAAGAACTAAGCAGGACAGGAGAAGGAATACTGAAAAAATTACATTGGACATTAAAATGCACCAACATAAAGTTGTTCTGCCAGCTGGTCAGTATACAGTGGTCACATGTAGTATTCCCTTCAGGAAACCAAAAAGAGAAAAATCTGTGGCTAGATTAGCACCAAGCCCTCACAATGACAAGGGCTGATCCAGCCTGGGTTTGTAGAAAGGACAAAACCCTCACACAGAAGCACTGACATTGCCTCTTCCTTGGGTACCCAGGTTCCTTCCCCCTCAAACATTTGAAGCAAGGAGCCCTTATGCAATTTTTAGACCTTATAGCCTAGCCCAGTTTAAGTCGTAACAAGGAAAATGAAATTATCAGCATTACCACCAGCTATTAGGACTATTAAATGTGGAAAATGACAGCTCTTCAGTACAGAATGCCAGAACACTTTTAAGATACTTGTATAAAAATGGGGAGGGGGTGGTTGTTGGAGCCCCCATCTGGTTTGCAATTTGGCATGAATAGCAACCAACTACCATCTCAATTCCATTTAAAGGCAGTATGCAGTCACCCCAATCAGAGTGAGTGTATCCTGTCACTCTAGTTCATGATTGGCCTATTTTGATCATGTGACAATATTTTTTGCTGGTAAATTGTGAAATTCAAGGAGAATTTCTCCTTGCTTTACCTATGGTTTGTAAGAGTTATGTTCAAAACATCTTCAGGGGTGCTTGTAATGCAATAGGAGGAGATCTGCAAGAGTTTGCCGATTTTTCAAACAAAATTTTGGGGCGACTGCCTATTGCCTTTCACATGCAATCTCTATCCCATCAGACAAATACACATAAAATACATGGCAATACATGGTAATATACCAGTTACCACCCCCTCCCCTAATGAATTGTTTCCAGTATAAGAATAATTTTAAGGTGAATATTGAACTTCCAAGGTTAGGTTTAGCACATTGGGCCCAGCCACTCAGCCACCAAAAGTAAATATCACTCCCTAGATAGTAACAAAAGGAGTAAAAGGATAGTAACAAAAGCAGTAAAGGCAGAAAGAAGTCAAGCAATATATCCATCTATTATTCATCAAGAATGAAGTTTATTTTGGTGTGTAGTGATCTGGTGTTAGATTTGACACCTTACATGTGCTTGTTTGGTCATGGCAGCATGCATGCTGACACAAACACACTGGGGAACCAAGCAGCAGTGGGGTGTCTATTTAAAGTTGGAACATGCACAAGGTACAATGCATGCACTTGTCCTTATGACTAAGCATTTTAAAGTCACACTCTCAATAGCTGTAATGCACTTACTACCCGACAGTCACCCCCTATGATTCAAAAAATGGGGTACATACAACATATTACACTTAACAAGGGACCCTGGGAATTGACCTAGTTGCAATTCATCTGGGTGGCAGTGATATTTACACTAGACCAGTTATCTGTTTTTATCCAACTTGTGTGTATGAAAGTTGCAAAATAAACTTTTATGGCAGTAAACAAAAGACATCCCTGTGCAGGAGACAGGACCAATGAGACCCATTTCAAGACAAAACAGAAATTTTTGAAGAAATAACCTAGACCCATCTTCCTCTTGTTAAACAGGGCTGGAAAAAATGTTTATTTCCCAGGAAGGGAGTCAAATGTTTCACATATGTTTCCCATATTTTCATGTACACAAAAGGTGTAAATTTCCCTCCAATTACCAAAATTTCCCTCCAAATACCCAAATTTCCCAGGAAGGAGCCTCCCAGCTTCCCAACTTTTTTCACCCATGCTGTTAAATGATCAAATGATCATGGAATTTGACTCTTCAATAAATGAGTTTGCAAAACAAAATTCAAGGTGACTCTTCAATTTGTCTGCTATCAAACAAATGAATGGTGAGGGAAACATACAGCACAGTAGGGATAAAGGCTGAAGGGAAATACCCCACAAATGGGTGGTGTAAAGGAAACTGAAGGGTAGAAATCTTGTAGGAGGAATAGTAAATATCCTTCCTATGCACAGTATATACCCTTGTAAGAATAAATATTTACTCACCCTTGTTAAGTTAGATGTGACAGCCTTTGTTTTACGTTTCGATTTATGTGCTTTGTTGGCTTTCACCTTGAACATATTCTGGGAACCTTGGAGTTTACCCTTCTTGGTGGAGCCTGATCCAGACTGTTTGGAGGGCTTGGTCAGCTGACTATGAAATTTCTTGGATTTGCCCATTTCTGGTAATGATAGTCACTGCTTTGTGTACATCAAACTTTTGGTTCTAGAGAGAAACGAAGAAAAACATAAATTTCATTGTCTATTGATAGTAAATTTGCAACCAGTTGCCATTTTCTTGACATCCACTGTTTTTAGGGAGGGGTATGTGGGTATCCGCTCCCTCCCATATCTTATGATGAACTGTTAACATCAACAAAAACATTTAGCTAGAAGGAAAGAGGAAGGGGATATGACCAATAAACTAAATACAAAATCCTGTTATCAAACTAGCGCAAGCTAATGGAAGGGGGATTCTAATAGGGACAGGCTACAAGGGGAAGACAATACCCACATACCCCTTCCTTAAAAACAGGAAGTCAAGAAAGCTACAACTGGTTCTAAGAGTTCAGTTAGTAGGTTGCCTCATGTACAGCCCACAAAAATGACACTAAGTACACAGTGTGTCTCTTGCCCACTGCTCTTTCATTCCCAGACTCCCTCCTTTCTTCTGGAGGGAAGTGGTGCAAGGCGAACTGACAGTTGGAGGGGTCAACCAGCCTGCTCACACCATATAAGCAACCCAGCATGATGCTTCCTATCCCCCCCCCCCCACACACACACACACAAATAGTACCATTGAAAAGCTCCACAGCTGGAGCCTAGTTGCCCACCTTATTCTTGACTTCCTACATCGTTATTGCTGTTTCACCATCCTTTTCAATAAAAGAACAATAGCAAGAAGATACAGTGTAAAAACATAGCGGAGAACAAGGCTTAAATGGCGACAGAGCTGAGGGTGGTTTGATGGCCTTGTACTTTTTTGCTACCACCAATGGGGTGGGTGGAGTTTCACACTTTATGTTCACACCTCTAAACTTGTCAGACAAACTATATGACAGCAGAAATTTTGAGTGCTACAATAGAACAGAAAAACCATATATTTTCAAGTAGCTTTTGGTTTTAATGAAAAGACAGGCTTACCTGTGCAGTTGCTTGGGGTGACTATTGTATGTATGTTAAGGCCCTTTAAGAAAGAATAGTTACAGTATTCCTGATATCCACTGAACTAAACCTTTTGTGAGAATTGGCTGCTATTAATGTAGAATTGTATTTTCATTCTAAGCAAGTTCTCTAAATGACATAAATTTTTGAGTTTGAGAAAAAAGTTTTCACCTGCAGTATCCTGCACACATATTAACATGTTCACATTATACATACTGTATTGTCAGTTTCATATTTCACTTAAAAAATAATATGGCAACATATTTTCCTATTTCAACAATTAATTTATTATCTGTATTTTCTGAATCGAGTTTTATTCACTTTACAGCCTTGCAGGTTAGAATCCCACATTGGCCCTATCTTTCCAATTTTGGGGGCTTGCATTTCCATGCAATGACTGCTAACTTTATAAGGCATGGAAATCTAAAAAGCAGGTTGTTGAGACTGCAGTTACTAGTACAGTTAGAAAAAAATGTATTTTGCAGAAATAGCAAACACTAATATTTGAACAAAGACCCTTGTTTACAAAAAGCTGGTTTGTCACAGGCAAGGAATGCTGTGATATTTCACAATGAACTTAAACAATAACTGTAAGCACTACTATTTATTCCTCACTTTGGTAAGAAGTTTTGAATAACACTGTGAATAATGAAAACCTAAGAACTCTACTATTGAAGTTGAATGCTATTCACACAACCACAAAACTTACAGGTCTAAAATAATTATTTTAATTTTTATTCAAGTTCCTTTCAACTTTCTTATGAAGGTATACAGTACACTATCTTTTCCTTCAAAGGTCAACTTTATATGGTTCACAACAGGCCACCCCAAAAAAGTGTAATTAATTCTTATGTATGCACTCATTTTTAGAAAGGCCAACAGCCTATCGACACCGATGATTGACATGTGTGATGGGTGTTGTTAAACAGCTTGGAATTCTGACATGGACACAGGAAAGGGGAAAATGGGACTATGCTATGCCCCTGCCCAACCCCTCCTGATTTCACTATCTGGTTAAGGACCTGCCTCTGTGGCACAACAAACATTTTATTAAGGCTAGATCAGAGTTGTACATAGCCAAGAAACTAAAAGGATGGGAGCTGAGCAGGTCAAACATTTGCCTAGATATGCTGAGTCTAAATGCAAGTTGATAATTTATACTTGTCTACAGTCAAAGTATTTCCAACAGGGAAGGGAAGTTAAGTCTTACCACAAAAATATGTCTTTTGTTTATCCTGGTGTCTCTTGTTGGCTACAAAAGAGGGGAGAACTATCATTCCCACTCCCCTACCCCAACTAAGTCACTGGATTGGAGTCGGACCCATGCATATTAGCCACAGCCAGCAAACTAGGCTTGGGGTACTCCAACATTTTTGGAGTCAGGTGCCTGTGGCTTTATTAGTTGCTCTACCCTGAATGAAGTTTGGAGATTTGTCATGACTCTGAATGGAGGTACCCAAATCCTACAATGACATCACAACTCATGTAGGAAAATACACATTAATAGTGCTACTCTACTCCTGGCCAAGAGTTGTGACTCTGAAGTAGAGTAACAACCAGGGGTGTAGCAAGCCCCTCTGTGGCCCATGGACAAGAGAAGTGAGGGGCCCTAAAATCAATTGTATCACAACCCAATAGGATAAGCCCTCTCCAACTATATACCCAAATATTTACAATTATTCAAGAGTCAAGTTGGCCTAGGTACAAAAATTGTGCATGACAGCCTGGCCAAAAACCCAGAATTTTGTTGTTGATATCTTGGACCCTTGGGGCCTCTGGACATTGTCCACCCAGTCCACCCACTTGCTATGCTCTGATAACAACCATAAACAAACCTGAGGGTGTTGTGACTTCAGACCATACACTGTAATTGACATGGGTAATTGAATTTTTTTACTTAGGACTTCTAATGCTTTCTTCAACACACTTCACATCCCCCTTGCTTTTGCAAGAAGCACTTTGTCCTCGCTCTCACTTACAGGGCATCTCAAAACAACTTTACGAATCTCACTAATTTTAGAAAGAGACTATGCAGTTGCTGTAAATGCTGCTAGAGACATTTAACTACTTTTTCATATCTTTATCAGATGAATTTTAGGGGTGACAAGGTCACAGAGAGAATTTAATTGTAAATAAACAATAAAACAAGATCTTTTAAATGTGCCCCTGATCAGCTAGAAGTTTGCTCCAAGCAGAGCTAGCAGGGATAAGTTGACCTTGTTAGAACTTTATAATGACAATAAAATTATGTCAAGTATCAGGTTTCCTGAGGTGCTCAGGTTCTGAGAGGAAAGCAGGAGAGTCATGGCAAGGGGGAAAGGGGGGGGGGTATAACCACTTATGTTAATTTATAGAAATTAAAATTGGTCACTCCAATAACATTATGTGAAAAAGACATGCAACTACAGTGAAAATCTCCCATCTGCATTGCATCTGATAATTCTGACCTAGGAGACCCTGGCCAATACTGGGAGTGTCCCAGTACTTATAAGAACTATTAAATGATCATAAAAGTACTTCTTTATCCAGAATGTGATAAATATGGTAATCTGGCACACACTCTCCTGACCCCGGCCAGTCTCATATAACAAATTGTTGGGCCATGCACCTCCACCACTCACTGAAATCATGGTACTGATTTTGACAACTGTACCACTTCTTATATTTATGGGCACAGCACACTGCACTAATGTCCTAGGTGTACATTTTTAGGGTTATTAATATGGCTGTCTGCTATGGACTTGTGTGTAAAAGTTTGGACTTGCTCAAGTGGTTCAGTATCGACAAATTTTGTGAGAAACTTGTAACATTTTCGAAAGAATGCAAGTTTACAGTAGTTCAAATTGCCCTTCCATTCATGTTTGTATTTTGTCTGAAATATTGCAATACTGCAAATGCGTCATCAAATTACGCAAACGGCAGTAGCCTAGTGGCCATCTTGGAAAGCCTAACTACGCTCAAACAGTGGTGACTGTGTTGGTCACATAATCTTCTATCCATTTGTATAAGAAGTCCATGGACTATAGTGCTCAACATCAGCAGTTTCTCCATTAATGTCATATTTCTATCTTAACGAGAATACGTATCACACAACTGAAAGGATGGTGTGTCTACCAGGTCAGTTGCTGGTGCTAGCTTTGACATCAAGTAGAATATCCCAAGTAAAGACTACTTCATGGGACATTTATGATGTCCAAATTTATAGGGGGCATTTAAATAAGAATGAAATACAGATATGAGTAAATTATATAAATAAAAGAATATGAGTCTGATACTAGAATCACGGCACAGTTCTTCACATATTTATGTAAGCTGATGCAAGGAAGCTAAAGTGGAAACTTCAACCAGTGCTATGGCCTAATGGATAAAGGCAGTGGCATTTGAAGTAACAGCACTCAAGAGGTTCAGATATCAATCCCTCTATGGCCATGTCACAGCAAGGTGGGTTATTCTTACCAAAGCAATTTAGTTTTCCCATCTGAAGAAGCCTTCTTTAATGAAAAGGTCCATTCCCAGCTTTAGCTTACAATAATATATTAAGTTAAGTTCAAGGGCAGTTATTTTAAGAAGCTATTTAGCCATCATGAATATGGGAAAAGCCTATGGCTTATGAATTACAACGTCATGTTGGGTGGTTTACCAACTCAAAAATTTAGAGTGTTCATGGAGGAAAAGTACCCACCTTTGACCCGGCCAGGGGCTGAACCCCCAACCTCCCAGTTGCTAAGCTTCATTGCTTCAAATGCCACCACCTTTTTCCACTCAGCCAGAGTACCAACTTGGAAGCCAACTGTTGTAATCTAGAAGCCCTTCCAGGCTTTTCTCAGAATGGACATTGCTTAAGCATCATAAATAACTGCCACAAGGCCTAGCTGGGCCATGCATTATTGTTGATAACTATTATTAATAAGAAAGCCAAAAGGCTCAGTGATTTCTTGCCTCTGAAATAAATTACAAAAATATGGTGGTTTCAATCTAGCACAGTTTAATTATGGAGTCATAAACTAACTGTTTGACATTAATGAGCAGAATTAGATCCATGGACAGAGATCAAAACAGATTGATATGATGATAGCACATCTCCGATTCACCAATGTTATCAAGTTCTCAAGTGAGATATGTTTACAATGTATTGACCCTTTGATGTCTGGTGCCTCAAATGACCTTTGACCTCCAATGTAAACATTATGGATCATCCATGCAACATGGTTCATCCACACACTAAGTTTGAGATCCTTCACTGCTAGCCTTCTTGAGATATTGTTTCAACCTTTTGGAGCTTTTCTCAGTTGGACTTCCATAGACCCCAAATGACCATTGATCTCCAAAACACAAAAGCAACATTTATTCAACACAGGTTATCCACAAGCTGATCCATCAAGAGGACCATTCTGGATGTACAGTATTTTCAAAGTTTTGACCACTGGTGACTGCCAAATGACCTTTGACCTCCACAAAAATGTCCAAAGGGACTATCTACTTCACATGGGCCACATGCATACCAAGTATGAGATCCTTCACAGTTATTGGTTACCCTTCTAAAGATATCCTGTTTATGAGGACTTTACAAGGGTACACTGTATGATTTCTGTTCACTGCAATTGAACTTTGACCTCCACAAAGACAGTAGGGATGTAGTACTGAATATGGGACATCCAAATACCAAGTATGATATCCATCAAGTTTGCCTTCTTGAGATATTCCATTTACAATGTTTTCACCTTTAGACCTCTGATGAACCCAAATGACCTTTGGCCTCCATTAGCAACAATAGAGATCATCCATTCAATAAAAGAGTCTTCTACATACTAAGCATGAGATCTCTCACTGTTACTCTTCCTGAGATATCAGGTTTACATGCACTTTTCACTGTTTGACCTCTGTTGACTGCAAATGACGTTTGACCTCCACAAAATACAATAGGGATGTAGAACTTAATATGGGACATGTACATGCCAAGTATGAACTTCACTGTGGTTACCTTTCTTGAGATATGATATTTACAAGGTTTTAATCTTTAGAGGTCTGTTGGCCTCAAATGACCGTTGATCTCCCTCAAAACAATAGGGTTTTTTTACTGGATATGGTGCATCCACACACCATGTGTGACAGCAATCTGAGTTCCCTTCTTAAGATATTGTTTTAACAAGGTTTTCAGTGTTTGACCTCTGTTGTCCTCACATGACCTTTGACCTCTACCAAAACCAAAGTAAGTATCTGTTTAATACGGTGCATCCACATGTAGAGTATAACCTGATAGACTAATTTATTGAGATACTGTAATTATACAAGGATTTCAGTTTTTGACTGCTGGTGACCTCATATGACCCTCTGACCTCCACCAAAGACAATAGGATTCTTCTCCATATGGTGCACCCACATACCAACCTCTATTGAGATATCATGTGAATGAGCCAAGTGCCTCACACACAGACACACACACTACATACATGCATGCCTGTATGAATGCATAGATTCCTTGACCTCAAGGCAAGGAATCAAACACTACTGGTGCTTTCAAGGGAGGTGTAATGGGCCAAAGGATGGGAATCACCTAAGGGGATGGCAATTGACTGAGGACTGATGGAGAATGAAAACAGGGAGGTTCATCCACCCTGACTGTCCTTTAATTTGCCTAAACAAATGGTAGGAGGAAAATGAAAAAATACAGTACTAGGTCACTGATTATGATGTGCCCCAAAATTTGCCAAGACCCTGTCTAAACTGTCTGGCAATGCTACTGGCACAAAAATATTTTTGTTTTTGTCAATGTAGTTGTAGCTTTCTGCTATGACCAAAAAAAAAAAAACATAACATCTATCAGTAATTTGAACAAAATTACCATGTCCTAAAACAGGGTACTATATACACGATGTAGACTCACTGAACTGAGTCTGAACATAAGACCTATATGCCATATTTTTTTTTCTTGATGAATTAAACAGCCCTTAGGTTATTCACCAAATTTATACAAACTGGTAGGAAGGAAGATTTAATGTTTTGTTTAGCAGCAAGCAGTCACTCCTTGTGCTAAGGAGGTGCGGTGAGCAATTGGCTTGTATAAATAATGCTAGAGAAATATCTGGCTACAGATCGACAGGGGTCTGACAGCAGGAATGGCAAAATAAATTTGACAGGGAAAAGTTTGAACTACCCTGGGTCTTAACTTGTTCTACTGTCCACTGACCTGTTTTCTAGATCCCCACTAGGTATGCCCAGGTCCTCCAAGATATTCTACCTGCTTTCAACTGAGATTATCAAACTTGACCATGAATAAAATCGAGTGACCTCCGGTAAAATGACATTTTTAATTACACCACCAACTTAGTTGGCCATTCTGCTGCTGGTGCCTCCACCAGAGAAATAAATCTCATAGATACAGCTAACATACCTAAATTTGAATCCTGCAAGTCAGACTTACATCAACCAGTAACTTCCTGGTCTTATGTACCACCAGAACATCACTAGTTTCTCTACAAGGCAAGCTCTGAGTCTGCTGAGAAACTATAAGCCCCTGCAGTCAGCTCAAGCTGTTTCTTTGGGAAATAACCAATAGATGATTTAAAACCATTTTAACACTGCTGTGCAGAATAAATCCTCTCAATGGTTACATACCAACAGCAGCATGGCACTGCAATTATTCACTGCATGAATTTAGATCAAGAATCTATTTATTTTATGTAATATATACTGTACAGTACTCTTCTACACTGTAACGAATTTCAGTGTAAAAGACTACCAATGTTTACCACTTTGTTGCCAGGGGTCATAGCTTTTGATACCACTCCACTGGATACAAATGTTACAATTAAGTTATGCTACTGTAACAGGGATGAGCCTGACATACAAAAAAAATCACTGAACTTTTGAATGTGGTACGTAGTATACTGACACCGGCCAGGGTGCATTCCATGTAAAGCCTACTCCGGAGGTACGCCGAGGTTTTCGTGACTGTACGCCGGGATTTTCTGTACTGTGCACATACAATGCATGTACATAGCAATCCATAGGCGTGCGTACATACGTACAGTATACATGTACGTGATATGTACACAGTCACCATACATTGGCAATGCACGTACAGGTATACAGTATACACACATTATAGCTAAAGTCAGAGGCAATCCATAAGCGATTGTGCGTACGTATGTATACATGTACGTAATGCATACACCATTGATTGGCAATATAAGTAGGTATATATAGCACAGTACTGTGCGTGAACATACTAGCGGGAGTTGATTGAATCGGCCCGCCTGTATGCAGGGAGTACCGTTTTCCCGCTGCTACTCAGGGGAGTACGCCAACTACGCCGGCAATCCTCAACTTACTGCATTTTGTACGCCGACAAAGGCTAGTTTCTAAGCCGCCACGCCGACCGAAATCGTATGTCCACGCCGAAGATCTTCGGCGTATAGTGCACTAAATGCACACAGGGACACCGGCGTCAGTCTGAGTGCGAAGCGCGAACTCTTACGGGTGGGGTCCAGGGGCCCGCCTTAGGGCCCCTGGTGGGGTCCAGGGGCAACGCCCTGGGGGGGTCCAGGGGGCAGCGCCCCCGGAAGCTCCTGGATTTTTAAGATTTCACATAGCCTAAATGGGCTAATTGTTTATCATGTTTTGATGAAACAAATAACAAAAGCACCCTAGCCTACACTTATAACATACTGTATAGCCTATGTGTTAAGGTTCACTAAGTTGGGTCAACATTAATACCTTGTCTTTCCCAAAACCTTGTTCATACCAACTGGCTTCTTTATTTCTTTGATCCAATGTCCAACATTATTTTATGGTTCACTAGGCCTATTAAGTTTTGACACCATTCAACTTGCAGCACATTTTAGAGGATTTTTGCCTAGGCCTAGGTTTTAAAGTATAGGGCCTACCTACTAGTAAATAGTAGCCCTTTTATTACATCAGAACATATGGCTAAGGAAAGTGCCTTGGCTGTGCTCTGTAATGTAAAGCATATTTAACTTTCAAGAGCCATGCCTTGCCTAAGTTGCCTAGGCTTGGCCAAAATTTCAAAGGCCAAACATTAGGCCTTGTTAGGTAAGGCCTTATTTAAGGCACTAATTCCTAGCTCTTTTGGTGAAAATTGGTACCAGTTTGTTATGAACTTCAAGCCAAATCCCAGAATGGCTGCCTTCTTCAGACCCAGGCATGTCAGCCTGTGGGAGTATGGGCTAGGCTCAATAGCAGTGCACATATATAACCTATGTTAGGATAGTGTAAGAAGGTAGGCTAGGCCTAATGGCAATGCCACTAAGTTAGTGACTGATATATATGAACAGAATATGTAACCAGCCTTAAACCTTATAAAGATGTAGGATATGGCGCAGTTGAGTATTTTGTACATGCCCTGTGAATATACAAGCTTTGATTACCTTTGCAGACAATCGTTCTGTTCAGTGCCCAACAGGCTACGTTGTAGTATAAATTTAGTATCAAGCATGTATATCGACTTTAGCTGCAGTGTGCACATCTTCACACTTGCATGTACTGACACAGCCAGTGCCAATGGACGTACGTACATGTATACAAAACTTGCACTAAATCAGTGCATTATATTACTGTATGTACTAGGTATATGGAGTGGACATGACTGTTTGCTTCCACTTTCAAGCAGCACACTACAGTATGACCTAGGAGCTATGATATGACAAGGAAAAAGGGTATCATAATTAAACATGTCGGCTATGCATTTCTAGCTGCAGTGAAATGTAAACAAAATATGTGGAAATACACATTTTACTGAAGACACTATGCTGTTTCACTGACATCTTATGATTAAATCATGTGCCGTTCCCATTTTCAGCTTCACATTTTTTCGCGGAAATGAAAATGCAAAATAGCGGAAGTTGGAAAAAAATCACGGAAATCCGTGAATTCGCGGAAAAAGCTTATGCCTGCTGTAAGATTTCACCCATCAAACTTCGAGCATCAATTTATGGCTACCTTCTTACCTATTTTTTGTGGTAAGTGGGAGAACAAGGAACTTTTGACAGATGTTGGGGCTGTCTGCTTCTAAAAACAGGCCCAAGACAGGACTAATGCTAACATTGGCACCCCGAATCCCCTAAATTGCAGTTAACTGCTATATTACACAAATTTGTCCTGCAGTTCAGCATCTGTGCCAGTATAAAGGGTACCCAATCATAGGAGTCACGGGTGGCAACCCCCTAGAAATCTGTCACTGTTAGTGGCAATACCACAGCTCTGGTTCCATCAGTGTGAATCCAATCTCCAGCAAATAAAATAAACCATGATGCAAAATTCCAAAGAGGTTTCCATGACTTTATTACACAAGACTATATGAGCTTTGACCTTTACTAAAGAAAACAGTGTCAATGTACTCCACACAACACATCCACATACCAAGTATGAAAAGTATCCTTGCTTCCTACCTTCAGATGTCCTGCTGCATGTATTTCAGATTGACCTTTGTCGACCCAGATGGCCTCTGAACTAACCAATTTTGAGTATGCTCTATCTCTACTAAACATGTCACTTCCACATACCAAATATGAAAGTTGTCTACATTTCCCATCTAGGCAAAGGGTACCATGCGTACATGTTTAATGTCACTGGTCCACACACCTACATGTAATTATGACTGTATAGGTCTGGTTCTCATCAAAACTAAAAAGGACTTGAATGACTGAAAAGAGGTTCGTAAAGCAACTACCACTTCCAAGCACCCAAACCCTCCAATTATTTACCAGTCTAGTAGCCTATCAATTGCTTGATGTGAATTGTCACTCATGTTTTAATGTCCGCATCTGTCATCATTTAATTCAGGGGCAATATGTTTCAACAAGGTAATGACTGCTCCTGGCTACACCCCAGTTTCTCCAAAGCAGCCAGCCATTAGTTTAATGCATAGGCATATGGGAGGCCATTCCACAAGGGATGGAAGGTGTTTGGCAGTTTGCTCTAAAATTTTCCCTAATTGGCAAACATTTTCGACAAAAATTTTGCCCTGAAAAACATTTTATACCCTGAAATAATTCTTTTCCTGGGGATGCATGCCGCCACCCACACCCACACTCCCACCTATCCCCAACCCTGATAGAAATACGATAGATTGGTCTTCTGTATAAAAAATGTCCACCACATACTTTGACCCAGACATGGCTCTAACTTCCCCCTCCCCCATTCCCATTGCTCATCCTTATTGTGTCAGCATTATTACAACGTCAACCCCCAAATCCAATCGGAACAGGCTAGCGGAAGCGGAAAATCAAACGTGACTTGATCGGAGCTCCTATATCATATGAAAAGGACTGGTTTGGAACCTCGCCTACGTTGACCGGTATCAGTCGATCGACCACGGCTGTAATACTCGACGCCGGTAGCAGAGCTCGTATCAGCAGCGTAGGCAGTCTAAAGATTGATTGTAATGTAAATGAAACAAATTGCCAGTGTGCGTGAGAAAAAAGTACTCTTTACATCCAAGAAGACTAATTGATTATGCCAACTTGCAGGTTTATGGAAACATGGAGGAAACGAAGCCAGGAAGAAGTTACTCAATAAACTATTAGCAGGGTTATACATAGACCATAGTACAATGAAATTTGTGTATGAATGCGCTTCCCAAATAAGCAATAGCATGTTCTGGTTCAAGGTCTTCATGTTAATTTTCTGAAAGTAGTTGGTTTAGTGCTAGCGGTTATTAACACTAGAATAGCAGTTGAGTACCACTAAAGTTTGTTTGACTGAAGTCTTTCTTGTGGTTGGCTTAACAGAAACTCACAAATTTGTCGGTCGGTCGGTCAGAAGTATGCTCGAGGATATTAATTAAACACCATATGACTGTGCTTTGCGATTGTAC
Source organism: Holothuria leucospilota (assembly GCA_029531755.1). Taxonomy (NCBI): domain Eukaryota; kingdom Metazoa; phylum Echinodermata; class Holothuroidea; order Aspidochirotida; family Holothuriidae; genus Holothuria; species Holothuria leucospilota. Next base: position 44,727,683 of record CM055965.1, on the reverse strand, counting down.
CAAGGGCTTGTGTCGGTGAAATTTTGCAACTGTTTCGGCCTTAGGCGCTGTAAAGGATCGTGACATTCACTGAAAGTTTTTGAAATTAAACTGAGCACATGTACGGCCAAAATGCCTTTAATCAACCGACAGACCGTCATACGAATTAGCAAGAAAAGTTGCAAATATTGTTGCCGTGTAGCACTTTCTTTTGCCAACTGTCTTGACAGACATGAACTTGGAAACAGCGTTTGGGCTACAAGTTACAGCCTACACAGGCGATCGGTGGTCACGATAAACATAGCTTTAACCCAAGACCAAATGATCAGGAATGGATTAAATACCGTGGTATCATGATAACTAAAGCCACGAAAGCATACCTTAAACTCCCTCACTCATCACCCCAAACATATTTTACATGTATGAATAAGAGAATTTACAGTTAGTTAACTTGGTTACTGCATTTTGGTGACGTAGCTGAAGGGGCAATGTTCAAACTGGCGCCTAAATGGCATACGGTAATGAGTCTGACACTATCATTGGTCACGATGCACGCCTTGAAATGTGCAACTTATTACAAGCGTTCCTTTGCCAATCGGAAAGTTAAACATACAGTACACCACACGGGTGTTACGTGTACAAGGCCAGGGGTCATGGGCGCCATCCCCTCCCCACCCACCAGTTATAAAGGTGTAGGCCTACATTTCAGGACAAATCGACAATTTCTTGTCAAATTGCATGTGCACGATTGTTTGCAATTAGGCAAAATTTTAGGGCAAACATATTCCGCCCCCTTGTGAAATGTCAGTCTTCCCGTTCATCAGACTACAGCCTATCAGGATTATGGCCAGACGTCTCGTCTAGGGTACATACATTTCTTATACTGTTATAAAGGCATGAAAAACACGTGTTTTACTACATATAGCAATCAAACGAAACATTTCCCTGAAGTCCCATCAAATTACACTTGGAAAACAGGCGTTTAAGTGACACGCCGTGCGGTACTGTATGAGTTGCATATATTATTGGTTCCTTTCTATCGTGCATTCGTAAATAAATGTTCAGTCAAGTTGGCCTGATAAAACAGGGTCAGTCCCAGTGCCGCCATCGTATAATGTGCAGTAGAACCGTTCCGTTTAACTGTTTGTTGTGTAGTTCCGTAATAAAATTTTGTTTTAATATCCTCCAAGTAAACTAGTATAAGTTACAACACATGGCTTTTATGGAGTACCAAACTGTACGCACACATTTACTGAAGGCATGCACGACGCAGTCGAGTTTACCTCAACAAATTTTGTAGCGTACAATGGCTAATAGGGAGCTTTAGATTTCACGACGTGGGCAGGGCGACGCGGTGTTTTAACCCACAGTTCACGCCGTCGAGCTGACGTCTGCGCCCTGGCACTATTGCGCTTTAGATTTCTACGACGCGGCATAGAAATCGCGTGGTGATATTCGAACTTCGTTTGAGTAGCAGACGCGCAAACCGATCTGTTAATGGTAACAGTATTTAGCGGGAGGTATAAGTCAAACTTATTCCATATGTAGGCCTAAGTTGGAGAGTGGCAAACCTTCATCGAGTTCGTGATGCATTTGCTATGGTTATTTAACTGATATAATGGACGAAGATGAATTTATGATATGTGTGCGACGCGTATTTTTAAGTTTCTAATACAATGATTGGCATGGCAACAAAACTATATGACGCCATATGCTGCCTCTCGTTGCCGTTCTAGCCACAACGCCAAAACGAGCGACTCCCGGTGTAGAATTACACCGACAACAGGGAGCTTTAGATTACACGACGTGGACAGGGCGACGCGGTGTTTTAACCCACAGTTCACGTCGTCGAGCTGACGTCCGCGCCCTGGAACTATTGCGCTTTAGATTTCTACGACGCGGCATAGAAATCGCGTGGTGATATTCGAACTTCGTTTGAGTAGCAGACGCGCAAACCGATCTGTTGGTAACAGTATTTAGCGGGAAGTATAAGTCAAACTTATTCCATATGTAGGCCTAAGTTGGAGAGTGGCAAACCTTCATCGAGTTCGTGAAGCATTTGCTAAGGTTATTTAACTGATATAATGGACGATGATGAATTTATGATATGTGTGCGACGCGTATTTTTAAAAGCATGGTCTGGTGACCAAATTTGATGCTTTCAAAAAAAAAAAGCAGAAAAATTTTCTGTGTTCGGCAGCGAAAACCCCATCTCAATAGCATCTTGCATTCGGAAGATACAAATTTTTGAAGAATACCACATTTTCAGTTTCCCGAGTGCATGATGGGAAATCTGTGATGTCATCTGGGCAAATGGATTTAATGCAGCTTTTGTATTTCTTTATAATGTTGATATCACTATACTGAATATTCCATAACTTTATTTGCTGTCCCATAAGTATGGAACAGTTTTTCACTATATCTACACAGAAAAACATCTAAACATTCCAACGGTATCAAATTTCAAGGACAAACAAGGTAGCCAATTATAAAGAATAACAAAAGGAATCTGAGGCAATTTGCCCACTTTGGATCACGTTTTGTGACCTTGAGGAAACTTGGAAGTATTTCTTATTAAAAGTAACCAATCTTTAGGAAGAGATATCTTGAGTTAGGAATGGAGTTTTGATATGGGGTTTGGATGATATGTAATGAAAAATTTTTATCTTTCATATAAGACCCCTACAAAATGCCACCAGACAATGCCTTTAAGTTTCTAATGCAACGATCGGCATGGCAACAAAATTATATGACGTCATATGCTGCCTCTCGTTGCCGTTCTAGCCACAACGCCAAAACGAGCGACTCCCGGTGTAGAATTACACCGACAACGTGAAGTTCACGTAGACGCATGCGCATAGTTACAACACGATGTCATTACGTCGCAGCCGACGTCCGAATCGTGCAATCTAAAGCCGCGGTCACACTACAACGAATTCGGATCGGATTCCGATCCGATTTTTGTGAGTTTTTACTAAAATCTTCTCCATCTCTGGTCAGAAAGAGCCCAAAATTTGCCAACCAGTGTAAATATATGATTTGCATAAGAGGTCTATGAAAATAAAATGTAAACTGATTTTTTTCGTGACGTCACACCGACAAACAGCTTTTATCGGACACGCGTAGTCCGATAAAAGCTGTCTGTCGATGTGACGTCACGAAATTATTCGTATAAATTTAATTTTCGTAGTCCTGCGATAAAAATCATATAATTACACAGGTTGGCAAGTTTTGGGTTCTTTCCGACCCGAAATGGAGAAGATTTTAATAAAAACTCACAAAAATCGGATCGGAATCCGATCCGAATTCGTTGTAGCGTGACCGCGACTTAAAGCTCCCTAATGTGAAGTTCACGTAGACGCATGTGCATAGTTACAACATGACGTCATTACGTCGTAGCCGACGTCCGCGTCGTGCAATCTAAAGCTCCCTAATATTGTAGTAGAAGACTGCTCAATCCATTCGTGCTATTCACCCTGCTTCCATCACAGGCCCGTGTAGCAATCTTCAGTAGGCTGGTTACTGGCGACTCATCCCCTAACCTCAATTTCGGCAAACTCCAAAGTTTTACATCAAGATGTTATTGCTATTACCAGACTTAAGTTAAAAATGTACCTTCTGTGCAGACAGTACGTTACAACTCATGAGAACAGGACCGGTCCAATAGATCGAAGGCAGGGGCGTAGCCAGGAATTTGTCAAGGGGGGCGATGCCCATAGACAGACTCTCAGCGCTCCGCGCCACCCGGCATGGGTTGGCGCAGAGCGCAAGAAAATTTTGGCCCCAAATGCCTCCCAGATCGTTGGAAATGGCACTTCCCACAGTTCCCAGGCCTATTTACCTCATATAAATAGAGGGAAACACTAGCAATATTGTAAAATAAACACTAAAGAGCCCAAAAATATCCTCGGGGGGGGGGGCTGCTCCCTTCCCCCCTCTTGGCTACGCGCCTAATCGAAGGTTCGCTAGACCCAAGATCCTAATTCTAACCGTGACATTGCTAACCTTAACCCTAATCCTAATCCTACTCTAGGCTAAACCCATAGTAATTAAAGTAAGGGGTTAGATTCTAGCCTACTGCCAACTCTTATTATTCTGTATCTGACCCTAATGCTAACCCGCGCCCCAATCCTACATAGATTTTTAGTCATAAGGCCGGTTCATACTTCCAAATTTTCACGCGCTATAAAGCTATATGCACCACATCCTATATGGTTAATCCCTTGTTTTTCCGGGCCAATCACAAACACAGTCCAGAGCTGAACAGTGTTCAACTTATTTCAGCTTTACAGCGCTATACTAAGTATGAATAAGGGAATTTTGATCTAGTGAACCGTGGGACTAGGTGGGATTCCCCGTCTGTGCATGTTGCACTCACTGTATGCACCGTTCAGATCCTCAAAATATGCACTAAGGCGCTTAGCCCCAAGGCTCACCGGAGCCATTTTAGGGGTGTCACTAGACCCCATGTCCCAGAACCTCCCGCTCCTTCGAAACAAAATAGCTAGCTACGGGTCTGTATCATTTTGTGCATAATATAGACAGATATAGGACAAGCCGCGCAGAGACGACAGACCAAAATCTACTTCATGGCGTCAGAATTCATAAAATCTGTTTATATGAATATGTGAATATTACTTGGCCGTGAAAACTTATCAATAAAACAAGAATAAAATCGTCAAGCCAAGTGTTTAAAGTATGCAGATCAACAAGATTTAAAAGATTTTACGGTTTTGTCCATACAAAAAGTTATTTAAGCGAACGTCAAACAACAGGAAGCTAGCACACTTGCCACATCCTCAATTCTGCAAGGGAAACTTTTTATTGTGTGTTTAGCATAAAGCCCTAAACCAACCTTCAATGCAGTTGTTTGTAAAATACACAATCGCATGATTGTCCTCTATGAGTAGGCTACTTTAAATCCAGGGCAATAAACTTCAGCGTTTGACGGGTTCGCTGAAAAGTTTGGCGAAACAGACGAGCAACACCATATTAACACCGGACTTCAAGTTACCACGTGTCTATACCGCACTTGTATATACCAAACCTGCTACTCTACCAAGAGGCACCCTCCTCCCTCCCCAAGTAAACTTCCGCTCCGCAAGCAAAACTTCCCCTCCCCAAGTACCTCCCACTCCCACAGGTAATCTATGTACCAGCAATATTTCGCACGTAGCAGTTGTGACCGATCAGCACAAGGGCGTACGAGAACACATATTGCATGGAGCGAAACTTTATTTTTCTGATCGGCAAACCATCATGAAATCAATTTTGCCCTGAGAGTAAAGTCCCAGTGCCTTTTAATCAAAATTTTGATTTGCTGCGCCGGATGGGGGAGGGGTGCCGCCCCACGCACAAAAGCGCCTTATACGCCCTTGGATCATCATTTTTTCCTCATCTCACAGAGTTACTGAAATATTTCGTATTTGACCCGGCCAGTTCTAGCCTTACCTCTGACCCTATCCACTAAAGTCTTGGAACAAAAATCGGTCGGCACTGCACGGGGTTTCACAATCCCACAAAGTACCGATGGAAATACAACTGGGTGCAACATTTTTTTTAGGTGGGACCCCTTGCCTCAAACGCCTTCAGCATACAATTTCGTAAAAGAAACACAACTTTTTTCAACAAGGACACATGCCAGATTTTGAAATACACTTCTGATAATGAATTTCATTTCGGCGACGAGCTTCGCGCATTACGTACATCGATGAACGTCAAAACGGGACAACCTTGGGCTGTATGAAATTATTTTTCCGAAAGGAGACTCTGCAAACTTTATTGATAGCAGCCAGTAATCTATATCCACCACCTTCTTTCTATAGTTTTATTCTTCCTTCCCTAAATCACCTGCTAATCTCTGACAGGAGACAATCACTTCCAAACTGCTAACACCACTTCCATGTCAATGCATTCCTACAAATACTGACACCAAGTCGTCATGGGGCGGTGTTCGCTTCAAAATCCACGAATAACTTTGGGTAAATATTTTCACATGTTCAGAAAGTTCCGATCACCTCAACTCTTCTGTAAACAATCATACATTAGCTCAACTGCGGGAACATTGCTTTAATTAGGCCTGCTGTTTCTCAACCCATGGTCCGCGATTTCTTTTTTTTTTGGGGGGTGGTGGTGGTTGGGGGAGGGATGTAGTACGGTATGTCCGTGAGGGCCGAGGGATTGGGGAACAAATTGTGTGAGCCACGGTCAGACTCAAACCCAAACCAGAAAGCCTCAAGACTCAGTGATTCCTTGGCGAAAACGAAGACTGTCCTACACCGTGGTTTCAAATTGACAGAGTTTCATCGGAACGTTACTGTGTTTATTTAAGCTGAATGTCTTCGATCCATCGGTAAAGACCAACTCTTTTGTGAGAAGCAAACAACAATAGTTTTCAAAGTTTTATCTATGAGGTATCATGTTGACAATTTCGCATATAGTGACCTCTAACCACCTTTGACCAACACTAAAACAATTCGGTTCTTTTACAAAATATCAAAGGTGCCCTTCTTTTCACAATTTCAGATCTGGTGACCTTAAATGACCTTTGACCTCCACCAAAACCCACGGGTTCCTTGAACTCAGTGTGAAGCCTCCAGAAGCTAAGTATGACACGGTTAGCGTTCTTGAAATATTGTGTATACTTTGACCTCTGATGATATAAGACCTTTGACCTCCATCAAAACAAAAGGACACCCCAAGCTACGTGGAATATTCCACAATGTTGCCCTTCTTAAGATATCGTGTTTTCGAGCATATAACAGGGTCTTCAAAGTTTATCTCCGATGACCTCTGAGATCTTTTCACAAAACTGGGTTTCTTCCACTGACCATAGTGCACCCAAATATGAAATATGGTGTCTACAAGGTTTCCGTTTTTTTTTGTTTGTTTGTTTTTGTTTGTTTGTTAACCTCAAATGACCTTTCGACATCACCACAAACAACAAAAATTAGGGCTCTTCCGCTCCATAAGACAAATCTTCATGCCAAGTATGAAAAGGACCACCCATCATTCTTATCTTGATATATCGTTTGGAATGCGTCACACATGCGCCCTCCATCTTGACTGCAAAAGGTTCTTTTGCCTCTGTCAAGGAATCCTGGGAGCGGCATTTCCGTCAATACCCCCGGACATAAGAGCACTCCGATATTTCTTACGCTGGGGCAGAGGTCATGCACTGGGTTGGTTCTGTTAACAACGGCCATCCATCGTCATTTGTGGCTCAAAGCCAAGTGGGGTCATCGCTCTATATGAAATATTCAGTGGACCACACGAAGTCTCAATTCATAAAGACTTCACCACAACCTGTCGCTAACAGCTATGTTCTGACTTAGTAGGCTTATTTCAGACGCACACATGCAAAACAGACTTGAACACATGCACCTCGAACTTGGCTGGACGTCGCCCGGATATCCAGTTTAGTCTCTATAGGCCATTTCTCTGAACTGAGAGTAGAGACAATAATGAATAGAAGAACGGTGAACTTGAAGATAATCGATTTGTCAGGCACTCGTCGTACAAAGGTTCCTTACTGAGGCGACGGTCCCATGGGAAAGTGGGAGAGCTGACTGACTTGTATCTCTATCGTCACCTCAACCGAATCAAGATTCACATCACTTAGTCGTGTGGGAATACATTTATTTCATACATCGAAATATTTTATCGTACCTCTGGGTTTGTCGTAGTTTTAAAATTTTACTTAGAGCACTTCCGAAGTCTTAGTGTAAACTTGGTACACAGTAATGTGTGTGACTAATCATATAATTGCACCCCTGTGACGTTATAAACAACCAGACTTTATACAACGAAAGTAAGCAATTTGGTTTCAACGACCATGGCCCCTTGGCAGTAGAAAGGAAGACAGTGTCTAAACGTGATCTCAACTGGCACTTCAAACGCGTCCTAAATGCCAGATTATGTATAATAATAAAGGCGATCGCTTACAAACTGTGTCAATGTTTCTCACACAAATGGTAACAGCGGGGATGTCGTTGAAAATTCAATGTAAAAGAAATGTTCCACGTAGCAATTTTCAGTGTTGTGATCCCCCAAGTCTGGACTTGGACTCAATTCAGGACTCGCGCCCATTTTTCACAGGACCCGGAACTGGCCCGGAATGGGAGATCCCGGAATAGAAATGGGGCCTGAAATGGGATGCAGCTGTAATTGTGTTCAGAGAAGATTTCAGCAGGAAACAAATAGGAAGGTCACATAAATGCCACTTACAGCTATACATTGTTTATGGCCCACAGTTTAATACATGAAAGATCGCACACAGTCAATTATCGGTAAATTACATTGTTGGCCAGACTATGAAATTGACACATGGAAATGACCATTTTAACTATTTTTACATGAAAACTAAAACAACAAAGCATTTACACGATAGGCTATACTGTCAAATGACTGGGCTCGAAATTGGTCCGGGGGTTGGGGCCACTGGAATCGGAAGTGGCTTGGAATCGGGTTACTGGGTGGACTCGGGTAAAGCCCTGGCAATATCCTCTACCCCATAGAAGGCCAATAGAAGGTCATATCTACTCCACTTATTATCTAGCGCATCTACCTGCCCCATACCTACAATTCGTCAACATTGCCGACCGTAAATTTGTTTCTTTTCATCGATGACGTAGCCGTAAATGGTTCACATACCGTGCGGCACCAGTGTTCCCCTTTGCCCAAAATGGTAGCTTCATACACACTGAGGAAGAATACCAGAGAACAGCAACCCCATCTGCATCGAGCATGTCGAGAGAAATTGGACCGTGTCCAGGTGACGGACGCAACTAAGCAGGTAGGGGTAGTTTCGTCTACAGTCGCCCCTGATTTGCCTATTCCAAAGTCGAATGGCCCTGTCTGCGGAAAATACGTAGTTTGAATCATTCGCTATCCATTCAATTGCCCGGCTGATTAACAAGAAGTTAAGAACACATCTAGATAAGAAACGACTAACTGTAGTTTGTCAAGAATTGTGGGGATTTGACATAACCCTTTTTATCATCTCGACAACATGTTACGGTTTGTGAAACCGCTTTTGACATACGACAGAAGGTCAAATTACAAAGTCGTAAACTAACAATTCTTGGCCTGAAATTTTCCAAATTGTAGCAATCAACATTCTTAGTCACACGACGCGACCTGCCGTCACCGTTGAGCGATGCCGTTATCGGACCAAATCACGGTGCATACTTCGCAATGGTATTGCCCGTCAACATGGTCGAAGTCTCTTGAGTCGCAGTACAAAACAACTTTTCAGTCTGCAGTTCAACCAAGACAAATGTTACTTCCCCACCTTGAGTGACACATAGGGATCACATATCGCCCCATCGGCTCAATTTGCAATACAGTGAACACTGGTTAAAGGAGCTTCGTTAACGTTGGTTGTTTTCAATTATCGTCGATGTGTGGCTACTGTAACATTGTGCAATGGGACACTGGAGAAGGTATCAGCCTACATAGTTGCTGATATCTAAAACGATAAAATCCCGAAATAGTGCATATATTTGTACAAAAGCGGCAGGCTGGTCTACTGGTAGGACTCACTAGTCCGAGAGTATACTGCCTAGACCCCCACATGGTAGCGACTAGCCTATGAACAACGGTTGAAACTGTCACATTTCAAAATGGTGTTACATTTACTATCTCAGCGTTGCCAAAATGATTCCTGAAAGCAATTACTGAGTGGATAAAATATATCTTACTGGGATAGTCATGGTCTATTTCGAAGTCTTTGAAACATTATTGGCGATTGGATTAAATACACCGCATTTGGCTTAAAATTTTATCATTAAAGATTTCAAGACCTCTTATGACTTTACGACATGACTTTGTCCCAAATAAGCACAATAGCTGAATCAGGTGAGCCTAACCCTACTCCCAAACACCTAGTATGTTCATAACCCTAATGTTAATCCTAACTTTCGCTCTAATCCCAAGTGGATTTCGGTCTAGCAAATCTTTCAGTGAGATTCTCTCGTCCAGATCAAGTTTGTTGGCTAGACTGGTCAGCAGGGCTGTCAACTCTCACGCATTAAGCGTGACAGTCACGCATTTCGGCGCAATCTCACGCTCTCACGATGAAGCATCAGTTTCTCACGCACGTCTCAGGATGGTGTACAAAATTCCACATACAACGCAAACGATGTGTCATGTGTCGGTAAAACGCCAGCTATCACACTACCTGAGTTCCGTCCAACTGACCATAGTCTGCAGCAAGCTAACAGTTGTGCAATTACTATAAAGTATGCAATTACTATAAAGTATGCAATTACTATAAAGTATGCAATTAATATAAAGTATGCAATTAATATAAAGTAATAGGCCTACATACCGGTAGGGAATTTCCAATTTTTCGTAGGCCTATTTATAATGTGAACAAAATGTCTCCTTAAAATGTTAAAATTTTCCTGGAACATGAAACATCTGAAAACTGGCAATTCTGGGCATGCAGTAACGAGCCGCACGGGAAGTGTCATTTCCTGCAATCTAGGGTATTTTTTGCAAGAAGACCCCCTGGCGGGACGCTCCGCGCGAACCGATGGTCGCGCTCCGCGTCAGTAGTCTCCCAGCGAATCTCACTCTCAGCATGCACTAAAAGTTGACAGCCCTGGGTCAGGCAGTTTGGCTTCTCCAGTGCTGAACATCGGATGGCCAACAAGCAGATATGTTTGGACGAAACAGCAAAAGCCTGCCCAGCAAGTGTGAGCTCCATGAGTAGGCCAGTCAGGCTTATAATTGGCAACCTCGGGCGCCTTCAGTTGTGATGTGGGCATTTTTGTACAAAGCCTGCACGTATGGCTCAGTGAACTGCAACAATAGCATAAGTTTTCATGTTAGGACTGCTAATTGCATACGACACCGGCAATAGGGAAAATAAAGGTACCCGTTTTGTCAAATATTATTCGATTATTGAAAAGCTGGTGTGTTTAAACAAATTAAAGAGGGATTTGCATCACCCCAAGTATGACTTTTACTTGGTGGTAAGCCCCGCCCATAATTGTCTTTACTGCTTCTCCTTGTGCAGACACAAACATGGTTCACTGCTCAAGGCCACTTCCTGGTGGGCATAAAAGACCCCATGTGTAATCAAAACATTCTCTGTGCATATACTGTGTAATATGAGCTGCTCTGCATCGTTTGAATTTTGTAACTCGGATTTCAATCAAAGAGTGGTCACCAATTGAGACTTTTGCTTACCCCCAACTAAAAGTCATACTTGGGGTGAAGCAAATCCGTCTGTAGTGAGTGCTTTTGTCAAATCACAAATCTGCTACATCAGAGGATGTGCTATTCTATTTTTATTTACATTATCACTGGCTTTTCCATAGCAGAACTAGTGGGAGCTTGAAGACGACTCCTTCCATCTCCGTGGTACTCGCTGATATTAAAACACATTTTCATAACTATGAGGACTATAGTCCACCGAGAACGTATGAAACTTGTTTGGCATGTGCACTATCTGTACGTGTGCAAACACCCTAGAATAGGGACATAAGCTTTTCCGCGCAATGATGTTGAACCCTGTTGCTGCCTCATAGACGGTGGACTCCACACGACCAGCCGCGGAGGTCTCTGCAGCCCGAGTACAGCTGACTTCATGTACGTATATATAAACATAAATGATATGGCGGTCCATACTAACTGCCATAATATTTATAGCTGAAGCAAAGAACCGTATTGTTCCAGATTTTATCAGGAAAGAGTCTAAAATTCAAGTTTTTACTTGGCAATGTATACAGAGTGAAAAGAGAATGAAGCGAGAAAGGTCCCTGACAAAGATCGATGTTTTCTCGTTAGAACCGCTGAAGTTTGCACCTATTTCAGGTCAAATAGGTGACGTTTCCTCAGAGAAGAGAGAAATGGTATTTTGGGGGTAGTCAATCATGGAAGTACACCCATGACTTAATTTAATTCAAGTAGTAGTAGTATTTACCTTACCCCAGTTGATGGTCCAATTAGTACCATATTGCCAGTCACACATGTTGATGCACCGTTTCACCTGACTACGTTCATTGTTTGTTTTGGTTCTTTTCTAGGTCATAAGTTAGTGTGCATTCTTCGGCTTCTATCCAAGATAGACTATCCCCATGCCCAACCCTCGGTAACTAAATGACAATCAATAGGCGCACGATTATGTTTTGCTAACTGCCTAATATTAGTTAACTGGCTCGATAGGAATGCATGCCTTTACACTAATAGACTACCTCTATTCATATTAAAAGTTCGCACAAAAAGGGGAGAGCCGATCCCTTGCATAATAGTCATTCTTTGGTGTTCTTCAACAGTTAGCGCTCCCATAGAGAATACGACCACCAACAGTCTACTCCGAGTTCAAATTCTATGGTAAAGCTACCAATACTTAATGGGGCATATCAGATAAACGTTGGTAAAGCTTTTTATACACGATGAACAGGTTTGATACAACTAACGAACAGATTTTCCAACTTGCACTTCAACAAAATTTTTGAATAAAAAAGAAAATTTGTGAAGGGAATTGAGGAAACCATTTCGAAAGCACTAAACACAAGCCATTCCTGGAAGTAGTTTCAGCCAGAACAGAAGACGTATTATTTTCCAGCTGTCTACCTCCTCCTGGTGACCGCGGTGTGAGGTCTCTTGTGATGATAAATGAAAACAATGATCGTGACGAAAAAGAAAAATTTGTGATATTTGTTATGTTTATAAATGTCATGGTGTTCTATAACATTCGTCCTGTTTTCCGAGTTCCACCAAACTGTGCCTCAGGCGAACAGCAGTGCTTGCTGTGACCTAACATTATTTGCCTCAGGATATGTGTTAAGTATACTTTTGAGGCACTGGTCAGCTGACATTTTTGATTGCAAAGCTGTAAGCTGAATCATTAAATAATCACCATACAAAGAACTGATATGTATGAAAGCTAATGTACGTTACAATTTCTTTAACAACACATGATGCTTAGGCCCATGGGAACTTGGGAAGCCCTTCGCAAGTGGATCGGCACTCGGAAGGTATTTACCCTGAAATTTTCTCCCAGTTATGACACACAATCGTAGCAGGAATTTTGTCCTGAAAATGAATTTTGTTTTAGGCGGACTGGCCGTTGTGGCGATGTGGGACGGCCCGAACCACTTGGTTTACGATAGCTTTGAGTCAGTTAAGTGTTAAAGATCTGTATACCCAAGACTGCATGAAATGCTCTCAAATAAATACATATTTGTCACTACTGTTTTGCGTCTACCATGCGTGGTGCGCCAATATGAAGAAAATGTGACTTCCCAAGTGTCCAGGATGGGAAGAAATCACGTTCTAAAATTTAAACAAAAAATTGTCACAACGGTGTTGCGTCTCCACAATGATACTGCTATACCGCTACCGCCACCACCACTTCTGCTACTGGCAGCCACCAATCAGGGTTCACGGGTCCTCCAGTATTCCCCACATTCATCCCCGTTATATTGACCTCTACCTTTAAAGTGGACATGTAAATAAAACGTTTGTTATACTCAACAATGGTAGAGAGTAAGATCCCCTGATGATGAATCCGTTGGAGTTGTTCAAATATCCGTCTTTTACAGTTCTCAAGATATAACTCTTCAAGATTTTAGCATTTCTGAGATTTCTCATTAGCTATGCAAAAATTGTGATGCGGTGTGTTTCACGGTGTCTGCATTTCTTTTGTTAATCCTTTATGAATCGTTAATTACTAGCAGCTAGTTTCTAGTTTGATTTTGAATGTGGACATTTTCAAAGTAGTAAGCAGCAACTTGCGTAATAAACACCTGAGGACACGCGCCCAAGTTCGTTAGAACTGTCCTTGGAATTAAGGTTAAACAAGCAAACAACAACGTAACATGTACCTCACGGGTCCCTCTTTCCACGTCACAAATCTGCATACACTAGCTCATGTTTATTCATGAGATAAGTGCAAAAACATTGTCTTGTAAAATGGTCAATATCTGAGGTATTTTGATGGGAATTGCGGCAATTTTTAACGTTTCTAATGCTTTTAACATCAAAGAGGTAGGTGTGACATTTACATGTCCAGTTGTTCTACAGTGTCTGCAGAGTAAAAACTTAATACCGAATGAAATTCGTCATTTCTATGTCTCAAATGTGGACACCTTTTGCAATGTCAGTTTAGAAACACGGTGTACTTTCCTTGAACGGACGAAGCACTTTACTGTGTCCATGTAGTAGGCAAGGAACAAGAGCGTCAACAGCTTCTTAAACGTTGGGGAACATGGCGTTGTCCAGTGAAGGGCGACAGCAAAACCCTAGAAGCGTGGAATCCTGAGCTCACTTAAGATAATTGGGAAAATTTGGTGGCCAGATGAACTGTGGTGTAATCTGAGGCACTTTCCGACGACTTCGTATCCATGAAATGAGTTTTTCCACCATGTTCGTGTTTGATTTCATTCAGCTATTATATATATATATATATATATATATATATATATATATATATATATATATATATATATATATATATATATATATATATATATATATATATATATATATATATATATATATATATATATATATATATATATATATATAGAGTAGTGAACCAACACTTCACCTGCACTTCCACAAAATTGGTTTACATTTTAGTTTGTGGACGTTGCAATTGCCTGTATGTGGGAGAAACCAAACGCCGCCTGGCTGACCGAATCACTGAACACCTCAGGTCCATCAAACAAAACCTTCAAGGTTATCCGGTCGCCACTCATTTCAACCCCCCATCACCGTGCTCAATTAAAGACTTGGCCGTTACTGCAGCCTTAATGTGCAGAGGTTCTGACCGTGATCGTCAGACCGCCGAAAACCGGCTTATCATGAAACTCGGGACCCTCTCCCCACACGGTCTTAACATTAGAATGGACCTTTTTTAACCTGTTCCCCTTTTCATTACTTTTTACCAGTTTTTTCAGCCTTCTTTCGCTTTTTTACACCGTGTTCGTTCTGTGCGACCGGTTTGTTCGTGCCTTTCTTCAATGTGTTTCTTCTCTATTTCTACTTCTTTGTTATTCAGTTGCATTTCTTTGCCACCTGATGAAGAGTCTATACTCGAAACGTCGTGGAATTTTCCGCAAACTTTAAGCACTTTTTACAACCTTTATCGACCTATATATATATATATATATATATATATATATATATATATATATATATATATATATATATATATATATATATATATATATATATATACATATCAAAGCCTTGGAATAATAATAATAATAATAATAATAATAATAATAATAATAATAATAATAATAATAATAATAATAATAATAATGATAATAATAATAAGTCTTGTATAGCGCAGAATCCAGAGAATAAACACTGCTCAAAGCGCTTTACAGGTGCCGTAAAAAAAAAATCAAACATGTGCCTACACTATTTTCGAAAGGGTTCTGTAAAATATGTGTGTGTAGATCCCTCCACTCTTAAAAATGGGGGGGGGGGGCATGTCCCCACCTGTTGACGCCCATGAGGGAATCGAACCTCGGCCTAATACCATACTGACCACGCAAAGAATCGAACATGGACCCCATTGCTTGAAATACTGCATTCACAGCCTTCCTGATCCACTCGACTATAATAGTGCCTTTGTCGTTAAGTTCTTATAAATAAGGCTTCCTATGGCCATGGGGATCAACAGATCAGCTTTCGGAAGTAATGGAGGGAACAAGCTCTTGAAATCTCTTTTAGTCGACTACCACCTGCTTTAGTATATAACAGCTTTACTTTTTTATGATTCCGATAAGATGGTAATCTTGAAAAGACTTAAGGGTAGGGCCTATGACCTACCAGCTTTGTCAAGGCGGGCCAACTGAGTTGCATCAGTTGAAGCGTGAGTGAAATTACGATTTAGCTGAGATTTAGGAGGAGGCGAGTTCAAAGAGCATGACGGGACACAAGGCTTTATATGGGATTTAAGAACGAAAGAGAACTACTAACGCCAGCCTATGGTAAAGGGTTTATGTAACATTTGTACCTTTGCTAAGGATAATCTTTCGGACAAAAGAAAAGAGTTTAAAAGGTGCTCTGACATTTAAGGCACAGGCTCAGTATCATTATCAAGACGACGATACAGAAATGCAGGCCACGTCGAAACTATACTGATGCAAGGAACTCGGAATATGAAGAATGACACGTACAGTGACCTCTACACAAAATATATGTCAGCAAGAAGGATGAAGCTATTCATGTGAAAGCAAACATGAGTGTAAATTCAGAGTATAGGTGCATGAACCTGGGAGGAGTAATGCCGAATGTTAACCTCAGCCTAATCATTCAACGAAAGGCCAGCACACGACTCTTTAGTCTACTATGTAGGGAACCTAATAACCTATACGCTTCAGGCAGTAACGTACCTAAGGGGAGAAAGGGAACGATTGCCCCCCACGAAGTCTCCAACGTCTCTGTTCAAAATTTTTGCCACCTTAAAATTTCTTGCAACGCCTGGTAATCGATGGTCATGCAATAGGCTAACGCATCGGCCCTTGCATGAACAATTCAGAAACCTATAGCATAAGGGTACATGCAATCCAGATGCCCAAATATATTCGGCACGCTTCGTGCGCACCCAGTATAAGTAGCTGTCTCTCTATCGAATTGCTGAAGACAACCTGAGTAGGATTGGCTCATTAATTTTGGCTGTACGACAGTCTGGGTGGAAAATTGTTTAGACAGCCATTACGAACCATCTCGCAATCCATTCTCCTGCCAACCACCACCCCACATCATATTATTTAAATTTAAAAGGTGATCGATTATGATCTGTGGAGCCTTTTTGTTGCCAGTGCCATATCAGATAAAAGCTTAATTATCATGACCACAATTTCGTAAAAACCCCACGGGTTCCAACGCTTGGCCACTGGACGGATCTCACGTTCCCCTGGACCCCATCAATAAGGTGGACCCTGGGTTGCACGCTGGCAAGTGGAACGCATAGCGCTCCAGCAGCACCTTTGCAAATTGCAATGGAAGTTTTCAGTCAGCATCTTATTTGCAATTATCGTCAGTCAAATTATTTCATAAGCGTTTCAAATTACACATGGAGGACGCAGAATTTCTCTAGAAATGGCCCAGAATAGCAGTAAAAGCCTTCTAACATAAGACCGCATTCGGCGCTTGTGTCGCACAGGTTCCTTAGACAAACCTTATAGGAATGCAACCTCCTTTGAAAACCGTTGCCAATTGCATTTTTCTCTCTACGGACGCCCATGGTAATGACTATGTACCAAGTTATGAACTACCTAAAGCAGTTCAATGATTTCGTATACATGACCCTCAATAGTAGGCCTTTTAAAAACTTTTGAAAGGTACATATTGAAACACAGGGCACCATTTTGCATCTAAGTGCTCAGTTTCTCTAACAAATTTCCTCAAGGGGGTTCATCTCCCCCAATAACCCCTCCCAAGACAGCACTTTAGTTTCAAGTGAAACCCCTAACGCTTGCAAAGCAAAATCAACGCCCCTCCTCCTCCCCCTCCCCACCCTCCCATTACAACTGACACTATAGCAGAAAAATGGTTATTTCAAGATAGTATTCTGTCGGCAAGTTTTGGTCTTTGTCCCCGTACAAAAATGTCGCTAGATCACTGGATACCGTCAGCTACCCAATGAAATCCATACAAACTGAAATAAACTAACCAAGAGTAACACTTACCCAAATGCGATTAGACCTTATGCACTGACGTCACTCATGCATGCGCGACAAAGACTTCGCACGCTAGCGTTGTAGACTTGCGCGCGTATCTCCCAGAACACAAATGAGCTGTCTGCATTGTTGGTGAAAGTTGCAATGAAACGCGCAAATGCCTCCATTGGAGGGCGCACCTTCTGTTCTGTGACGTCATATGCATAAGGTCTATAAGCAAAACGAGTGTAAGACCTACTCTACCTTCACCTGTTAAAATCTGATAAATTTTCGCGTCCTTTCGCAAGTTGCAAAGAGGTATTCATGTTCGACATATGCCATAGAACCAAACTGGTAATATGTTAAATGCGTCAAAAAGCGTCTCCTTAAACGTCTGGAGGCAATTTACATATTTCCTGTTGTGCTCTTCAAGATGTAGCAGGCGACGTAAACGAGCTCCTATGTCCTATATATGTTCTCTACTGGCGGCCTGTGTGGGCCATAAATTTCGGGCCACGACGTCCATCAATGTAGCCTCCAGAAGATTCAAGGAGCCAGAGTATTTTTTTACGTGCAACTTCCCAAGTACAATCTAGAGCATTTGAATGCCAACTGGTGATTCACAAATCACACATGGTGGACGTAAATGTTTAGTTTCAAGTTTACGCTTTAAGTGGGATTTCCTCCAATCTAGAGCGTTTGGGATGCCAATTTTCTCCCGCACTTGTTACCCACGCATGGTAGACGCAGAGTTCTAATGACAAATTTGTGTTTTAAGAGTGTTATTTCCTACAATCTGCTAGGGCTGTTAGGATGCCAACTTTTCCTCCCAATACTGGGCGACAAGCCTGGGAGCTAGGCGAGAAACCAAGTCAATGCAAATTTGCGTTACACTGAGGTCAGTTGTGATTCCATAAGCTCCCTCTCTCCTCCCCTTCCCCACCAAGAAACTACCTCCAAATTAAGAATTCCTAAAATCGTCATTGCCTACTATGCAGACACTTTCGGAACTTTCATGCGCGGGATTCGCCCTCAAAAATGAGACCCTTTCTCCTTACCCTGGATTCTCCTCTGCTGGCTACTACAACAGTGATAAAGAATGAACTCTGGGAAACGTGGGAGAAAACACTTGGAGAACCCCTACGTGTTCAGTTTCCAAGCACCTATTAAGCTTATTGAATCTTCAAGCAGAACACAAAAAGAGATTCTTGTCGGCAACTACCACAAGATGGGTATTGTAACGATTGTTTCTACACTGTACTGTACTTTCAAGTTACACCTTTGGATTACACCTTCCCGTGTAAATGAGTGTTTCATGGTTAATCCTTTTCGATTGTTTTTGTCCGCAGCGAAATTATTGACAAACTAGTTCGATTCACGTGTAACTAATCGTTAGTGACCGATTGATTTTATTTGCTGCAACAATCTCGATGTTTTTGTGACAAGTTACTGTGTGAAGCTGAACAAATATACAGTAACGCCATCCCCGAGTACCGGTTTAGTCTTTATGTGTGGCTATCAATCTATAGTAACAGTAGGCCTAAATTAAACCTTTGAGGCTTTAATCTAGCAGCCTACATAGCACACCGTGTGGAATTTCCTGCACATAAGACAGGTTTTTGTAGTCAGGAAGCAGTGGCGCCGCCAAGAGGGAAGGGGCCTTTGCAGAATCCCCAAGTCAAAGCCCTTTCTCCCTCCCACTTTCCCCGGTCCGTTCCTGTACAAAGAAGTACAACTTACAGGAGCTGCAATGCCCACTCACAACTTTTTGCCCCAAAATTGCTGCCATCCCCCACTTTTGAAATCCTAGCGGCGCCACTGTCAGGAAAGTATAAGCAAACTGTTAATTCAGGCCTACATTGTGCCAGCTTAGATACATCCAAGATTATAGCATACCAAACTGTTACTACCATCGATGTCCACCGAATATGAAACTAATCAATATGAATAAAGCTCCCCCAAGTAATTTTATAGTCGTAGGGACAACAGACAAGGCATTTATCTTTCCTTGCCGACGACTGTGTATTACGGAAGCCGAGAACATTTCGGAAATTTGACATGCCAGTTTTCCCACCCCTTTCTTCTGTAAACATGGGAAGGAGAAATCAAGATACGATTTCTCCTTACCATTATCCACCGATAATGTGGAGTGGATGAAACCAAAGTTAATGTGGGGGCACTTCAAGAAACGACCATTACACAGTGACTGTTTTCGAACCTCCTGTCCATAAACGGACGCGCCCGCACATGACACGGATCCTCTTTTCAATTTAAGTAACATAGCTAGCTCGCTCGTCGAAGTTTTATCCAATCAGATAACGAGAAACTGACATATGTCAATTTAATTCGACATATGTCGATTTCAAGACTTATGGCACGCTAGGCGCACCATAGACGATTTCGCCGTACCACGGTGGGATCATCCCACGTTGGTAATAATATAACCAAAGTTATATAGCGCCAATCCGTGTCATTGACCTGACTCGTCCTGGGAAAAAAATTAGGCCAGCGGGATTGGGCGATTCTCAGCTGCGCGATGAACATGACTGGACCTTGCGGAATCCAGTATTGAGAATCTCACCACAACTTGACTGGCATACACGAACCATAACCCAATATTATAACACTTTCTGTGCATACAGTATGCACTTTACTTTGGGTCCCCAAGAAAGTGCCAAAAATTTCCCGAATAATTTTGTTACATAATATACGACTATAGCAAAGTTAAAGAAAAACTGCAAAAAATATTCAGAATATTCAGAACATGTTTCGTTATGACCAAAAAATGTCATAAAACTTTTGTAGATTTCCAACAGCAGGAGATTTTACTCCAGAAATTCAAGTCTACGTTTCCCAGAATGCCCCACTGCTTTTTATACACTAAGTTAGCGCTTAGCCTATATGTTGAAGGAAAGCTGTAACGATCCTGAGAGGCACTTCCAAAAATATTGAAGACACATGTTTAGAAGACTCTCAAACTACTATTTCCGCTACTTTCTGAGAAACGTGCGTTATATATATATATATATATATATATATATATATATATATATATATATATATATATATATATATATATATATATATATATATATATATATATATATAATATATATATATATATATGTGTGTGTGTGTGTGTGTGTGTGTGTGTGTGTGTGTCTCCCTCCAGAAATATCAAATCAAGCCCACAAGGTTTCACCGGCAGATTTGTTGACACAGAGCTAAATACTGCTTTTTCTGCCCAGCCTCGGGCGTTGTCTTTAGGCAACGTGACTTTGGATGAACAGGTTGGGATAAAGATTTAGTATCTGATTGCCTTAAGTGATATAGAAGCTGATTTACATCATCGACTGTGGAAGAGTGGCGGGGAAATAATCAGCATTCCATAAACCTATTCCGAAAAAGTCAATTTTTATGATATCATCGAGATCCCCCCCATGATCTCCCCCCAAAAATATTTTGAAGGGAAAAGCCCCCCCCCCCCCTAACTAAATTCTGAGACTTGGTGCCAACATTGAGTGGAATAAATGCTACCAAATAATTTTCTTATAAGTGGTTATCTTTCACAATATTTTCTACCTATCTCATTTAAATAAATTACGAAACGGACTTGATCCTCTTCGAAATGTTATGTAATTTTTAACGTATTCAAGTCGCGACTCGAGTCACATCCCACCAACACTACCTGACTTGAAAAATTCTGGGTAATTTTCCCTATTGAAATAACACAGAGACACAGTCAACGACTTGACTGAGTCCCTAAATAGCTCTGGTTGACTTGACTTGCTGAGAAAAGAGTGACTTGAATACAGCTATGCGTTTCTGCCGATGTTTTGATGTTCAACAACGGTATCGTATTCATAATGTTTCCCTACAAAGGTTTTATTTTTATCATGACCATATTCCGTGACTATTTTTTGCATGTAGGTCTATTTTCAGAATTTCAGTATTGTTTGGTTTGACTTCAATCACATTAGCAATACCTCTTTACTCAGTTATACTAGCATATACTACGTACTGTGTAAGCACTACCTGCCCCACACCTAAGTTCAAAGTAACCATAATACACTCACTAACAGACGACAGTCGTACACGTCATACCTCTGCTGACCAATCAGCGAATGACTTAACAACCCCAAACAGAACTAAGAACCTCCCACCGCCACTCTACCGTGACCGGCTCTCTCGACATAGTCAGCTAACTTTGCTCTTATGCTGTGCTGTGGACTTAGTAAATTACAACTGTGTACTAACATGGGGATCATCACACGGGAGTCGTTACCGAGGTATTAAAACTCAGCAGCTAATCGGTAATCAGTAAATATATGTTGGACATGTACACCTCCCTCGGTTACAACAAAGATTAATTATTTTTAAAGCATGGCGCTCTGGTACGTCAAATTTCTTGGGATTTGCATAGCGCTTACCCTCATTCCTGTAAATGGCCTTGCAATTCAGTGGAGGGATCAAGAAAAGTCCAAAGGTAAGATGATTTATTTTTTGGATAGCTTACTTAAGTACAATGATAACGCGTCGACTTTGAGGCCTGAAAATACATCGTTAATGATTTTTCTGCAATGTCCACTTAATCAATTGTGCCCGATACATAGCCTGCTTGCTGTTTCTGTGAGCTACGATTAGACTACTTTCATTTCAGCGGTGGGCCTTGTAGGCTAATACAACCAGCCGGCCGGAGCTAACAGAGGCATACTTTGACTACAAAACTTAGTACTTGTAGGAAGACATGATTAGTAACAGAAAAATATCTTCAGCCTTATGATAAAAGTTTTGTTCCATAAATTTGATGGACAAAGAGTGAAACGCTAAATCATCTCTCTTGTATTGGACAATATAGGAAGTCCCAAAATCCCATCAGACTCCAAGGAGGAGTGGATTTAAAGCTCAGTTACACTTGCCAAACGTATGTCTCTTCGTATCTCATTTGAAAGACTTTGTCCACCCCACTTGGATGTTTTACTGACTGTTGATTATAAACCATTGGGCATGCATCATCCTACTTGTGACGACCAAATACATTCGTGCCACTAGGTATAACTTCCACTCATTACTATGATTTCAAAGGCGCCGGGCAAAACCAATGTTACCTTGTAAATACTATACTAGTGGAGACCCTATAGTGGGACTATACTAGGTTTAGAGCCCGTCATCATCTTTCCGTTTATCTTCCTCGCATTTTGCGGTTACCGATGTTTAAAACATTTTATGTTCCGATCCAAGTGGAGGCAACCTACTTCGCTATTGTTACATGTGATGTGTTACTGATAAGTGAACTCTGGCAATCACTTCCAACTTTACAAGTGGAAGATTTAATACCTTCATAACGGCAAAAATGTAATATA
Organism: Holothuria leucospilota; assembly: GCA_029531755.1. Lineage (NCBI taxonomy): Eukaryota > Metazoa > Echinodermata > Holothuroidea > Aspidochirotida > Holothuriidae > Holothuria > Holothuria leucospilota. The sequence goes on along the minus strand of CM055965.1, from coordinate 44,704,708 downwards.
ATAAAATGTTTCATGAGGTGCAATACCATGTTTTTATCGCGGACGATGTTTTCCCCATAAAGATTTCAGAGATTTCTGCCAAAAAAACAAAACATTTTTTTTAATGTTAAAATATCTACCACACAAGGCGGGCAGTAAGCACTTGAAGAATTTACTGAAGTATACTAGGCTATTAGCCTAATAGCAATATCCAAGGGCGTTGAAAAGGAGGAATGTAGGTAAGTTGTATTCGCGTCCATTGATCGGTAACTGATCAATGATGTTGCAGACAGCTTCAGTGTCACCGTGACTATAATATGAACGACCTTTACAAAGTATATACGGCTCAGAAGAAACAATTCACAAAACAGTTAATACCGCAGGACATTCTTAGGGTCCATGGTAGTTTCTTTTAATGAATATGGTTTTCATGCTCAAAGCTCGAAGATTAATGGTGGAAGATCGTTCGGTCCGTAGCCTCGGGGCTACGGGATCGGGGTCGCAAGTAGGCCTATGGCCTGAATGAGGGATCCTCGAGGTGGGTTCATGTGAGCGCCCACCAAACAAAATCCTTCCTATAAACAAACACCACCCCTAAACAACTGAACCGCTAGCCAAGGGCCCTAGCCCCTAATGAAGCTAGTACCGCAGACGCAGGAAGTCCCCGTCGCCTTTGGGAAATTTTTGAATATTTGAGGGTCCTTAGACTGTTTGATCATAAGATGTAGTTTGGTGCAACATATTGGGCCAATTTTAAGAAAAATTACTGCAATTTTTGGCACTTTTCACAGAGAGAACAAATGAGGGGTTTTCGTCCTTGAATGGAGGGGGAAGCATGCTTCCGCCTCACCACATATTTGACGGGGGGGGGGAGGGGCTTAAACCTAGCGACTGCCATGAATTTGTAATCGGGAATTTATATTCTCCATTTTCATCAGGGAAATCGCTTCAAACATGACAGGAAACTGTTGCAATGAGGTGGAAGTTGGTTGCTGAAGTGCAGGTTGCAGTGCACCTTTGTGAGTTATTAGTCCAAACCTGTGCCGAACTTCAAAGGTGAGGTCTGGGTTAAAAAAAGAAAAGGTGGAATGATGATGGTACCGTACCATACTGTTCCACACTGCATTTAAGACCATATTACCCCTTTTCATAGCACACGGACCCTACTACACACAAACTACAGCGACAACGCTATAGTGTACGTCCTGCTGGACGCGTTGACTTTTATTTTAAATTTACGACAAGTTCGAGGGCAGAAGTAAGGTCTGAATTTAATTATTTTTTAAGTTGTTATTTAAGTTGTTGACATCTGCCGTACTTCACCTGTTCCTTTATTTCCCACAACACATGCAAACCAAAGTAGTAGGGTGTATAACTTTTTTTTTTTAACTTGCTGGAATTATGGACGTTTTGAACAAAGAAGTGACCAAATTATCTCATAAACTGTAAACCTCGACGATAGCGACGATTCACGAAATTCGCACTTTCGACTCGGTTTCCTGTGAATTCACAAATCAACCAAGAACGTTATTTAGGTATTCTTGTTTTGCACGGTATTGTGCGTATACAATATCCCTTCAATGCCATTACCTAATACGTGTGCGAAACAAAGCAAGTGAACAAAAGGAAACGCAGGGTCTTATCACAATGTACACAGTGACCTAGTCCGCGGTCAGTCCCCAAAAGGATAGCTCGATGACCTTGTATTTGCGTTCGCGCCTAAAAAAGAGTCAACTGGGACCTGAAAATAAGTAATAATATGTCAGAACTTTTTAAAGCCAAAATGAGACTGATCACAAACAATGCTGGTCCCAACTCGGCAACGTATGTACCTCGACAGGCTATGGTTGCACGGACATTGAATACCCATTTATCAGCTTGACTAGCGATCTGGCCTGAACTCGTACCGTATGGTAGAGGATACAAGTGTCAAGCAATGATGGCGAGTACGGGTTCCCAATTCCTCCTGTTTTGGTATAGTTCGGGATACACTCTCGTCTGCCAGATGGGGACATTAACGGCGGATTGGCGGTCCCGGCAGGAATCAGGACTGGGACAGATTAGTAACATGCCTAATTTGTTATCCTCGGAACATACAGTCCAAAGATGGCGAGTCTCGCCCATTTTCATCCACGACCTACTTGTTGATACGGTCCTTAATGCGCACCATATGGACTTCTGACCGGTAGTCTTAATCAACTGACCTGAAACTGGTTTTAAAGTCTAGCCCATAGGTTGTCAAGTGACGGCCCACAACGTCCACTAAAGTGGCCCGCGTATAGTTTGAGGAGCACAAAATTTAGACAAATAAAGCACTGAATACCGTTCTGTCTACTACGGTTGCAATGAAGCAGGAAGTGTAGAAAAGAGACCTTTAGCGCAAACTTGCTTGCGACCTCTTCTGCACGCCCATAGTGTTGCTTTCTGAGTGAATTAGTGGTGAGATTTTCCACTATGCTGCCAGATCTGAAAGTGATGTAGTGCAGCAACCCCTTTAATACCCAATGGACCCTTCTTCACCCTTTCCCCAAAATAAATGGAAAAATTTTGCAGTGCGCCCTTATTCGTGTATGCTGAACGGCCGCTAAAATACAAGGTCAAACCTGAGATACTAGATTATTTTCGAAAGCAAACTGAGCACTCAGTCATTATTTCGAGTGTATATTTGTTAACTGAAATGTAGTACATTTCAATGTAAGAGGCTTTTTGTCTAAACTCTACACGAGTAGCCTCTTGTAGGTGAAGTGTCCTTCGTCCTCGGCTTCTCCTACTGCACGGTAATATATCTGGGCCCGTGGTTGTTTGTCACACTGCCCGACGACACTCTAATATTCCATGCAACCAACATGTTCGGAGGTCATTTGCTGGTGTCTACCTAAATTACTCGTCGAGACACCCCAAACGTACCCCGCGGAGCGGACTCTGTTTGCTCAGCCCCTCCTGAAGGCTTCCCAAAAGTTAGGGTCCGGGATATGTCTGCACAAGGAATATGCCGTACAGCCTGCTACGTAGGCAACCCCAAACGTCGTACTTACCCCTAGTACAAATTTGACCCGTGTCAACTACTACGGAAAGGTCCTGAGACGGCTCCTTCGATAGACCGTCGAAATTAGTGTAGGTTGTAACATCCAAACATTAATGACTTTACCGCAGCCAAGAAAGCAGTGACTCGATAAAGGAGTAGGCCTACCTACAGGCATAGGCCTATATCTCATTTACCGTACAAGCCATCTATATGTACACTTACCACACCCACCCACACTGTGCTTACATGTTAAGTTATCGAACGTTATAGGGTATATCTTCGGAAGGCCCTTCGCTGCAAGAAAGGGGGGGGGGGGGGACATCGAACTCGAAGCCGTTGGGGAAAAAGTGCTGCTCGAGTTGTCATGTTCATCAGCGGCCCAGACACTACTTACATGACGACCTCTAACACCAAGTTTTGAACACTCCGCAACCCCGGCCACCCCTTCCATAGGCCTTACATTTCAGCCATCCCGACGTCCTCTCGTGTCCTCGAAAGTTATCGGTTATCGGTGACGCCTGGTTTCTAGGAGGAGGCTCCACATTTTAAGTTAAAGTGTAGACCACATAGCTTTCCTGGGATGTAGCGCTCATACTAGGGAGTTGTTCTCCCCCCCCCCCCTCTCGCTCATACGAAGTCATACCAGGGCACAGGAGGACCGATCATCACGACTTTTCTCGTCATGAGACGATGGAAATCATGAAAGAAACACTTAACACAACAAGCAGCAGTGCAGGTAAAGATGAAGAAACAGCTATGCGTCGGTCCGCCAGCTTTGACCTCCTTCTAACTCCGTTCTCCAAGAGAATGGAGTTACACCTCACAGGTGGTGATAACTCAATCCAATGAGGGTGGTGCCCGAATTACCTATGTTTCCTCAAATTCCCCAACTGTTGGCCCTGCATGTGTGATCGCTACCTACATTCGTGGTTCTTCAAAACTGGTAATACCTGCTTGATCTGTTTGCTTTCCAATCATAGAGATGTCCTACTACCTTGTTGACCTTACCAGGTCAAGAGCCTGTCTCGGCATTGACGCTATTAGCTAACCAATCTGATATATTCACGTTAAACACACAGTTAACATCTATTGGCTCGTTTCCTGAAGCTCTTAAAATCTTTATGAATACCACTAATGGTTCAACTTATTTCTTTCAAGTACCGACAAGAACCTTTATCCCAATTCAAATATAAACTGCTGCAAACTGGAGACACACCCACACTGGGATCCAGCTGCAACCCGTAGAGCAGGATTTTCCCTTACTTTATACGTGTTAAACACCAGGGAGCTGTTATCCTTATCTTATGAGGTTTTTTTTTTTGTTCAAAGGGCGAAGTTGGTATGACCGACTTATTGAAGTTAAATTATTTGAATCCTGCTAACTGGTAAACACGTAGACTGGACTAGTGGCCCCTGTCAGTCTGTTCAGTGCCGAGAGTCAACGTAAACTTTCATAGTCGATCGAGCTTTTTATGACCTAAAAACAGGTTTCAACAATATTGTCTCTGTTTTAATTGCTTGTTGACTTAACACTATAAACAATTACTCGCGTGTACATGGCCCTCAAGTCATTCACCTATTAAACAAAGCTAAGGGCCTACTCAGAAATGGAATACCTAGGCTACAGGTCAGCGTGACCATCGGATGCAATGGTAGATACAAACAAGTTAATAGATTTAACCCCTACAACCGAATGATGCAACAATTTTATAGTGATGTAGACAAGTTTGCGTGACCTATACGGAGTCCATGCTCTGTAGCCTATGTATACGATTTTCAAAGGGTGTTCATTGTCATATACATTTTAAACCCTGTAATAATTAGCCTACTTAGCATGTCTGTATGTAGCCGGTGGACACAGATCGTTGAAAAAGCACATTGTACACAAACTCAGGCGCGGATTCAAGGGGGGGGCTTCCTCGGGCTCAGCCCCCCCCCTTTCCCCACATCAACAATAACAAATACGCGAAAATTAGCATTATGTTTGTCTAGGAGAATATTCAAGGGGGCTTTCAGCTGCCCTCCCCTTTTCGAAATGTCTGGATCCGCGCCTGAAACTTACTTTGAAACAAGCCTTAAATCAATCTCCTCTTTAATTCCTACATGCACACGTTGATGATGTTTTCAACATTTGTCTACAGAACCGTTTAACCTGTGGTTTACCGTATTTGCATTTCATTAAAGACGAACACAACTGTCGCGTGAGTAAAAGTGTCCACCACCTGATTTAACATACCTGGTTATAAGAATTCGAATTGGGATGATAAATAAACACGACAGCACGAGCCACCTACCTAGTGAACCTTTTCGGGATCTTGAAAACAATTCGTACCGAGCTGACTTTGGAAGACAGCGTAAATGTTCTAGGTGCCAACCGATAGGTTACTCAATGATAAAATACAAGTTAAGGTGTCGTTGAATGATAAGTTTTCCTTGTGCAATGGATGGGGAGCTTGGGACACAGCGTTTTTCAGTCGGTAAGTTACACATAATAACTAAAGAACACAAAATTAATTTTCCCAGCTGCCCAAGATATGAATCTGTGACCGGGCGCTCTGGTTCCCCCCCCCCCCACACACACACACACACACACAACACACACTCCTTGAAACAATAGGGTTCACGGGTGAATCGATTAAATTGGTCTTAAGTTCCACCACGCAGCTATATTCCGTAATAGCTTCATGGTTCTACATCATATAGGCTAACTAACGGACGACTTCACAAGATATACAGAGTAAAAATTTCTTCGGAAAGACTTGTAGACTACATTTGTATATATGTTGAATAATATCTTGGACCAATGATAAAACAATCACTCTTCATAACCCTCGGCTGTATGCCTAAATTGGTGAAAGATTCATCCAACACTAAGGTTTTAGCAGTCCTACCTGAATGTCTTTATTTTGAAAACATTCTGACCATGCAGGTAGCGCAACTCCTGGGTGGATTGCCCATTTGGAAGGTATACTGTATTAAACATGGCACCTAGTGTTATCGGCAATCCTTTAGTAGAAGCTAGTCAATTGGAAGGGGTTTTGAAAATCATGGGAGCGTAGTTCCCGGAATCTTGGCATATCACTGATATGCCTAGAAAAGGGAAACGGTTGCCAAACTTAAGGAAAATGGTTAACTTGTCATCAGCTTCCGTGTACTTACGGAAACGCACTTTTCTTGACAGTACTTTGTTCATCAGTATACCTACGTACATGGTATGTTTGTTTTTGATATACTATACAGTACGGTAGCTCCATGGCAGTCCATGCTTCATGGTAACTGTAAATGCTCCACATTTATTCCTTGTTATTAACCAGTCATGTAACGTATGCAACAAAGACGTTTGAACAAACTGATTTGTCGTAAACATTCCCAGCCCAGAGACTACATGGTTGTGATTATGTTCACTTCTGAAGTGCAATTTTTTGAATTGAGGGAGCCACACGGTCCTCGCTTCCCCTGGGCCATATTTTCAACACTGTAGATTTTAGGGCGACCACACAGCCACAATTATGTAAAGGTGAAACGATAGTATTAATTCCTAAAGTGTTTTAAGTTTTGATTACAACTGTTGTGTTGAAGTGAGACATTCGCTGCAAAAAAGCTACAGCGCTCAGCGCTCACCCCAAACTGTGAATCCAAGCCGACATTAGGCCTAGGTCGCCTACAGAGTTACATTCGCTGGACTTGCTGAAGTCGTAATCTACTAAGGGCGCCGGGGAGCGGAATTTTTTCCCGAATAAATGGGGGCGATTTTCGAAAATTCCCATACAAATCATGAAGAATAAAAAATAATGCCCATGTTTGGATCAAGGTTAGGGTTATGGTAAAATATGTAATTTCCCCCATTCGTCCTGGAAAAAAATCACGCGGGAGGGCTCTTTCGCTGTAAATAATAGATGGCACGTTTCCACGTTGGTCAAGGAGACGCATGTTTCTCGAATGGGCGCACTACCGTACTTAACAGCAAACGCGGAACGCAAACTTTAACGACTGCAGAGCTCTGTCGAAGTTAGTCTTCTAAGTTAATTCGTTTGTGCTTCGTTTCTCTTTATTGTGAAAATGTGAGTTAATGAAGGATGTTGGAATATAAGGGACCGTTAGTGTCTGACGAAATTCTCGGTCGTCGCTCACCTGAATCTTCACAAATCGCAAACCCTCCATCGCATAATTAACAATCACCACTAGAATACGCAGCTTGCAAGTAGCAGCGAGACCGATAAGAAGAAGCAAATAAATCACAATAACACGCACCATTGTATAAAATGCATAGCCTTTCTACATTGTATACAACTATCGAACAATTCCTCTTGATGGACTTAAAAGCCTATCTGAAGCCCTTCAGTGAAGTCCTCCCATAAATTCTTCAGAAGAGATTTTACAGATTATCCATTTACAGTGCAAAGAAAGTCAAAAAAGTTCTCTCTGTCCGTAAGAGCCTTTGTTGCTTATACCAGTTTGATAAAGGTTTGAAAAGTCTCCCTACAAGCGGCGGAGCTCCCTACCAATCCAGTGGTTTTTTACGTCTTAATTTGTTAAGTAATTGTGAATCCCGCGACTGTTAGATAGTATGCACGTCTTCTTTATCCTAAAAGGATTTTAAGTGTTAAACTTGAACCATACTTTAATTAAGCAGTGTGGTAATAAAAGAGGGGTTAAAAGGCTTTAGAAATCCCGATGCTTGTAAAGTTGTGGTTACAGGGGGTGTTTTGCAACTTCGAAAGTTCCTGGTATCCTTTAAATTAACGGCAAAATACTGTAGTTCTTGAATGATGATTCAGTACTTGTTACCTCTTTACGACATGTTAGCCGAACAATCGTATTTGTAAGGAAGCGTTGAGCTACTACCAACCGGATGCCGAGTTACCGTACCGTACCCCGAGTATATGTAGGCTAACTACGAGAGGAGTAATTTAGAAGCCACGCAAAAGTTTACTATTTACGGTTCTTTATGTTGCCAGGTTATAGAAGTCTAGTAATTAGGTGGCAACTCATATACAGAAGTAAATAACCGCCATAAAAATACAATATAACGACTTAGCTGTATGCATGGTAGGAAGCAGGTAGGCGACTGAAACTTTGAAGTTGCACGAGGTAACTAGGAGATAGAGGCTACCCGTAACATATAATGAAGTCCATGCTGCAAGTTTGTTTGCATATAGATCTATTCGCAATTTGGGTTTCTCTTTGTGGTGGTCTAAGTTTGACAGGGTACATTTAAAGAGACTATAGTGAAGCTAATATAATGGTTTGGTGACTTCATGGCGCTCTTCTATTCCATTCAGTTACCCAGGATATTCTGATATTGGGGTAATCTTTTTCCCTCAAAGGTCTTGGACATCTAGTCATTACCTGCACTTTTGACCTTTTCCTGATCTACAAATATTCCAGAAAATAGTATTAACGGCCATCTATTTAAATAGCATGTTAACTATTCACTGCTTATTTGCAGGTAAATATTTTGACAAGATCGAGTATTACTGTTGGTACACAGGGAACATGTCTCCATTTAGGGGTAACATACTAACATAGGTGTGTGATTCGGGAGAATTATTGTAGTGCGCGTGCGCGCTACAATCTTGGCGTTGCACGACAGGCTAGGGGTACCTACATGACTGAACGTTGAAACTGGAAGTTCCACACGGTTTCGGTCCGTTTTTACTATCGGTACTATCAATGTGCAGGCAGCTAATGTTAAGCTTGTCCATGATTTTTTACCGCTTTCTTGCACACATTCTAAATTAGTCCCAACAAAGCTTGGACTCGTTAATAAACAGAAACAGCTTGTAATGTAGAGTGAAATGTTACTGATTGATGAAATGCCGAGTCTTTATTTCAGAAAAATTTCAGTTAAATTTGCGCTTGCTTTCTCATTAACACAACTTGCCTGCATAACTTGAAATTCGCAAACGAAGTAATCAGCGGATGAATTTATCGTAAAGTTTAATGTGATGGGAGCTGGATATGTACGGGCGGCGTCACCTTCAATGTGCTCAGTATATGGCTTCCTGTATGCGTCACCTTCATTGTGCCACAGTATAGGGCACAACCGAAATTCCTCTCAATGGTAGTGTTACAGGTATAGGACTAAAACCCCCAAAATTCAAGATATTTACTTCAAATCGGAATCAAATCAGAAATCCTTACAATGTGTTCTACCTTTTCACAAAACTAGTAAAATTATACAAAAACATCACAAAATAACACTGCCTAGCTTGAAAATAAGATGATTTTCTGCAACATCTGAGCCTCTCGGAAGTTCGTTAGAAAAACACGAATGCGCAATAAAATCACCTTGTTAGCCTTGTGCCAGTCGTATCTTATGTCTTAAATGTACTATGTATGCAAAGATTTTTGCAAACCTTTCTGAAGGTAGTGAAAAATATTTGATTAAATAAACGCCGTATCAAACACACATTAAATCTGACCTACTCCAAACTGCAAGGACTTGTCTAACATGCACTACAATTCTGCGTATTTGCAAGCAAATGCAGTTCTAGTTGACTGTCGTCAATGGTACAGTGCTAAGAAACCGGCTTCTCCCATATACACAGCTTCTCTATTTACATATACACAAGCGTCAACAGCTTCTTAAAAAAGGAAGGACATGACCGTGACCAGAGATATTCATACAAGCGCGAATCGAAAAGCAATAGCCGGGCCCTCTTACGGGCCCTCAAGACTGTTGGATCCTAGATGCTCTGTGGTGTGACTCAAGTGTGGGGAAACACCTCATCACCCACACCCGTCATTCCCTGCTTGTGGACGCTCGTTTTCGTGCATCTACTTATGCGACACAAAATGGTGCAATGGCTATTCTGCTGTAAGTTGATTTGATTGCTTAAATTTCGGACTTCGACCTATTCTGTAGGGAGGGGGGGGGGGGGGTTGGAGCTATGGGATGAGACAGCTGTTAAACCTGTGCATGAGCAGTGACGGTCAGCATGGCAATTGGCAACCCAATGCCTATACCTTAGTAAACTGAAGGATTATGCTGTTACCTCATGCTTATTTCTGGAAATAACAACTGACGGCAGTATTTAAATCACTCTTCTTTCTCGGTCAAAAATACCCCTCGCTACCTCAGACTTATGTACACTGGCACTACACTATATAGGTACGCTAGGCAAGTAAAGTTTCCTACGACAGGTCCAAAAGGACATAATCACAAATTTTAGAACAAAATATTTCTTTAAGGAAAATTGAAAGACAACCATTACCGTTTCAAGGGACCGGTTATATTAGTTAAACACCGGGTAACTGCTTTCGTCATTTCACTGAATGGACATGACATTTAATAGGTTACTGTACTACTTTTCAAATCTACTGTTCCTTAAAAGTGCCATCAGAAAAAAAATAAATAAACAAACAAATGAATAAAAACAATAAAAAGCAAGTTAAATCAAAACTGTAGCTCGTTGATATTTATGGTGAAGTTATTGTAATAATTTAAAGTGCAAAAGTACTTTGTCTACTGTACAAATATCCCATCCACGTGAACGCCACGTCCTTTCATATACTGTGATACACGTAAAACCATACTACTATATATAGTAAGCTTTCTACAATTCGGTCTATTTCCTACGTATAATTCAGACTTTCAGTTCTGCATGGCACAATAAAAACACGTTTCAGGAAGAGAAGTACCATTACAGTACAGTAATAGACTTGTATATATTTCCTTTACGACTATTTGACTGGCTATACTCGAAAGACATTTTAACCTTTCACCCTAGAGTATCTGCATACAAGTCCCCTTTGAGTTGTGTCCCTCCCCTACTCCGTAATTTGATTTAGCACTCCCTCAACCCTACCAACTGCTATCCAAGACTTTTTTCTCGGCAATTTTAGTCCTCCTTTCTCGTTCTGCCTTTGTAAACGACTCTTGGAATTTGCTGATAATTTCGAATCTGTGCCCGTCCAGAGATTCAAGTATGGCGGATGGTCAGTGAGGGGAGTGAACAAATTAATGGAAAAGCAGCAAGTCGAGACAAAACTTTTTTTTCAAAACAACTCGCCGTTTGGGCGAGCGGCGTCAAAAATCTATTGTTATCTATTGTTTGTGAAGGTCGCCATTAGCGAAATGTTACTCGCTAATGGCGAGTTGGCGATCGGTTTTGTTGGAGCCTGAATCTTTTGACAGATTACTTACTACAGACTCTGCGTTGTCTACTGCTATTTGGCCATTGAACGTATTATTGCCTTTCTTCGATTTTTTTTTTGACTATCAGTTACAATCATCCTCACTGAGTTTTCTTTCCCCAGTTTCTTTACTGAATTTCTTAACTGATTTACGGTTCCCGTCACTCTGCCGTTCGTCTGTCAATTCTTTTTCCAATTTTGCCTTTTAATGTCAAGTCTCCATATTTGTACTGTTAATTGCTATTATTGTCATCGACAAAACTGCTGTTTATATTAAAGAAAGGAGGTACCTTTTCATTGCATGGGAATTAATACCTTCGGGCGAGCCATTGTAAAGGTGTTTTTTCCAACCACAACTTAAATGGAGAAACCTTTTATAATTACTGTGCTCAGATACTTTATATTAATCTTGATAAGTTACCCAGCAATGGGGAAGGCCTCATTGTCAATGGCAGGCTCAACAAAGCAGACAATTAAATAAACAATATAAACGAACAGGCGGAGATTGGGGTTTCTGATAGGGATCCTAGGGTGTGGGTTGTTCCCAGTCTACGTGGTAGAACATTGGGCCAGTGACAAAATGCATTGCAGTTGTTATAAAAAAGAAGCAAAGACCGCTCTGAAGGGTTGATTTTGCTCTCTACTGTAATTTTGTAACTTTTTCACAGAATGATAAGCACAGTGGCTTCATTTTCTGTCGCGGGCAAACTTTTTAGAAGTCACAAGTACATGTATGGTAGACTAACGCCGATGCTGACAGTGGACACGCCATTGTGTATCCATGATTCAGGCCCGTTGGAAAACAAGGTGATGAAGGGGGCCAGATGGCCTCCAGGGGGGTGATTTTTTTCTGGAGGGAGATGTGTAAAATTGTGTTAAGGCCATGACAATTTAAAATTTTCAAGGGGGCGACAAATTTCCACCATCCCCCACCCCTTGGCCACAGGCTTGCCATGATTAACTATGCGATGGGACTGAATGAGTTACTGGCTCAGTATCGACGATATGTTCCTAAATGTATTACACTGTACTAAAAAGTGCCCTGCAAGTCTTGCCAGCTAACAACATGGAAATGCCATCGATGTTAGCCCTGCATCATCTGCATGAGATTTGCTAGTATTTTAAGTTGTAGTGCTGTAGACAGCTGTATTACAAACTTGTCACACGTGTAATCGGTTTACGGTCGTTTCGCCCGTGGCAGAGAATACCGCGCACATGACTGATTGGTTGTTCTTAGTTGATTGCACAGTGATCACAAACTAGTCAGTGTATATTCGGCGTGTGAAGTTTCCAATATACCGATCTCATGACAACTGTATTTAAGTAAGGTGGAATGTAATCACGAACTTAGCAAGAAACCACTAACAGTTAGACTTCAACTAGCACGAAAGATGTGATGAGCTAGCTGGCATCATGTTATTTCAGAATCCCTCTCATCACTTTCGTTTCCACATTTCATGCCATTTTGATGCTGCTTTTGTTAAAAATTATAATCGAAACGTGTAACCTTGTCACTATCCTTTCTAATGAAACACAGAGTCAAAAAATGAAAAATCTTATGAGTCAAGAATCGACCTAAAATAGAAATGCATTTACATGCACAGCATATTAAATATTTTGTCGAGAAAACTCGAAAACATCGCCCTTGTTTTTCGTTTTAACCGTTGTCATTACTGTATTTTAAATTCGTCCTTAAAAAAACTATATTTTTTTCTTTACAACAGATATCGTCGCCAATGAAAAGCCCTCCCATGTGACAGAAGGACTAGACAGAAACCTGATCGAATTTTTGACAAGCCATCATTATACAGGATGCTCAGTTGGGGTTGCGAAGGAAGACGGCACTGTAATTTACACTCAAGGATATGGAAGAACTGACAAGGGCGCTCTTCTGAAACCAAGTAGTGAGCTTCCGGTTTCAAGTATTTCCAAATTAATCACAGCGGTCGGTTTGATGAAGTTAGTTGAAGATGGAAGTTTGACACTTTCTGATTTCGTTTTCGGAAAAGGAGGTATACTCAGTTCTTTAGAACCATTTCCATCACACAAAGCGGCTGATCAAAGACTATTTGACGTCAGGATATATCACCTGCTTCAGCATACTAGTGGTATTCAATCCTCAGTGTCAGAACTGAATGAAGTTAAACTCCGTCGCGGCCATAAAGTGTTAAACATCAGTCAGGAAATGGGACTGACCAGAAGTATGACTTTACAAGATGCTATTCGTTATTCAGCTGGTCAACCATTGTTGTCCATTCCTGGTACAAGGTTTGCATATTCCAACTTGGGGTATGCGATACTAGGAAAAATTATAGAAATGAAAAGTGGAGTACCTTATTCTCAATTTATAAAGCAAAAAGTTCTTGATCCTTTAGGGATGTGGAAAACAAGATTGCAACCTCTGAACCAATCTACATTCCAACGAGATAAAGGAATTGTGGATATTTCTAATTCTCCACTCCTCAAGGCAAGTTTAGGGTGGCATTCAACTGTGCATGATATCCTACGATTCATGAACGGTTTACACTTGGGTAGAATCTTAGAACCTTCCAGTTTCCAGACACTCTTGAATTCCCCACCTCCTCCAGTCTCTGAGCATCAGCAAAACTGGTATGGAATGGGCGTACTAGCAAGCAATGATGGCTCCTGGTGGCAAAATGGGGATCCCCACACCAATGAGGTCATCATGTACCACACAGGTGCAAAGAAGAGGCAGGAAACCCCAGACAAACTAAACTGGGTAGTTTTGCTGACAGGAAATCAACATCGCAATTTGAAGAATGACTTCCTCCGAATATTTGGAGCCAAACAAAAGTGGCCTTCCACTAGTATGTCAGTTAAAGATTGTGAGGAAGTTAATTTTACATCAAAGTGCAATCACATAGCTCTGCTGAACACACAAGTACCTGTCGATCACTTCAAAGCATTTTCAAATGCCCTTCTGCAAGAGAACTACCACCCTACATGGATTGATGTATACCACCATGATGGTAACCCTGAGGTCAGCAGTATCTGGCATAAAGCACTAGGGTCATCCAAGGTGTACCACCTTGAAACAGAAATAAGTGGGCCTTCTCTCAGGGCAAAAATGGAAGAATTTGTAGCACAAAAAATGTTCCTAAACTTGGTAGTACCATATCTGACAGGCAAACAGCAGAAATACATTGCATTATTCTCAAATGAAAGCACGGGCTATGAACATTTCGGTTTAGAGACAACTGAAGATATCTATGAGAAATCTGTAGAATTATACTCCGAACAGTTGAACCTGACTCCGACAACAAAATCAGTTACTTTTCAGAGTGAGAGAAAGGTAGTTAGTTTTATGTTTGACAAGACAAATGCATCATCATGGCGAACATATGATGCAGTTCCCCTTCAAGAAATGAAATCTTTAACTCTTGAAATGGCAAGGTATGGCAGAACTTTAACATATGCCAGTTCCTACCGACATCTTGGACAAATTTTTTTCTCTACCATTTTTGCAGATACTGGGAGTAAGGGAATACATATAGAGCTTGAAGTAGACCAGTCCTCACTAAAAGCTGATGTTGAAAGAATGAAAGGCCGACATTTTATCCCCACAGTACTAGCTAGTTATGAAAAAGAAGGCAACAAAAAGTTTTTAATCTTGTGGACAAGAGAACACTGCACCTAAATTGATAATATTTAAGACTGCTAGACTACACTATTTTACAAGGACCGTCCACAGCAACATTGGGATCCAGAGAACTTCACACAGACTCCTTTCTATGGGGCACCATACTAAAACCTAAGCCACTTATATGCATTAATAGCTGCCAGATCAGCCCCTGCCACTCCCAACAGCAACCTTACTTTGAATTGTATAAATATCACATTAGCCAAATTGGCATTAGTATGCCAACCAGTAAAGTATTCCAGTAACATATTTATTGAAAACCTTTAAACAAAGTTTACTTTTAAATTTGTCTTGAAAAACTTGCGAGCAGGGGGTGGGGGTTGGGGGGGGTTGGGGATGCAGCAACATCAGTCCAGATCTTTCACTGCATAGTATTTCTCATCCTTGCACTTTATTGTTAACAATTTAAAGTACAGAAGGAATTCAAGACAGAAGAAATTTTTAACACCCTGGCAGATACCAATTTCAGACACCCAATTTTTTTCCCAGGGAAGTTATCACAAGTTCAGATATAGCAGCTTTCAATCATGTCCTTGGCTTGCTGATTCTAGACACTCCAGACGGGTATGGTCAACCTTGATTTCATGACGACAATAAGTTCAGTCTTTTATTCAAGACCATAAACCATGAAACGGCACAGCCTTTATCACTCCCTGTTTATACATAAGCAATGATGTGTACCACAAATTTTGTATTTATAACTTAGTATGAAAAACCTTACCATGGACACATTTTTCATTGTTCACTCTACTCTTCAAACTCATGTGTCTATATCATAAGAGAATATACTTACTTGTAACTTTGACGCCAAGTTTAGAACTTCAGTCAAACATTTTATGTAGCATAACAAACTTGCAGGAAAACTCCCCATCATGCTGCCTCGGTGGGTCACTTGGAAGCATGAATGAAGAGTGTTATTGTTTTCTGTCAAATTCTTTTGTTGTTATCTCTTAGATGTCATTGTGCAATTTATGGCTAGATGCTGCATATTGTTGTAGGTAATTTATTGAGGTTTAGTGTAATTATTTACTTTATGACAGATGATGAAAGATTCATCCCTACTATATGAATGTTCAATATTTATCAGCCCTGATAGTCCAATCATGATTGTCCAAAAATACAAAAGGGGGTGTGCTCAACTATGACTTGCCCAATGGTCAGTTGGTTGTGGTCTTTCATACCTCAATGAAAAATCTAACTTAAATAGGCATTTTTAGTACTGTACTATACTGTATGTCTTAATATGGAGATCTTTGCCTGCAATTGCCACGTTCTCTCCTTTCAGCAAAGCTGTAGCCTCTTGCAGTATAAGCCCTGTCTATTCTGGGAATTTATGACTTATCAGAACCTTCACCCTCCCACACCAAATCACACTTTCAAATTTCATTTTAGTAAGCTTGGCAGGTCATGAATTTTTTTAACTAACATAAATGTTACCTTTCAAAACAGCTGCCCCAGAAAGTGAAACTAGCAAAATTTACAGTGCTGAACTTAAAAACTTTTCAGTAATAAAACAGACCCCATATATTCTTATTGCAAGAGCTATAGAAGTAAACTGTAGGCCTACATGGCAATTCATCTCTTCAACATTACCTTATAGCCAGTAGAAAACTTACCTTCACAGCAAGTGTCGAATGTGTATGCCTCTTTTCAGGTACATAATCTAACTTAGAATTACTAGTGAAGCCAATGTACCATGTAGGTGTAATACACGTCTGCCGGGTGGGCAAGTTGAAAACTAGTTTAATCCTTTTCTTTTCATCTATTAATTTATTATGTACAAAGACAATGCACATATTGTAAATAAAGTCAAATTATGCAACATACTCTGACATTGTGTTTGATCTTGTTATTCTGTTCTTTTTTAATTGAAGCTGCACACAGGCATGTCTCTTTTGGTTTCCTCTCAAAAACTGAGGAATGGTTTTACACAAGGTAATCTTTACTCATATTCATCTTCTCATGTATTACATTACAAAAGGAATAAACTTCAGTGCCTTAACAGTGGGATTGCTCCTATTATTCAATAACTGGAAATAATGCATGTTTAGCTCAAACCAGCTTCAAGACCTGTTTGAGCTATTGTGATCTGCCTCCATCACTCTACAGTATCTGTCAGTCTGTCTGTTCACACTTGCATAAATGCTCTCATCTCAAATGTGCATTCCATGACAGATTTTGATGAAACTTGGAAACAGCAATCGATGGGTCTGTGTCAATTTTGACCAAGAGTAAGTCATGGTCAAGGTTATTTAGTGGTCAATACCAGCTATTACTGTGTATGAAAATTTTTCAAAATGGATCTACTCCTTCACAGAGCACCTTATGTTTTAGGAAGCTGAATATAATCATTATCAAGATATGCTCCTTGCTGAGTGTACACAGATTTGAGGTTCAGGCCATTTAAGGGAGCAGGGTTAACAAGACCGAAGATCTGAACTATTAACTTAATTCTAAACCTTACCCTAATCTAGGGGTGTAGCTAGGATGAAATCTTTAGGTGGGCCTAGGTATCAAATGGGGAGGGGGGGGGGGTCAGGGCACTGATCACCATCCTTAATTCTTACACATTGTTCTAGGACACAAACAATTTTGGGGGGCTACCGAACATCTGGGGCCCCAGGCCCCCCATAGCTACGAGCCTGCCCTAATCTTGACCCAAACCCTAATCCTAACAGAGGATAATCCTTATCCTAATTCTCACCCTAATTCTGTATCCAACTCAAATCATAACCCTACCTCTAACCCACAGTACAGGTAGCTTGCCAAGCATATCTTCAATCTGGTGAACCTTCGGTCTAGATAGTGAGCATTCAGACCCATTTAAGGTCTTTTGAGGTCAAAGGTGGAAAATATTTGATTTGCAATGACTTCGACACTGCAAGTCAGATGGTAGGCCTATCCCAACTTGGTGTGTGTAATGACCATTTGGTACCAAAAAATATGAAGGTCATTTGGAGGTCTTCAGGGGTCATTTGAGGTCATTTTTGCAAATGCTGTTTCATTTACATGAAACTCAAAACATGTACAGTGTAGTCAATACTTAGTACCTGAAATTTTGGAGGTCAGTTTGAGGTCGTCAAAAGTTCTAGAACAAATGTTGGCTTTGTGCAAAATCTGATCCAGTGTGAGCTTCTGCATGATATGTGCAAAAAGCTTTTATGGACCCTGTGAGATCAGCTCTCTGTCATTCCAAAGAGAATGGCTAAAGCAACACTCAGCATTCTTGCATGTTAAGGACAATTTGAAAATTCAGTGACTGTTCCATGACAATTTCATGACTAAATTTCAAAGAAATACAGCAATATTGGCATTTTTGTGAGAGTGAAAATGTTGGATTAAATTGTGCAGTGTGCATGTAAATGTTAAAGAAGTTAAACAAAACTTCCATAGTTCCATGACTTCTGACAAGTTTTACAGTATTCAATGACTTTTCAGGGCATGAAAATAACTAAAATTCTTGACCATTCCAAACCCTAGTAATTTAACATAATACTACTGTAATAACTGTATACACCAAACTGAATTTTGGAGGGAGTGCTTTCCACAAAGAAAGAACAACTACAGAAACACATTTTATCACATTACACTTCAAAACAAAGTAGTTATGCAGTAACCATGACTACAACTTAAATTTAGCATTTTACATACCCTGCATGCCATAAATTTAAATCAGATTAATTGTCCAAAATTTTCAAGACAACTACTTCTCTTATATGGTAGCTGTACTATTCAGGATACAAGTGGTATTATAGCCCACATCAGAAATGATATATCCTAAGTGAGTGAAACAAGATATTTCGTAGGTTCAATGTACCAAAGTAGTGTTAGGAGAGATTGCACATATCACACAAAAGGCCCAGTTGAGTACAACATGCTTTAAGCAACATTTCATGGACAGGCACCTGGCACCCCATGCAGTACTTCTAATACAAATCCTACTACACCAAATGGAAGCTTAACATGGTCCCACTTCCTTACAGTGGACTACAGAAAGTCACAACAATTCATAGCAACTTGACATACCTAGAAAATATTTTGAAATGATGCATGTAACTCTTTTATGCTTCCCATAATTGGTATAAAACAGATCCATCAAACTTAAAAATAAAACTTAAAACGTCAGCCTCGTAAAAAACATGGAAAGACACATCAATGCCAACCTGTTGGAGGGAGAGAGGGTTATGATCCCATACAGCAGACACAAAAATCTCCAAGAGGGGTAAGAAATGTCATATATCTTTTCATGATTTATAGTAATGACTATTTCATATTGACTATATTTCAGCATTTGGACAGCTGAAACGATCTTGATGGCAAAAGTGCAAAGAATCCCTGATTTTATAGTGAGTTCTATCTATAGAAATGGTTTCCAAACTAATCTGTAGTGACACTCAAGTTCCACGAGGATTATATTAACTGGACTAAAGGTGAACTTGAAACAAACAATTATGATATTTGTCATAGATTTGCAATGAACTTCAGCAAGGGGACAACCAAGGTGCACTCATCAACCACAAGAGAATTCTGACAATGGCTAGGGAACGGTAACTGGATAACCTTGACTTAATAACACACAAGCAAAGTGTACATATGGCTGGGGTCTGGGGACCGGACTAGGATGTCCACAAATTTACTGGGCCCAAGTCCGTACCCTTTCTGGTTCCAGGCCTGACTGTACCCCTATTTATCCTTCCTATGCATGGGCGTCTGGAGAAAAAATTTCGGGGGGGGGGGCAAACTTAATTGATCAGATCAGCAGACCTGTAGCTGGAGTAAACCACTTGGAGGGGTCACATCAATGTAGGAATGTCGCTGGCCTGGGGAGGGGTGTAAGGGGAAACTTTGAAAAGTTTTTGCCTTTTTCAAGGAGCCTAGATGCAAAATGGTGTGAGATTTTCGACTTTTGACAGAATTAGTCTTGAAGGTTTAGTTATTTTTTCTTCAAGTTTTTTTTCAAGTTTTTGATTTTTTTTGGGGGGGGGCACCTCCCCCCCCTTGCCCCAACCTGCGGACACCCATGTTCCTATGTATTATATGTATTATCAGTACTATTGCTTACAGGTAGTCAAGAGGATCCAATGGCTTACTTTAGAACTGATTGACTTACTGTTGTAAACTCTCATATCATGACAGTAATCCAGTTGTGCATCAACGTATAGGCTATACTGTACGTAAATGATGTAGATTACATCTCTTTGACACATAAACACTTAACCAGGGAAGACATCCTAACCTGTACATTACATCCAATACTGGATTTCGTTCCACTTTTATGAAGATTCAAAGTACACTCACAAGGATAATTAAAAATGGGCTCTGTTACAGGCAACTCGGTAATAACCTTATTAATGAGTTCACTACCAAAGACAAGAAGCCAAGGCAAATCTCTTTCTACTTGGAGCAATTAAAGGGCACTCCAGAGAAAAAATCCAACCAACCTGACTACAACTTTCTAATACAACCCCTTGTTCAAATAGGAGTTTATCCACAAAATAGTGCCACTGGATACTGCCAGAGGCCAGGTGCAGCTATGGTGAGCCCCTGCTACAGGCAGCCCCCCCCCAGTGCCCAGTTTGACAATGTGTACCTGGTGCTCAAAGTCATAACCATTACTGACCGGTACTTCTGTAACACCCAGCACCTAACAAATGAAGAAATGTAACTTAGATCTTAGCAGGTTTTATCATTCTGAAGCAAATCACTCTAGAAGTTGAATCTATTTTTGTGGGTTTTGTATTTTTTGTACAAGTTTTGTTCACAGAATACACCAAAAGGTTCAACAAATAAAGAATTTTACAGTGACCTCACTCTGTTTAATTATTATGCAATAAAGAATTTGCTCCATATGCTCAATCTGAACTCTTTTCAGTATTTATAGAGCCTACCACTACATGTGGTTCTAGCTACTCTACAACCCTGGATATGTAGCACCCTACACAGTTTTATAATTGATCTGGATTGGTCATCAGACAGGTACTTGCAGACAGGGCATGACAATGTGAATACTGCAGGCCCAATCAGCATTTCATTAAAGCTTGAGGTGACTGCCTGCCCTTTAACAAGTTATTAGGAACTTGAGACAAGCTGTTCACTTTAATTTTATTGTGCAGTGTATCACTGAAACTTGTCTCCTTTATTCATCAGGAGACTTGAGAGAGCATAACTCAGTTTACACAAGTGCTATGCAGGTCCATCTGCCATCAATTTTAGACAGCGGACCCTTGGGTATCTCTGACATATGTTGCTTATCCATGCTAAACATAAACTGACACTGCTGGAAGGTCAATCTCCTATAGTGTAATACCGACTACTCAAATAAGTGTAACTGCATCACATGTCAGTATCTCACTGCACAACATGGTATTTAACAACACGGTGAAAGTGGGGGAAGGGGGAGGGGGAAGCCTTGCAGCTTGAGCAGAAATGGAAGGCTCCAGAAGATCACTCCCCACATTTAATGTCAGCCAAACTTGGTTTTGTATATGTCAATAAATGAACTGGAGAGAAGAGGGTTGAGGATAGAGGGGTAGCAGGTTATAAGTAAACCCTTGCAAAGAAGATAGAATTTCAGTCACGAATGTACCATATCTACTGAAATTTTGGGATCCTGGCAAGACACCAAAATTTCAGTATGGTAAATTCTGGGAATACTTGAGAATTTTTACTTTTTGGCCTCTGCTGATTTCAGTTGACCTCTTACATTGACAAAACTCGATCATAGGGGTTCCTGATGGATTAAATGCAACAGCATGTGAAGTATCCAAGATTCCCTAACTTGAGATATCTTGTAAACAAGGTATTCTGAGTTTGGCCCCAGTGACCTCAAATGACCTTTGACCTCCACCAGAAACAACAGGGTACTTCCTCTCACCATAAGGCATCCACATACTATGTATAAAATCTATCCAAGCTTCCTACCTTGATATATCATGTTAAAAAGGTTTTCAGAGTCTCACCCCCAGTGACCCTAGATGACCTTTGACCTGCACAAAAAATGACAGGGACCTACCTCTGCCAATGAGGCATCCGCATGCCAAGTTTGAAATCTATCCAAGCTTCCTAACATGAGATATCATATGTCAACTTGGTTTTCAGACTTTGACCCCTGGTGACCCACTGTGACCTTTGACCTCCACCAAAAACAATATGATTGTGCCTCTGACAATAATGCATCCACATGCCACGTATGAAATCTATCCAAGCTTCATAAACAATGGAGTAGGGAAAACAAGCCAGTGAGCCACAACTGGAAAAAAGGCCGTGGTCGTCTCGACTTGAACCAATTGGTTGGAAACTGGGACGTTAAACCTCATCTTACCTAACCTAATCCTACCTGGAGATACCATGTTAACAAGGTTTTCAGACTTTGACTCCCCGTGACCCAAGATGACCTTTGACCTGCACCAAAAACAATAGGGTTCTACCTCTGACCATAAGGCATACACATACTAACTATGAAATCTATCCAAGCTTTGTACCGTGAGATATGCGTTAAGAAGGTTTTCAGAGTTTGACCCCGGTGACCCCAGATGACTACTGACCTCCACCAAAAACAATAGGGTTCTTATTCTCACCATAATGCATCCACATACTATCTATTAAATCTATCCAAGCTTCCTACCTGGAGATATCATGTAAAATAAGATTTCAGAGTTTGACCCCCGGTGACCCCAGATGATCTGCCGCCCTCTTTTAAAAACAATAGGGATCTTCCTCTCACCATAGTGTATCTACATATGAAGTATGAAATTTATCTTAGCTTTCTACCAGTCCTTCAGATATCGTGTAAACAAGGTTTTCAGAGTTTGACCCCAGTGAACCTTTGACTCCCACTAAAAACAATTGGGTTCTTTCTCTCAGTATGGGACATCAGCCTACCAAGTTTGAGAACTTTCCGGGTTTCCCTTCTGGAGATATCGTGTAAACAAGAAAAGTGTCACAAACACACACACACACACATGCACAAACACTTATACATACACACATACCATCATAAATGCAAAGGTTTCTCTTTTCATTGAAACCAACAAAATGTATCATTCTTGCAGCAGTGTTCTACCCTCACCTCACCACTTACTTTTGCAGTCCTCAGCACAGCTTTCCTTTTCAAGTACACCTGATGTCATTTGGGTGTACTGTAGATGTTAAATTACTAAATCACAATTCATACAAGTTTACACAATTCATGCTTCAAAGACAATGGCAAATAATCATGAATCAACAACTTATTGGAGGTAAATATTACAAATGACATTCCCCTTTCCCCTTCTACCCTTCCATAATCTACAATGCCAAAGTTACACCCTCTGCTTTGAAATGTCACCTATTTTACACACAGCACAGTTTACAGCAGCAAAGATTTGAGAGGGCAGTATTTCATTTTCTGCACTGCGTAGATAGTCATTTACTGATTACCCCTGAGCAACTACTTTGTGTGCACATGTGCCTGTGCTGTGAGAGCTGGGTGTTATATTTCCATCAGCCAGGAACAACAGAGAGGGAGGGGGAGCTACCCCTTATAAAAGTTCCTAAAAAATATCAGGATTTTGATTACTCCATTTTGAGGCTACACATGATTCTAGGCATGGACTAAAACATAATCCCCTCAAACCTATAACACAGTTGCAGTAGCACTACTGTTGTACCAATACAACCATGTTACAAGTAACCGATATTAAGGACACCAATATTTTAATTATATATCAGTCGACACCTACTCTATGCAATACCTATGGTTTAAGATTGAGCTATCTATTGTAAAATCATAGGCTATTGGGCTCTACCACTAAGTACTGTTTCCTTTTCATGAGGCAAAATATTAGTCAAACAGACTAAATAATAATG
This sequence comes from Holothuria leucospilota, assembly GCA_029531755.1. Lineage (NCBI taxonomy): Eukaryota > Metazoa > Echinodermata > Holothuroidea > Aspidochirotida > Holothuriidae > Holothuria > Holothuria leucospilota. The sequence goes on along the minus strand of CM055965.1, from coordinate 44,681,057 downwards.
TATCATGTTTATGAAGTGCAGGCCAAGTAATATTAGTTATGTGGTATCGGCATTTTAGGTATATTTTAGTGATACCAATACAGGACGAAAATGGGGAGTATTGGCCGGTACCGATATTGAATACCAATAACATGTTCAACAATAGAGGGCACCATTACACATCTGTAACAAAGATATTACAAGCATAGATTCCAAACTTAAAATGGCGCGCTGACTCCCCATGGAGGCCAATATATCGGGGCGGAAGTGCTGATCACTGTTCAGTCGTTTTGAAAACAAACAGGCAAATGAATGTCTTACAAAAGTATTAGTACTTGTTATTTCGGAATGTTGTTGACTAAAGAAGTGTGACGCCTCAATAAATTCCACTTAAACAAGAATAACTTATTTCTTCAACGCGGCATTCCACGTATTTACACTTGAACATGAACGCACAATGACTGGTTTTGCAAGTTCAAGGACATTCATTGGTCAGTTTCTATGGTATCTTCAAGTGACGCACTTTTATATGTGCGCTCAATTACTTACGCGCTCATAACGGGAAAGCAACTAGCGCATTTGTTTCCAGAGCGCGCAGAACTGTGCGTCAAGTATTCCGGATAATACACAGAGAAATGTATTCTGCGCATATAGAACGCGTTGTGAAAGTTCACCCGCGCTAACCTCTTTGAACAGTGGAATTTCCTGTGACGCGTTCCTATTTTTGTACGCAGATCGCGTAACAGAACGACGCGCATGTCAAATTTACACTTCCGCCCCGACATAGGCGTCTCCATGAGGAGTCACTGAGCGTAACAGTGTAGGTATAGGAGTTTGGAATCTATGCTTATAATATCTTTGATCTGTAACACATCCCATGTAACAAGAATTTTTAATGATTGAAACATGTGCCCAGGTCAGTCTAGCCTCCATCCATACAGAGCCTTCCCCCAATCAAGAGAAAACTAAAGAAACTGTTTAAAGTGAAGAATGGAACACAGCTTGTCAAGCAAGACAGATTACCCCTGATGCTATAACAAAACTCAGGCAAAGTTGAAGATCTAGGGGTCATGGTAATATGAATTCATGATGACAGCCTCTATGAATTCTAGCTGTTCCTACTTTACAAAACAGTGTTTTGAGTAGGCCTATAACATGTAGCATAATAATTATGTGTATATGAAATTTGTAAATGTCCCTCACCATTCAGAGGAGGGGTGGGGGAAGGGGGTGATAGGACACCTCCAACAAGTCTTGATATGACCAAACTATAGCACTGTAGCTATATTGAACCTATCATCACATGGTTCCAACATCCTGCATATGTCTTTTCATTTTTGCTTTCTTTTTACATGCTATGTAAAAAGTTTTCCATGATACAATTACAGAAGAAAATCCAGAAATCATGTGTTACAGTAAGTATGGAAAATTATGAAAAACTTACAAGATTTGCTGACATACAGTATAACAACACATTGCTGGAAATTGTCTGAGCTGTAAAGGTCTATAAAAGTTGCAATGGAGAAAGGCAGAATACAAGTGCCCACAGAAAGAATTACATCTGAGGAATCAAGGAGGTGAACTAGTGTACACACTTAGTCTTTCCTTCCCTGTTGCCACATTTGGTGCTGGCGCTCCTTTACCAGTTATGTGTGGATTCTGATCTAAAGTATTGATTTGTGAAAGAAGACACAAGTTGCAAGAGTCATTCTACTCTCTTTCATACAACTGTCTAACTCTCTCTTGCACTAGACCTTTCTTGTTTCAAAGAGAAGTTTTGGTGAAAATAATGCTAAGAAGTTTCTGTGAAAACAATGCTGACATTTTATGTCTTAGGCACTGTATCTTTTCAGTTTAAATGCAGTCACTGTGACTTCTTGTGACTGCATCTGCCCTTGGTGAGTCTCAGTGGTATTTTGGAGTGATGTTGTATACTATTTTGCATTTGTACTGTTGCGACAACTATCCAGGCTAAATGATTACAAGTAGGGGAAGTAAACTTGATGAATGGGGTAATAACAATTTACTTAGGAAGCAAAACCACATAAAGCAATAGTTTTACAAAACTGCAAAACTGATGAATTTTAAACAAACCAGAAATGCATTTCTTTTAAAAACATGTTTTAAATGCCTAAGTTACATTTGACAATATAGCAACTATAAAGTGACTAACTTTTAACTTATGTACAGTACCATCAGTTTGAAAGTCAGCCCCCCGGCTGGTTCAAACACTGGCATCCCTGCACTGACCCACACTTTTACCATATCATAAGCTTATAATCAATATAACATGTTACTAGTAGTGTAGGCAGAAGTAAGCAGTGCTTGTGGGTACATTACAAGGCCCACTCATACTAAACAGATCTGAGGGACTGCAATTAATTATGAATAAGCTGTGACTGAGGGGACTACTCTCTGTTCCCATATATATGTCTTTGTTCTGACCACATATTCTGAAAGTCTGCACGAAGGTCAGCTGAGCTCGAAAAACCGAGAGCACTGACAGCTATGGCTGTCGGGCCCACACTGATGACAATGGTGCCCCTCAGTAAATGTCCTATGAAATAACCTAGACCTACAGCCAATTTGCTTACTTTGGCTGTGCCCTTTTTCAGGCTTATTTTGAGCCCTGTTCAGTGTTTCCATAAGGTAAAGTTCAGATTATACAGTAGAACATTAGGGTGAGAGTATCTGAATCTGAATTTGAATGAGTTCTGCACAACACTCCTGGTGGAGCCAAGCGTGCAGGGATGGGAGTGCACATGTGTGATTGGGGGTATACTAAAATCCGTGATGAGATCACGGCCATGACGTAGGCATGGAATCAGTCACTGCTGACTGTCACGGCACATGTTTCATTTAACTGACATTGAATTGTTCTTATAAAGTACAGTTCTCAGCACTAGGATACTGCATAATTATAAATTAATAATGTGGGCTTTTCAAACAGCATGGTCGTTGGCATGTACAGATGGACAAAAATGAAGACTTGCTAACACTTTGCCAATTTTTCTTCGAAAAAATAAAGTAATCATCAATTCTGTCCAGTGTTTCTTCAGTAATACGAACATCACGGACGAACGTCACAGCATGTTTGCACGTACAGTAAGTATAGGGGCACATGGATATTATTATGTTCGAATATGGTAGCAACATCACGACCAGATGCTCCTTACCAAGATTATACAACAGGATAGAAGGTCACAGACAACTATGTCACAGAAACCTGTGACAATTACCTGCATGGAAAATCATTTAATCTTGGGCAAATACCTTTAATTGTTCTCTTGGAATGAAAGAGATGGTAATTCATGGAGTGACAATCAGAGTGGTATAATGAAACTATAGATCATCTTTTATGTTGCAATGGGTCAGATTCATAAAAAATATCCTGACTGGTTTTCAAAATTTAATTAGGGCCTGATATCATCAATCAAGAGCAACATGTAAAACTGACCTTGAGAATAAGTTTGTGAATGTTTGGCCCATGATCTTGGAATTGTCATTGAAAAAAATCACTAGCATTAACCAAACTCAGGGCTCTATTTCATAAAAGTTAGGAATATTCTCAACTTTAAAGTTCCTACACCGCTTAGGAATGATTCATCCGAAATCATTCCTTTCTTCAAATATTTAGAGATAAATCAAAAGTGACATTGTTTTTATCTGTAAATTTTCTGCCAAATCAATTGAAAACATTTCTAAATCTACCAAAGATCTTTCCTAAACCTAGAAACAACTTCAGCATGAAGATAGGAAGAATTCCTAAGTCCAAGATAGGAATATTCCTAACTTTTATGAAATAGAGCCCAGATCATGCATTATCTTCAGTCGATGTCAACGCATACAGGAATAGTTTTAGTTGAGAGTCACAATGTCACCCAAGGCCCTATAGTATAGGCTGCATACACTGGTGCAACCCAACTAACGTCACAGATTTCAACATTTGTCACATTCATCACGTCGTGGATTCGTCACAGATTTTAGATGATCCCATGATTAGTCCTGTTGAAGTATGCCTTGCCTTGGCCTATGTGTTATACAGTATGCAACAGGCTCCTATGTAGAGTAGGTTAGGCAGGAAACTTTATCTGGTATCCATGAATGGCGATTTGTTCTCATTACTGAGGGGACATGACCAGTTTCAAATAACTCACTGTGTGAAAAATCAAAGTCAATGGGTGCGTTCTCAAATATTGGGAGGAACATGTCCCGGCCCGTCCCCCAGAATCGCCTCCCATGCTGGTATCGCAATTTGCTACACAAGCTGGCCAAATTGCTACAAAAATGCAAAAATATGTACCACTTTTTTGTTTGCATAACCAGAGGGTTTTCAGTGATTTTACACTACAGAAGGAAGGAATTCTCAAAACTGCTTCGCAAATTTTGAATTTTACTCCCTGTTAGGTTAAACTTTAGCAGTATAATGGGAGTTTCGCAAAATCGGTCACGGTCGCATGAAATTGAATGTGGCGCTTCTGCCAAAACAGCCATGAAACACGACAGTAAACGGCAAATATGCGTCTCTGAAACACTGTACTAGTCCAATCTACTTTTATTTTAATGTTCCTTTCTCGTACAAAGAGGCTAGAAAAGCTGAGAGAATAAACTTACCGTCAAAATTACATCAGTTGATAGGAAAGCAGAAGGGCAGATTGGTATCCCATGCATGCAGCTGATTAAAGTAAAACAATTCCACATATTAAGGTCGAAATTTCTTAAATTAACCAACAATGCTGCACACTTCAACTCTAATTTGTAATCATACATTATTTTGTGATCAGAATTCCCTAAAAATTATCAAAAGTTGTAATATTCTCTAGAATATTGTTGATTCTTATTGCAAATTTATCCATTTTTCAATTCTATGATCTCTAAATTTTCTCACAATCAGGAAACTTTCCTTAAAAGTGGGAGTATTGTAGTGCACCCAAAGTGCAGTTTGGTGCTCATTCAAGGGGAATCCTACGAATTTAACACCCTCGAAAAAACTCTGGGGACAGTTTAGACCAGTGGTTCTCAAACTTTTTGAGGGTGAGGGCCAAATGGAGAGGCTGGGATGAGCTTGAGGGCCGCAGGGGAGGATCTCAGGCTTAGAGAGAGGGTTATAATTGGAAAGGTCAAAATTCACGAGGCTGTATCTACGGCAAACAGGCTGAAGCGAAAGTATGACTTTTTCATAGGAAGCGGTTCCTTAAGACGGTAATGCACTTTTGGAACGTCCAACATCACTAATCTGACCTCAGCCCCACCATGGTGGGGCTGAGTCAGAAAATTTTGCTTTCCAAGCTCTCCAGATTGCCAGAAATCACACACTTAACCACAAAATTGCCTCTGCTATTGGGGTTGCACCAGCCTTTGCCCGACAAGGCGGCCGGTAACCAGAAGCCCCCGACAAGGTCGACGGGTTGCCGAAAGGACGGCCAAGTTGAATTTTGGCGCGCGAAGCGCACCGAAATTTGTCTACTGTTGAAGCAAATTTGAGAAATTGTGGTTTTTGTTGAGTAATCTGCCCTACCCGGGACATAATGCAGAAACTCGTTGCAGCGGCTGGTCGCGGTTTTTTTTTTTTTTTGGGGGGGGGGGGGGGGTTAAATACTTGAACGTACCCATTATGACTCCACTACGAAAATGGAGTTTCCCAGACGATAGGGGCCGTAGTCCTTTGCTTCCCCACCTGGCGCTCCCCCTGTCTACAGTTCTGCATTGTGTGAGTCACCAATATGGTCATCATTTTGTGATGTTTATCATGCGTTGTTTTCCAAACCGTAACTAAATATGTTGTGGACGAAAACTGCTCTCTGAAACGAATGAAGTCACAACAATTCTGTACTTATCCTGCGTTAGTGGCCAGCATGTGAGGAAGCTGTTGATTAATTATTCTCAAATGCGGTCAGATAGAGAAGCGGGTCTGTCGAGTTCAAAGGCCGCGTTCCCAAAAGTCGACAAATATTAAAGTGTACCTAAAGTCTGAAAATTCAAAAATATATATTACAGAGCATGAAAACTGAATTCCAATGGTCCAATTCCCATCTTCACAGGACTTTCTTAAGCTGAGATATAAAATGTTGAAGTTTATTCACTCGATTTAAAAAGGTAGATTGCGCAATAATTTGTGATGTCATTGTTGTACTACTCAAATTACAATCTTTGTATTTCTTTGTTTTTCTGAAAGCCACCGTACCTTGTGCCAAAATGTGATGGCATTCTTACTGCTTTGGGGTGACTTGACTATATAAGCCCTCTCTGTACAGCATGTCATGCAAGAAAACAGGAAGCGGTCAAGGTCATATAGACATTTTTAATTTTAAAAGAAAACAAAGCATTTAATGTGAGTTGTACAACAAGAATGTCAAAAATTATTGCGCAATGAACTGTTTGGATTTAAGTGAATAAATTTTAACATTTAATATCTCAGCAATGGAATAAGCTATGACAATGGGAGTTGGACCAATAAGATTAATTTTGTAACCTCTAAAATATATATTTTTGAATTTTTAGACTTTAGGTCCACTTTAAGTTGATTGAATCATGGGCGTAAATCCCGGGGGGATGGGGATATATATCCCCCCCAACATTTGACTAGGGGGGGATGGCCCATGTAACCATCCCCCAATGTTTCAGTCTACAGATACGTGTATGATGGAAAGTATATTTTATTCTTCATTTTCGTAAGAATTTTTTTCAATCTCGCTTCATTTTCTATCACAAATGTTTCTCAAACTATCAGAATTTTAGCAAATCGTTGGCAATCTATCAAAATTTTCGCGCGCTCCGCGCGCTTCCAACCTTACGTCAGTGTCACTCATATTATCAATATCTTCCGATAGCAACTTTCGGAGAAGTACAGCAGCTAAAAGTTGAAAGTTTACGAATTAATAGGTAAAAGACTGGCTTATGGCAGTGACATGTAGGTTTGTTTGGCAATTGAAAGTGTCTCGATGTAGAGTCTGAACACAGGCTTTGTAATCAGGTAATGGAAATATTATTCGTCACTGTTTACACTCCATGTAATGACCATTATTAAGGTAATAATACACGAAACTGTTCTGATCACGACACTTTCCGAATAACAGAGATACATCTCCAAACATCTGTGGGGACCTCGCATCAATATGGGATCTTTTAATCTAATATGTAGCATAATGTAGACGGTTGAAAGTAAGTATCTGCCGTTATACATTTTTCATAAATTTTTACCAGAGCTTTGCCAGTTCGCGCTGAGCCATTATCGGTATAGATGGTGATTGTTAATACACTTATGACGAAAACAGCACTCTGTAACGCTCTTATTAGTCCTTCACCCCTTTTGCTACATGTATCAGGGAGGTCTAATATCAACTCCCTGCACCTATACTCTCCCTCCCTCTCATTTTCCATTGCTGGCAGCTGTTCATCGGGATTTTAGTTCAAAAGTAGTAAAAATACGATAGTTGTAAAGTGTTCGGCGTCGTACTCTCTATTATCAGTTGAATGTCAGGTAGTATAAGCATTATGCCATTGCCCCCCGCACCAATTAATATGATTAATGCAGAGCTTCCAGCAGGCCCTGTTCAGGTATCTGCTAGCCTTAGCCTTAGATGCCCTTTCATAATGCACAATTAAGGAAAGGACATATTTCGTAATAACTCAGGAATGTTTCTGTGGACTCCACGCACATATTTTTGGGTAAAAACTTTCCAGAAATAAAAGGCAGTAAACATGGGCGTCCACAGAAAAAAAATCAGGGAGGGGCAAAAATTTTTAGGGGGGAAAAAGCTCCTCGCAAGCATGGGTTGGCGCGGAGCGCAAGAAAATTTTGGCCCCCAAAGCCTCCCACATCGCTGGAAATGGCACTTCTAAAGCCTATCTACTGCATATAAATAGGGGTAACACTGAGTGAACTGTGAAGAAATGTTGATGTTAATTTTTCTTTGTTTTTTCTTTATTTTTTCTTCCTTTTTTCAAATTTTTGATTTTCCAGGGGAGGGCAAGTGCCCCCCCCCTTGCCCCTACCTGCGGACGCCCATGGCAGTATAATAGTCAGAAGGGAGGGGGCTTCAGGAGATTTGTTGACAACGTATCTGTCTCTTAATAGACAACAAATTCTCTTTTACCTTATCAAAAATTAGCATTCACTAAATTATGGACATTTTCCGGCCATATATGATCAGTTCCAAAAACATCTCAAAGATAGCACCATTTTGCATCGAAAAGACCTTAAAGACAGGTAGTCATCACCCCAAAGTATATTTTTAGTGTGGGGGTATCAAAATTCTCAGTTGGTGACTGCTCTTTGGTTGACATCAAAGTTTGAAAATTTGAAAGATGCAGAGTAGCTCACATTCCACACAAGGCAGAGAGAGAGTGCTTTTATTACATTTTATAGCCTTGTATGCTCACCAGGACATGGCCTTAAGCAATAAAACAGGTTTATTCCTGCACAAGGAAGAGATTCATACAGTTATGGGAGGAGCTAGAAGTTGCATAGTTGGGAGAATTGGGACTGTCTGGGATCATGAAAATTCCCCTTTAAACTAATTAAAAAAATCTTAAAGGGGAGGGGAAACCCCTTCCCCAGGACGTCATCTTTATGTCGTGACAAACGAAAAATCACAACTGCTGCACGCAAATGCAGGAACGCATGAAAAATAAAGATGTAATTTACGCAGACTTGGGGGAACTGAGGTATTATTACGACATCATCTGTGGTCCCCCAATCACAAAAAACCTGGCGACGCCACTGATCTCAAGCCAACTTGCAGGTCTTGTAATGATCTCCGAATTCAAAAACCAGTTGTCTGGGATGACCCTATATGTTGATCCCTGCCTTTTTAAGGATAACAGGACATTGTTGCTCTTGTACAATTTCAATCCAGTGCAGCTTATCAACGAGTTTTGTGCTCAAAATAGCATTTCCTTAATGTACAAATATACCAACAGTCTACCAACATTACCGCTAAACTTAACCGCTTAAAACAGTCTTCCTGGCACTTCTGAGACATTAAAACCCAGGAGCTTCCGGGGGCTTCGCCCCCTGGACCCCCACCAGGGGCCCTAAGACGGGCCCCTGGACCCCACCCGTCATGGGCTCGCGCTTCGCGCTCGCCGTGCACATTTTCCACATTTGCGATAGTTCACCCCATCCCCCCCCCCCAAAGTTGAAAAGAAATCTACGCCCCCTGGATTGAATGATTCTATTTCATTTAACAGAGCTGTGGAAAGTGCGCGGTCATAAACAATGTCGAAACACATTGTTAGGGAATGCCACTCTGATTACATTTGATTTAGTCTTTACGAGTACCGAAAGATAACTTCCATAAATTTTGATTTCATTTATCAATCAACACACGTTTAACATTTTTTAATTTTACGTACTGTCACCTCACTTCGCAAACTAAATTTCCGAGATGCAACTTTTCTACAAGCTTTTTTGCTACAAATCAGCAATGCACCACTACATAGCTATACGCAACCGTGTACATAACATGATTGTGAACAACACAGCACACGAAATAAGTCTTGGCTAGATATGACTGATCAAGGAACATGTCGGAGAGCCTGCTACGTAGTCAAACTAGCACCTGCAGGGGAGCGAATTTGGAAGGAGTCAAATAGTGACTCTAAATTTTATAAGTTAAACATACATGTCATAGATTAGTAGCCCCTTTTCTTACTTTTGTAAGTTTTTTCTTGTCGAATATGACTTTCTCAAAACGTAAAATCAATTAAGGGGCCTCACCGATAGGGTTCGGGGCCGCGTTTGAGAACCACTGGTTTAGACCATACTGAAAATATTGCGAAAAGAAAGAAAATTTAAGGTGTTTCAGGCCCCTTTTATAATATGTACTTCCGCCATGCAAAAAGGCTTTGAATAAAGTAAAAAAACAGGAACCACCATCATTAATAGTACAAGGTCTTATAGCTCAAAATCTCAGCGGTCATTGTCAGTGGCGCCGGCACAGGGGGTGGCCCCCAATCGATTTTACAATTTTTTTGAAACTTTTAAAATGACCTTAAAAGGTGTTTAAGCTATAGATTTCTCTATGGGGTAGGGTGAGGTGTGTTTTCGATCGAGTGATGGATCTATTGCAACCATTTTCTATCACAAACTAGCTCTCAAACTATCAGAATTATCGCAAATCCTTCGCAAACTTCAAAATTTTCGCGCGCTCCGCGCGCTACAGACCTTGCTTCAATATTGTCCTAATTACCATAATTTCCAGTAACAACTCCTGCAGAAGCACAGCAACAAAAGCTGTTTACGAATTCTCAGGTAAACTCGGGCTGGCTTTGTGATAAGCAAATAGGTTTTGGGGGGAATTGAAAGTGTCTCGATGCAGAGCATGAATGCAGGTTTTGTCATGGTTATCTTATTAAATGAAAAATTTTGGTGCGCTTTGCGCGCATCCGTCACCGTTTTCACTCAAACTCATGACCATTGTTAAGGTTATAACACATGCAACTATTCTGATCAAAACGCTTTTCCTAAAGCCAGAAGTACATCCTTAACATTTGTAGGGGCCTGTGGGATGTTTCAGTCTAATTTGTAGCATGATGTGGAAGGTATAGGAAGTGCGTATATTTGCCGTTATACATTTTTCAAACATTCTAACCGACCTTCGCGGGCATCCTCTACCAGTATAGATGGTGATTTAATACACTTACGATGAAGAAAAAACATTCTGAAACGCGCCTTTTAGTCCTTAACCCTTTTGCTTTACCTATCAGGGGGTCTAATATCACTTCCCTGCACCTATACTCTCCCTCTCATTCCCCATTGATGGAAGATGTTCGTCTGGATTTTTCGTTCAAACTTAGTAAAAATACCCAGGCCCGTAGCCAGGAATTATCATATAGAGGGGTGGGGGGCACCGGCACCGAACGGAGGGGCACCGAAGAAGGGTTATGTTTGTAGTCAGTATAGTGCCACCATATAACCAGTTTGCAGGCACCACATTGGATGATATTTCACGCCAAAAACAGATAGCTTAACGGTGTCAGTTGTGGGTGTGCACATGAGCGCAAAACGCGGGAAATTTCGCCCTTCTCATGGGAATTTCCCCTTCCTTTCGCAATGCAGAGACATGGAAAGTCTCGAAAAAGGGAGGGAACAAGGCTTTGATCACGATGATGCTTCTTCATCTCCGCAAGCGGAGACAGGCAAGGCCGTACACAGACATTTTTGGCTGGGGGGCAAATGTGGGACATTACTGATCTGTGGCCTGGGGGAGGGGTCTGCAAAAAATTGTAATTTCAGAAGGGCGTATTCCAAATGGTGCAATATTTGAGTGGATTTCAGCTTGAAAATGAAGACGAAAAGTAGTGGTGACTAATGTTTTACTACGCAAAAATAATTATGAGAAAATATCTTAGACATCTTTTTATTATATAGTTGCCGTTGTCCCATTTAATAACTTTGCCTCATTCAATCATATGAGCCTCTACTTTACTGAGGATTGAGATTAGTGACCGATCGGATTTGTTGAAAAAAGGAGCCTTGCAGGTGGACTAGCTAGGGTGTCAAGGTCCCCAATTCCGACTGGTTTGATGTTTCTTTCTACCGAGTGGCAGCGTGTAAATTGCCCTTTTTTGTGCCCGGTACTTGTATACAGCAGAACATCCTCCCTTTGTCACTATACATAAAGGTGCCGTCTTTGGGGAGGAGTCAAAGGGGGTGTCCCCCTTCCCTTTGAGAAATTTTTGATAATTTCAGGTTGTTTAGATTACAAAATGGTGCTATCTTCGGGACATTTTATGAAGCTAACCATATACTGGAAAATGTCCATAATTTCGTGAGTTTTAATTTTTGGTTAGGTGAAAGACGGTAAGGTTTCAAAGTGAAGAGTACGTCCCAAACCTCCTGAATCCCCCATTTTGGCAACTTAACTGTCTTCTATTAGGGGGAATTGTCACGCAAAAATACGTGGGTGGAGTCAACAGGAATGTTGCGAAAATTTTCCTTTCCTTCATTGTGCATTATAAAAGTTTATCTAAGACTGGTAGATACCTATATAGGGCATCCTAGAGGCTCCGGAGCTCTGGATCAATCATATAAAATGGGGCAATGTCAAGATGCTTTTCACGTGATTTGCAAATGATAACATAGAATATGACGCCAAGTACTTTACATCTATCGTATTTTTACTAATTTTGAATGAAAATCCAGACGAACAGCTTCCATCAACAGGGAATGGGCGGGAGGGAGAGCATTGGTGCAGAAAGTTAATATTGGAGGCTGCCTGATTGGTATAGCAAAAGGGGTGAAGGGTTAACAAACGCATTTCAGAATGCTTTTTCGTCGTAAGTGTATTAACAATCACCATCTCCAGGGGCGGATCTAGGATTTTTCGTTAGGGGGCGCGCTGACGGTCGATCATCTGCCCGAACGAATATCTAAGCGGAGCGCCACCATCAGTTGCCGCGGAGCGTACAGAAAATTTTGAAAAATCGCGACCCCTCAGAAAGCCGGAAATGGCATTTCCCAGGCTTGTAAGTAGAACCTAAGCAGTAGTTACTTCGAGCTTTTGTTTGCCAAAAAAATGTTCCCTTCAATTAAAAGTGAGAAAATTGCAAAAACTTGCTTCATGAACTAAACCAAAATTTACTTGATCTTGATTTAAGCTAAGATCACTCTTTAAACACTTTTGATGAAATATCTTTCCAAAAATATGTCGTAATGTTATAGGTCCGGAAAAAGTGGTCTAAAGATAAGGGGGATCCTCACACAAGTTACAGAGAGGAGAATCTTTCCTTTTTAATTTTGAATAAAAATTCGTTACAACCTATAATTCTATGAACGTAAAAAAAAAACTGAAAGAATTGAATTTTGGGGTCTCCAACAGCTTCAAAGACGATGGTGAAAATATCTGACCAAGAATACGATGCACTGCTGTAAGATTCATATATGAGATCGCAGTAGCTTTTAAAGTCTTTTGCTTGATGAAATATACCACTTTATTGTCATGTGCATGAGAGATAAACATTGTTAAACGCTTTGCGTTATCATTGATTTCATTAGTGGCATGTAGATTCAGTCTCCACTCCCTCGGGATAGCAGAATTTTTCCATAATACAATGTAAAAGGAAAAATACTAGTAAAATTACATTTATGGCAGAAATCATTCTAACTAAGCACTCAGTCGACTCTCTCATTAAATAAATTACTTTGTAAGTTTTAGTGACCATGAGAGCTCTGGCATAGATAAGTTTATTGTCAATTTTAATAAGAATTATTCAAAATATATTGATTAGCATACACATCCGGAGGGCGTAAAATAAGATCAAGTGCAACAGACATCATAAATACTTGTTTTCAATGATAACATATTCATTGGAAAGGTTACATTAAAACACATATATTCCGCCATATTTCTTGAGCTTACTATCAAACAAAACTTTCCAAAAAGCAAAGTCATCCTGAAAATAATTTTTCCCTCATTTACACTTTAAGCTATAAGCAAAAGAGCATAATTCGACCATTCCTAAACCACCTTCACATTTTGCACATATTAGAACAGAAAGTTTCCCCTAATTGTCTGGTTTGTGTGACCAAATAAATTTATATAAAATACTTTCTAGTTAATGAAAAAGGAAGAAACGGGATCACAGATTGTAAAATAAGTGAACATAGACATTAAGCTCGTGTAAAGTTTGGCCATGCGCTTTTTACACATTCTATACACAGTGACCAGTAACGTAATTTTCATCTTTCAAAGTCTTATTATGTGTTGAATGGTTTTTAGAATGAACGTGTATGTGGATAATATGGCATAGCCTTTACCGCAAAAAAGAAATCAGTCCCAAGTTTTGATCGATGCTATAATCAGTACACTAAAGTAATTGTAAAAAGTTAGGCTGGATCCAATCCAGCTGATGTTCACAACTGTTAGGTACAAATGTCGATTGAATTTTCATTCCTAGTAATTACCTTGAAAGGAATGGGATTGCAACTGATAGCATAATTTACATTTACATACAGTTTGAACTTCCATTATTGATGGTGCGTAGCCTATGGACATTTTCACGGTTCTTTTGTTTTTCCATGACGAGTGTATGATAACATTAACGAGGATTTCCGTTGATTAAAAAACTCCACATCTGATGAACCCAAACAGCAGATGGATTGTAAAAAAAAGTTTAGTGTTCTACATAAAGCGTGGTCCGAAATAGGGTTGAGACCTTCGATATCACTCTATTGACATTTTATCGGAAAACTTGAAACTGTGTGCTCTAAATATTAGTTTGTAACAATTATAATTACATAGTTTGAAAATTATAAGATAATACAACATTATGTAGAAACAAGTAGGCTAAATGATCTATTTAGTGAAAGTAAAAAATAAGCTTTGGAAAATTTTAGGGGGGGCGCGCCGGGTGCGCCCCCGCCTAAATCCGCCACTGATAATCATCATATCAGTGCCCCATTTTATATAATTAATCTAGAGCTTCCAGGAGGCGACTATACCGGTGTCCGTCAGTATTAGGTATCCTTTTATAATGCACAATGAGACAAAGGAAAATTTTCGTAATAGTCCAAGAATGTTTCTGTGGACTCCATCCACGTATTTTGTCGTAAAAACTTCCCCCGAATAGAAGGCATTAAAGCCTAGCCAAAAAGGGGGGGGGGTGGGGAGGTTTGTTGACAACACACCCTTCTCTAAGACGACACACTCTCCTCTTTCACCTAACGAAAAATTAGAATTCACTATATTATGGATATTTTCCAGCCTTATATGATCAGTTCCAAAAGTATCCTAAAGATAGCACCATTTTGCATTTAAGCAACCTTAAATTAACAAAATATTCTCAAATGGGAGGGGATGTCCCCTTCCCCTTAGATCCCACCCCCAGGACGGTACCTTTATGCAGTTACAAAAAGGATTCTACACTGCTGTATACCGTCGCAGGGCGCACACTCTCCTCTTTCTCCTTATCAAAAATTAGAATTCACTAAATAAGGATATTTTCCAGTCGTATATAATCAGTTCCAAAAATGCTCCAAAGACAGCAACATTTTGCATCTAGGCAACCTTAAATTGACAAAAATTTCTCAAAGGGGAGGGGGACATCCTCTCCCCTTAGACCCCACCCCAAGGACGGCACCTTTATGTTGTGACAAAAAGGATTCCACACTGCTGTGTACAATCGCATGGGCGCACAAAAATGATACAATTTAAGCAGACTTAGGGGGAAATCAGGTGGCATTATGACATCATCTGTTCTGCCCCCAATCACCAAATCCTGGCGGCGCCACTGGTCATTGTACACAAATTTAAAATTAATTGTGAAAGACATACTCGTAAGCTTTCATATGAGGGCAGCCTGTTAAAAACTTCTACAAGGGTCCAGGGCCAAGAAACGGACCAAAATGAGTGTGTAAGTCAATGCAGGAATAATTAGTGGTGTGCTAACTAGAGCGGGATATAACAACATCCTGCTTTATGAGTGGCATATATACCGGTAAGAAGTTAGTCACAGTACTTGTTCCTAGTTTAGGAAGGGCTATCTCAAATCAATACGCTTTAATCTGGACCGTCCAAATCGGTCCAATAACACTTCACGTTGAGCATTTTGATATTTTCTCTAACTTTTACTTGTATGTCATACAGCTTTACAGTAGAGTATTTATAATTAATCTATTCCGACTGATTTCCAACATTGTCATAGGTAAGATGGTAAGGCGCTCTATTCCAAATGCTGACTACATGAGTTTCAGTTCACTTGGAGACTTGGAAGTAAGTCTTTTCCCGTTTTGCTGATTTCCGGCCTTACTCATACCTAACTGTCGAGTTGTTGCAGTTGCTTTCTCTTTCATAGTTTCCTTTTTCTAGCTTATCGACTCCTCTGCGTCCCCCCTTTTCTTCTCGTAATTAGGCATCGTTTTGTTAATCATATGCAGGCGCGGATCGGGGGGGGGGGACTTCTTCGGGCTCAGCCCCCCTTTTTCGCCACATCAACAATAACAAATACGCTAAAATTAGCATAATCTAGGAGAAAATGCAAAGGGGGCATTCAGCCCCCCACCCACATTTTCGAAATGTCTGGACCCGCGCGTGATATCTTACTGTAAATTTTCAAATCAGGTCACTAGACGGTATTACATATAGTCTACATTATCAGGACGTGCTACCCTCACCCCTTTTTCGTTTGGCGGGTTTAGAGATGCGTTTTCCTTTTTCATCTTCCTTGTTGTAATTTTTATAGGGTCCTTTGGGTTCCCATTTCTTCTTTTCCTAATTTGGCTTCGTTTTTTAATCATATCCTGCTGTAAATTTCCAAATCAGGTCACTAGACGCTGTTGCATATAGCCTACATTGTCAGGACGTGCTACCCTCACCCCTTCCACAAAGCTTTTTTTTCGGTTGCAAGTGGTAATAGTTTTATGAATATTTTCCAGTTTTGAGATGAAATCGATTCCATAGTTGATGTAATTAGCAGTTGACACGAAAGGTCTCAATAAAATCAGAAGCCCCGGCGACGAAAGTCGCCGGGGCTTCTGATTTTATTGAGACCGAATTCGCCTAGCTTCCTAAAGCAACCTTTCGTTCGAGTGGAAAACGAGTTTGGGATGATGGATATTCAAAGTACTGGCTTTAAAATGCTTTTTTCTCTATTGCAACTATGGATTAAGCTTCTTAGGGGTAGGCCTAAGCATCTGCCAACAATACGTGACCCCGTTGTTCTCCTCGTTTCAATGGACGATGATTTGTAAACAGAAGAGATTGGGTCCGTTACACTTGACCAAGTCTCCCTACGCGTTTTTCCCGATGTCCTTTCAAGGTAGCACGCCCTCATTTATACCTACAGTCCATTTGTTCACCTTCAAAAATATCACCGAGAGGAGACATTGGGACAACATTTTCAATATGTCACCGAATAGGATGGGTGTCTTTTGTCAATTTAATATAAAAGAAGACTAGATAAACTGTCACCGGTGCCAAAATAAGGTCAATTGAAACAATTTTGAAGAATTATGGGCTTAGAGACTGGCGGCCGTAGATCAGACTTTGGGCGATTAAAAACGCCTGGGTAAAGGTACGGAAACGTGAGCTCCGCTAGCAAAAAATCTTCACGGTCGTGGTATGGGTAAATTGAAATTGCCATGAATGACCAACTTGTCGGCTTTCTTGTGAGGGGTAAGCTTATACCTGGCAAAAACTTCTACAAGGTTTCAAATGTACGCAAACCACTAATTATTGCCAACATTGACTTACTAAATCAGATCAGATCAGATCAGTTCTTTGACCCTTGTTCCTTATAAAAGTCCTCAAACTGGACATTTCACTCCTCTGGTGAAAGCTCACAGTTAGTTAGGCTTCGTCACCATTTCAGTTTCGTCGGGAAACTATAAAATATGAAGTAACCCTCAACGGCCAGCCGCTTCTGTAATTTACTTGATATTTTACAGTACTTGAAACGAAGGCCGCAAAACCTGTGGTAAATCCCCCAGAGTTTCATATTTCACTAACCAGCTAACTAAAAACCCAAAATGCGCTACGAAAAGTTTGCTCTCGATAACCTTTAGGCAACCCGTCGCCCTTGTCGGGGCTTTAAGCTGCAGTCCCACGTCGGGGAGCTTGGGCCCTTTCGCAACATTTCTGGCGTAATAACCCAGCTTCGGAATTACACATTTTATCGTACCTATACTATCCTGACTACGTTTCACGAAGGAATTAGAAAATTCTGCGACGAAAGACCACGGCTTCCTTTTCCCACCCCCCTTCACCCCGCCCCTTCACAGTTTATCTCGTTTAACAGATCCGGTATTAGATTGCAGGTGCCCCTTATTAAAGCATCAAGGTTTCGGAATTCGTTCCTACCCGAGGTAATACATCTATTCAATTCTTATATGAAGCGATCTGTCTACAGTGTAAATCTATGATCTTTTTACTGTCACTTTTTCTCTACTTTACATTCCTTTCTATTTACCGGTAATAGTTGTGCGTATCTTTGCTTATGAGTTTTTACTGTCTTTTATACTACACAAACACCGTCGACCTAACGTCATTTTCCGTTTTATTGATTGAAATGGACAAAAAATAACTATCTGTCTGTCTGTCTATCTGTCCGTCCGTCCGTCCGTCCATCCATGTCTATCTATCCATCCATCCGTCCATCCATCCATCCAGGGAGCTGTTATCCGAGTAACAGCTCCCTGATCCATCTCTCTCTCTGTTTATCTGTCTATCTGTCTATCCGTCCATCCAATTAGAGGCCTTGCAGGAACCTCACTTTAAATGTTTTTTTTTTTTTTTTCTCACCCTGAATTAATCTTAGATGACAAATGAAATGTTAAGAGACGACAACAGCTTCGACGGCTACCTAGGCCTGGCCACGGCCTGTATACAGTTATTTGTACTCTTTACCCTTGTACAGTTGTAATTCACACGTTACTGCATTTTCCTAGGGATCGTTGGGTTGGGACACCTTGCGACTTCTTGCGAGTTCTTGCGATTACCCTCTACTTCTCACACTGTGCGACCGAATTACGACAACTTCAGACTTCTTGCGAAGGTCGCAAGATTTCCAAACATGTTTAAAACCTTTTGAGCTCTTGCGATCATGGCTTGCGAGCTGCGACCTCTTGTGAGCTCTTGTGACCAGTTGCAAGCAATTGCTCTCCCACTAGGCGACTTCCTCGAGGTCGCAGGAGTTCGCAAGGGATTGCAAGAGCTCACAAGCCGTTGGTCGCCTAGTGGGCTTTAAATTCACACAAATGTCACCAATTGTTAAGGTTGTTTAATGTAAACAGGTCCTCCGCCCCCCCCCCCCCAACAAAAATATCAGGAGAACCGCGTGCCTCATCCCTTTTCTACGATAGCCACCCTTGACACATTCATTGAGTCAATGCGAAGGCGTGTATTTGTCTGTAGAATTGGTTTGTGTGTTTGCAAATGGCCTAGCCATCAAAAAACAGGCAACTTGCAGGCGCGGATCCAAGGGGAGGGGGCGGCTTTCCCGGGCTCAGCCCCCCTCCTTTTCGCCACATCAACGATAACAAATACGCGAAAATTAGCATAATGTTAATCTACGAGAATATTCAAGGGGGCTTTCAGCCCCCCTTTTCGAAATGTCTGGATCCCCGCCTAACTTGTTATGATCAATTGAGCAAAATTTTACAGTCGTTTGAAAAAAGTGAGTGGGAAGAATAGTGTTGCGTCCCCATCAACCAAATTATAAACTATGTCGTATGCATGCTAGCATATATTACTACGGTTGACCAACTGTCGGGGAATGAACAAGAAATAATTGTTTGTCAACCAACATATGGTGAAAAATGGTTACCCCTCCCCACCCCTTCCCGTTCGATCGCTGCTTCTGCATAATTTGTGACGGATTTCTTGGTAATCATCAAACATGTACTCAGGAAAAGCTCGGGAAACATTATTTTTCCCCAAACACTGACCAATGAAAAGCTGAATAACGTTCACACACACCCAAGCAAATTTTGCAGTTTTTGCCAAAGATGAAAGGAATTTCCTCCTCATAACCAATTTATTCTGCAGGATGAACTACGTTTGTGACGGCTCACAAATGCAAGCAAACATTACGGTCACTGACCAAATATTGGGAGAGAAGGAGACAAAAGTGAGTACCTAGCCAAGCAAATTATTGAGGGCCATGTTCCCATCCTCCCTCCCCCATAGACCCTTTTCCAAATAGCAATTACAAAGGATTGTGGGATAGTGTTTTGGTCTGCATCATTCCTGTCCACTGTCAAATGCCACTGACAAAAATAATGCACACAAAAACTCTATCCCACAATCCTTTGTAATTGCTATTTGGAAAAGGGTCTATGATCAGATTATTGCAATCCATGTCTACCTATAATGGATGCAGTTTACTCCTTGATATATTTACACAGTGGACAGCTCAAGTGCAAGGCCTTCTATCCTTCTCTTTTGCAGGACAGATAAAAAACTGCATGTTCAAGAATATAATATTTTGTTTCAAAATAAGGGTTAGGGCTAAGGAAAAAGGCATAGGCGGGATTACGGGGGGCAAGCGGGGGCACTTGCCCCCCCACACACACACACACTTTTTTCAGAGCTTAAAAACTAAAAATAATATTAAAAAAAAAATTAGCGAAAGTAAGCGACCAGAGAAATAAGAGAATTTCTAATAGCCTGTTATGATTAATTTTGCAATGTTTAATGAAGCAAAATATTAATATAAAAAACCATAAAACTGCTTGGAAAATTTAGGCTCGGCGCGCTTTGCGCCCATCTCCAGAGAAAACTGACTAATACAGTTGAAAATTTTGTCTGGCACCTTAAAATTTCTTTCCTCCTACACGCCATACTATTGTGACTTGAAGCTATGATATAAGGGTCACTGAAAGTACTAATGTACGTCATAAAGTGCACTATGGTTCTTGCAAAGAAGTCCAAAACCCTATCCATGTATAGGAAACCGCAATTCTCGAAAACAATCGGCGTGCTTCGCATGAGCCTTATATAAATCGATGTCTCATTAGTACTGCTGTACTGTCAGACTGTAGGAAAACTTTGGTGGAATTGCCTCGTTGTTACTTCCTGTAGGACAGCTTGACTAAATTACCATTTCCAAAACCCTCGCTACACCTCTCGCTGTTCACTTTCCAGACCAACTTCCACCATCCTGAGCAAATGGACTGACGGTTACTATCTTAAATTTGCGATCATCATATGGAAACTATTTCATTTAGCATTTCAAATTACACCTGGTGGAAGCAGGATTTTCTCAAGAAATGGTCCAGAATGGCCGCAAAAGCCGTCAAATTTAAGAAAGATTTCTCTGGGAGGACCCTCAATCCCCAGCCTTCGGCGATCGCGGTCAAAGGCTTCGCCGGCCAGAACTTCCCAAGATGCAGCCTCCAATAATAATTACTTCACTGTCACTTTAACTGCCGATACCCTTGACAATGTCCATTTAAAAACTATCCACAAAAGATTTCTTTGACTTCTCTAAGTATCACATAGTCTATAACCTTCAAAACCGACACTAACCCTATTTTTCACACTAATAAAGAAGTTGAGGGACACTTGTCCCAGACCATCGACAAAATGAAACATGAAAGAGAGCCTACATAGAGCAGGATATAGGTTCCCATATCCTGCTCTATGGAAAGAACAGGCACCTGGGGAAAGTAGAAAACATTTCTATGCAATAAAAATGCTGCATTTAAAACTAAAGAAAAACAATAGGCTACAAATGTCTCAACGCTGTTTTCTTCTGCGGCTTCGCGCGCACCCGTTTAAATATTGCTTCGGGATTTCGAGATAACTTCCTGTAGAACATCCTGCTCGTCACAGCTTCGTAAAAAATTTTCTGTTATCATTGAAACCACCAATGCCCCATGGCCGTATGCAGCGTAGGGGAAGTTCCCTCCCCCAGAAATTTGCAACGCAAAATTTTTATCATCGATCTGTGTAAATTTGCCGATTGTTTAAAGATTATTTAGATGCAAGTTTTAAGGCACGGAAAGTGTCATTTTCGACACCGTAATAAGAGACAGGCGCTTAGCGAAGGAGGGGGGGGGGCAAGATCCCTCTCCTTGAGGATACTTCTCTTTCTTAGAATTCCTATTACTCATGTCACTAAAAAGTATGAAAATGCGATTATTTTTTTCAGTGCGCTTCTCGCACACCCATTCTGAATACTAGATCTCCCATTCTTAAAATTATTGTTTCAAAGCCCCGGGAACCCTCAAAATATCCATTCTCTCCTTCTTCCTCATGCCCTCAGCATTATTGACCCCATCTGACTGTTAGCCATTTGGATTAAGAATATAACTGGAAAAAGTCAAAGTGTGATTTTTGTGGTATGTTAATTGCCCACCTTAGGTCATTTGAGGTTGAAGCTAAAGTGCATCATTTTAATGCCTACAATGTCGTAAATACCTCAGAGCTTCCGGGGGCTTCGCCCCCTGGACCCCGCCAGGGGCCCTGAGGCGGCCCCTGGCTCCACGCCGTTAGGGGGGGGCGCTTCGCGTTCTAGCGGCGCCTTCGGCACCGTTTGACAGTCCACCCGGCTTTGTACCCCCAATTTCAGACTTCAAATCCCGCCCCTGGGAAAAGGGTTACCTGGACAGAGAGAAGCAAGGAAGATCTTTTATGTATTTCGGGGTCAAAACTACAAAAATGATTAGGAGCAGCAGTTTCGAAAAGTTTATCACCATGATCGATATCCAAGGGGGATTTGCTTTGTCTTTATTGACTAGAAAAGGAGTATAGAGCTCCCTTATGGAAAATTTGATTTATCTCTTACAAAAAAATAGACAAGATAAAGAATGATGTGTTCACATTTCAAATTCCTGCGACGTGAATAGAATTAAACTAAACGGTTGTAAGTTTTAATTTCCTTGGCAAATGTATGAGTCAGCAAAAAGAGGGGGCTTTATTCTCATCCCATATGGTATGTTAGCTAAATGGCTAACCATGTAAATACTGCCCCCTTCAAGCTATTGTTACTCACGTAAAAATGTCTTTTAAATACAGTCCCTTTCCAGTTCCAAATTAGGTGCGTTTACTAGCCTACCTAAAAATGAGAAAAAAAAGAACTTATCGATAACTAAATGATTTAAAGGCAGTAGGCAGTCACCCCAAACAGAGTGAGTGTATCCTGTCACTCTCGTTCATGAATGGCCTATTTTGATCATGTGACAATATTTTTGTTAGTCAATTGTGGAATTCAAGGAGAATTTCGCATTACTTTACCTATTGTTTGTAATAGTTATGTTCAAAACGTCTTCAGAGGTGCTTGTAATGCAATAAGAGGAGATTTGCAAGAGTTTGCTGATTTTTCAAAGAAAATTTTGGGGCGACTGCCTATTGCCTTTAAGGTAGATAATGACAAAGGTTGGACAGGATATCCATGTGATATTTTCATACATACCAGGCACATATTAATAATAACCGGGGGGTAAAGAGCCTGGGGGATTAACCCTAATGCACAGAGGTTTTCTTGCCCCCAATGACAGCCATGATTTATTCTAATTTTTGTCAGACGTTTGACGTTTGGTTACAATCCCCCACTTTCAAAGAAATCCCCCATTGATTTTGTGTTTTTCACACACTAAATTTTTTGAAAAAATCGTCAACCCTCCCCCCCCCCCCACTATTGAGAAGAAATCTCCGCGCCTGGCAGGATTGGTGCCAAAATGCACATGGTGTTCTATCTTTCTCGAAAAGGGGGAGGAGTATGAAATATTTTACCACATTAGTCATGAGTATGGTAAGTGTATGGTCACTACAACATTCGACCGGTCAATATCCAACATCATACATATGCAGGAATCTTAAACCTCAAGTAGGCTACGAGGGTGTCACAACAGTTCTGCGTCTAACATGTTTTGGTAGTCCGTAAGAGGGCAAATTCAGGAATGGCCCCGGGAAATGCGCAAAGAAAGCGAAGGTATCCGGTGGTTGTTTGGCTGAGATGTCGTCTGGGTCGGGGTAGGGAGAACACTTTGAAACAATACCATTGTATGCAATCGACCAAGAAATTTGGCTCCAAATGCTTAAAGCTGCACAAGATTAGAATGCTGTTTAGTGATAACTTTGTTCTGGTGCAAAATGTATCTTGTGTCTTGCTTGAAGCGATGGAGCGCGCCTGTTTCAGTGAAGACCAGTGGAAAAATTAACCTTAATTGATTTCAGAAGAGATCCATTTTGGGGTGACTGGCCGCTGTCTGGTAAAATGCGTTGTATCGTATATGATCTATCCACGAGCCCGAGAACGTTTGATGTATGAAACCAAACTATGAAAGAACAAAACGAAATTGTACAATGCACAAAGCGTACGTAAATTTGGGGATCTTGTTGAAGGAAATGCTTCCAATATAAGCAATTACAGGTTACCACCGTTAGCTGTTCCTATAGCACCCCAAAGATACCGACGAAGAACCACACTGTTGTTACTGTTCAGCAACACGAGAATTGTCCTTTACCCCTCCTTCAAAGGCGCGCCTCCGAAAATTTTGACATACTAAACAGCCTAGGCTGCAGTAAATCTTTCTCTAAAAGCAAACACTTTTCACTTCATTTTTGAAACATAAATGGGGTGAATGTCACGGGTGGGAATTGTCCAGGGTGGGGGTGTCCGGGTTGGGGGTGTCAGGTCACGCTTATCGCATTAATATTTAGAGAAAAAGAACACCCCTTCCTTTGTTCCTAAAGATGATGCAATGTGAATGACACGAAACAATATATCCATCAGTTTTGTCTCTGGTGGTATCAAATGTAGTTCATATGGCACCACAAACGCGTAAAGCACGAAGGTTCCAAAGCAAAGGTCTCCAGTGACCCTAGTGCCTAGTGACAGGCTGTGTAGGTTTCGCACTACATAGTAGCCTACATCCATCTAGTAAATAGTGAAATGTTCATATATGGGGCATATGGCTCTATCATAGAGCAGGAATGGGCTCTATACATTCTTTGAGATCCTTTTGTAGGCCTACAACAAAAATATTACATTTGTGATAAAAAATAATAATTTAAAACTTTATACAGGTATTGCCCGCTATGTGAAGAAATTTTGCAAAAAGTCAAACTCCCATAGGAAATAGAAAATAATGCAGCATCCCAAAGTTCATCATTTAAACAAGTCAAATGTTATAAGAAAATCGGTTCATTAGTATTGCAAGACTTCCTAGGTTTGACAAACTTGAAGAAAATAAAGTATGACCCGTAGGTACGTCACTGATCCCAGAGTTCTCCTTTGCAGCGAATATATAAATCTTCATATCATGAAAACAGGCATGACGTCATTCTTTTATATCATATAAACTGGAATCGATGGTAGATGACGCTGTTGCGACCGATGGTCTGTGATCGGTAGATAGACTTGGCTTCGGCTTTTTGTATTCATCGTATCGCCGTCGGATATGTTGTTGTTTGTAAAAGTCTGGTGAATTTGAATCTAAATAGCTGAACGCCTCATTTGTTCTCGGATTATTTTTAAGTTCTTCGGCCATTGTGGCGATAAATTTTTCCATACGATCCAATTCAGACTAGGATGAGAGAAACAAAGTTTTAATCTGGTTAGCCGGATTGTAGTTTGAGCTGTTCTAAGCCAAATTACTTTCTCCAGAAGTAACTCCTAAACAAGGGTGGCGGCAGCGGGGGGCCAGGGACCCATGCCCCCTCCCCCGTCGGGGAAAGCTGCCCCCCCCCCCGTTGGGGAAATTTTTCAATTTCGTCGGGGAGCCTTAATCCGTACGATAAAATATGTAATTCCAATGACCTTCAATCGCCCCACGATCTGCCTGATTTTTCCTTAAAAAAACCCAAATTCTCAAATTTTCTTTCATAAAAATCCAAAATTTTCAAATTGTTTTCAATAAAACTCCCAAATTTCAATTGTTTGTAAAAAAAAAGCCACGTGCCGAAATTTTGTGTTCCTCATCCTTTTGTCAACCACGGCGCCTTTGTCGGGGCTTTGGGTTGCTGCCCCTTCGGGGAGCTTCCCCCCCCCCGTCGGGCAAATCCTGGCCCCACCCCTACTTCTAAAGCCTGACCTGGTGGTAAATATTCTCGACTTTGGATAAAATCTCCCCACCAGCGTGCAAAGGAAAATTATCCAGGGGATTTTTATGTATTGAATCATAGTTGAAAATAAGGGGAAGCCATGCACTGTAATAGTTACAACCTTATCGCAAACTAATTAGCGAAATTAAATATTTGTCTTTAGTTTCAAAGAAATTTCATCAGAAATTTCATGTATGATATGCCTAGCTATTCATTTTAGCTCCAAAGTGTCAGTAATGTGGTTACGTTCTAAAATTTGGCTGAAAATTCTGTCGTGCCCTGTTTTCTAAACCTCTGTAGCGTAGGCTTAAGTAGCTGCCCGCGGGCCATTTATGACCAGCGATTTGCGCAAAAATAGTCCCGCTCGAAATTCGTGAAGCCCAAAATTTTAGTCGCAAAAACAGGCTGTTTAATGAAGTTACTGGCTACTACAATAAATTTGAAGGAAAACCCCTGCTCTTTAGAGACAAGCCGAATGTTAATTCTTTGTGGTCCACGTATAACTGATTTGTAGGATTGGTCCAGACTTTTGATATAATCTAATTCAGCGAATTTGAAGCCATTAAAATGTAGAAAATCTTCTCCTATCCCTGCTCTACCTCCAACTAACACTGAAAATCATAGTGCCTTGTACTTTTAGGTCGTGGATGGGTCACAACATCATACACTCTTAATTGCAAAAGAGTGAAATTCACTCCAACAAAGACTGTAGTTTAGGACCCCTCCTAGTAAGAGTGAATTTCACCAGGGGTAGAGTGAAAATTCACTCCAAATAGAGCAATACTTCACTTGCATGGAATGAAATATCGCTCTACTTGGAGTGAATTTTCACTCCACCCTGTGTGAAATTCACTCTTACAAGGAGTGGTCCCAATTTACAGTCTTTGTTCGAGTGAATTTCACTCTTTTGCATTTAGAGTGTACTAGCCCAATGAGCAATACATCAAATTTTACCTCAACGTCTCATTCTAACAGCCCATACACTTCTACCCCAGTCCCTGCAGGAACGCTTCCAATTGTTACTGCACCCTTACATGCAGATGCGATACCAGGGAGCTGTTAGAGTTGTATCTCCCTGGGTGTACATAACAAAATAATACATCTGCCAAACCCCAGACCCACACGGGTCTACCAGCGCAGGATGGCTTCACCAAACCATACTTGTGAGTAGTCCTGTCATGAACATACCTGAACTTCAGGATTAACCGAAGAGAAATCCATCACGCCAGTGTCAACGGTGAACAGTGAGCTGGGTTTCTTCCTGTCTACAGACTTCTCTGAACCTTTGGCTTCTCTGCGTACAAAGATAATCTGGAAAAGCAAAATAGCGACATCGTTTTTTTCAACACCGTTTTTTTTTTCTTTTTTTAAGATGGTTGTGACTTATGACTTAGTGAGGCAAATAACGAATGTAGTCGAAACAAATAAAAGTTACAGAAGTAAAATCAAAACTGAATTTTTAACTTGGCATCCAGAAAAAATTGAGAGATTTTAAAGATTTTTAACGATTAACACAACCTGATTTCTTGTTTCTGTGATATATATTATTGCATATAAAAAGTTCAAATTGATATGCAAAAATAATTTCTGAGACAATTGAGGTCGTTCTTAAAGATTATGAAACCTTATGAATATCTTGTGTCGGAGTGGTAATGTAGCCTGGAGGTCCTCGATACTCCTCACTGATCGAACGTGATAAGTTTTCAATCCAGAACCATCTCCTATCCTCGAAAAAATTGTACTAACTAATCATCCTCACCTGGGCTCCGAACTCCCACTTTTAGGTAATGGCTGTATTTTTACGAGATCCTTTGGCATTAATTTACGTAAACTGCCTTCATCCATTTGTGAAACACGAAAGTTTAAGGCACTTTTCTTCAAAATAATGTCTAGTTTATCTACGTCTGCGTAACTCCAGGCGTCAAGTTATCTTTTATCTCAATGAACTCAGCGTAAACGATGCGTTACATGTTATATTATAACATGTTTTAATGTGCTGTTTTCAACCGAGAAAGAAAAGTAAGAGCTGACGAAAAGGTTTTTTTTTTCTTAATTTCTAATCGTTTACTTTGTGTTCTTTATTTTGTCATATGCTAAGGACATATCAAAACATTTTCAGGAAAAACTGGGACATAAAAATAAAAAAAAATGCAAAGTAAGAAGCAAGCAGTTTCATGGTTCTCTTGCATTCCACTGATTGTAATGTTTAAATGTAGGCTCAATTTTAACCTTTTGAATGAGTTACCGGTATATTTACAAGAGCATTGATCAACCGTTTATCTTATTAAACCATCATGATAAGAGCAAATGTGTTGTTGAAGAAAGTATATAAGATGTTTTACTATTATCTGAACTGTCGATTAGAAGCACAACCACTATGATAGTGAACCAAAATGATAGTGCACAACCACTTTGATAGTGAAATGAAAATAAGACATTTGCTTCACTTATTTTTTTAAAAAAATGAATATGTAGGTAGATTTGAAAGAGTCAGATTTCTATCTTAATTTTAGTTTGATAGATTAACAACACAGTTTACCTAGCGTGAAACCCTGTTTCAATGACAATTGAAACGTTTCAATAACAATTAAAATGAAAACAATACAACCGTTATAATCTCATTAATAAGAAGGTAATGATTAACCAGACTCGTATCCATGGGACGAGGTTAAACAATCAGACCCAATATCCTCACCTCACTTGAATGTGCTTTTCAAGCGTAATTCAATCGATATGGAATTATACTCTGTAAGAACATCTTGTTACACTTAACATGATTGCGGTCACCAGCTATCCAACCATTTCCTGTTTAAAATAACCAGGAAATCCGAGTCAAATTTACATTTCCTGAATGGCCCAATGAACGACTGCATAAAAATCCTGGTTGACAATCAAAACTTTCCTGGTTACATTTGAAGGGGGTTTCTTTCTTGCTTCAACTAGGATATGGTTAAATAACCGGTGACCTAAATCTTGGTTGCATTGAACCAACAACACTAGCCTATATATGATCTACTGACATGCTTTGTTTAGACCAGGCCCTCCAGCCAAAGTGGGTGGAGGCATGTATCAAATTTGTGTCCAAGTTTAACACACGAGTCAACATATATGTATACGCACACTGTTAAAACAAGTAACGAGTGAAATAAATGGTAATTTTAATAGTCCTTTCGTGTTCGTGCCGTTTTTACATGTCTTTATTCTCCTTGAGCATTCTGTAAGGGACCCATTCCCCCTTTACCTTCCCTAAAGACTTCACCACTGCAACCTGCCTCAGCCTTAACCTCGACTAAAACAGCCTGTTTAACAATTTCACCCCTCCTTTTAAGGAAAGCTGCTGTCGAAAACCTGAGAATTCAAAATACCTTTGAGCCAAATATGAGTGCTACCATCAGAGTCGCCGTCAAATGGACCCGAACAAAGCCAAATATTGCTTCGAGATTCGGACTTCCGAACGAACCATATAGACTGGGCATAAAGAAAAGAAAAATGGACAAAAATGACTGAGTTACATACAACCACATTAAAAATTTTCTTGTTAAAATGAACGAATCGCTGATTCATTTTCCTATTTTTATTTATTTTTTTTTTTTTTTTTATTTATCAGTGAACGAATCACTGATTCATTTTCCTATTTTTATTTATTTATTTTTTTTGGGGGAGGGGGATGATAACTCAATTATTAACTTCATAAATTATTCGCTCCTGCTACAGTATTGATCATCCACATGGCCATTCCTTTCAAGTGAATGGTAATTGTCCTTCTGTGGTCCATGCAAAACACTTCGGAAGAATAAAGGTAATCGATGATATTTTGAAGATGATTATTTATTACCGAAAACAGAACATTTTAGTCCATTCTTTTCCCAAGGTCACTATACCTATTTAGTCTTGCCCCATACCACCGATCGATAATTCATTTCATTGTTACCCCTTGCCACTGATTGGTATTTTCTGACCTATAAGAGATGGACGTATAATAAAATTCCCATTTAACTTGGAAAGTTTACTCATTTACACAGCTAATTGAAAAGTCCTTGAAAAATCTCTTTAAAGATGTTTTATAGCCTAATTCGTGACGAAACTTTTACGAGAACAGTTGTTTCAAATCAATACGTAGACAGGAATAATAAGGACACTGTGAAGTTGTGATTTATGGGTATTTTGTATACAAAGATACCTACTCTTTTTTAAATAGTCAATAACAAACACAGTTGAATTTTTACTTTAACAGAGGCAAGTACGAGTAAATGACCGACTTGTGGGAAAAGTTTCCACGCAGGCTATACACAAGCTCTGACATGTTGCGTACCTTGCTTTTCTTGGGTTCGAATCTGGCACGAGGGTGACTAGCTGCGCGGGCTCCTTCTCGCCTTTCTTCGTACGGTCGTACGTAGCCTCTACCGAAGGCTTGTCATCAAAACTCAAGTCTCCCAGACAACAAAGTCAGTCGCGCTACAGGACAGAAGCATCTAAGGTCCATGAGTTAAATTATATGACCGACCTTGCTCTCGTTTGTTCTTTGTTTTTGAATGGGATATAATTGAGTGTTTTAACCTTTATTATTAAGATGAATTCTTTCAGTCATAAGGAAAAAAGAAAAATCTGACAAAAACCAAGCATCCGGTTTGTGCAATAGGCCGTATGTTTATCGCCATTAACTGGAACAGCTAACCAGGGAGCTGTCATTCTAAAAGCATCTAGCAATTGAACCCTTCTGCGCACTTAAAACTGCAGAAAGATTCTTTTCGTACTTACGCAATCTCCAAAACGGGCACAAATATTTGTACAATACTTTGGTTGTAAATATTAAAACTGATGTACCGGGATTCGTTGAATTCTGAGGGTGCTTTCCGCACACGTATACAGAGGTAGATTCCCCATATTAGAAGTACCATTTCAACTGTGACGGAAAGAAAATAATTTGAAGCTATTTTACTCACGTGAAGTTTTTATTTGCGAGTGATAAAACTGCATCGCTTTTTGAATTAGAAATCGGGGGCTAAAATTACCTTAGAGACTATCCAGTGCTGTCGGAAGGTGTCTAAGAAAGGGGGGGGGTGAGGGGGGCTTGAACTACACACGTAATAAGACAAAAATACCTTCAAACAAAAAATTTATTGGGTGGTGCAACCCCCAGCCCCTCCTCTTGTTTCGACAGCACCCTCTTTCGACAACCAGTGATCCGGCACGGGGGGATGGGGCGTGTCCCCCCTCCAACCGATTTCCGAAATTTTTCAGAGGAACTCAAAAGACGTTTAAGCTAGTTATTTCTGTTGGGGGTAGGGTGGGGTGTGTTTCTGACTGAGTAATGAAGCGTTTTTGATCATCTTTTATCAAAAGTTGTTATCAAACTGTCATAATTCTCGCAAACCCTTCGCAAACAACCAAACTTTTCGAACGCTCTGCAAACTTTCAGCCCCCGTCGCTATGTTTATTATCGACACCTCAAAAATTTCGCATTATTTTATTCATCGGTGCGGGTTTTACAATTACGCCTATTATTCGTGTGCATACGAGTCATTACGGAGGAGCACAACACTGCAAGAATGTAAAGCAGGGGAATTGAAGGGGACGAACTATTTTGCTAAAATTGAAATTAGCAGGCAGAAGACTCGCTCTCTAATTGGCTGATACATTTTGCTAGGGAATTGAAAGTGTCTCGGTGCGGAGCCTGCCCGAACCTTTTGTTACGGAAATGATTTTTAGTGCAAAATTCCGGCGCCCTTCGCGCACATTCGTCACTGTTTGCTCTCCATATCTCATGACCATTATTACGGCAATAAGATATTATTCTGACCAAACCACTTTTTCCGAAAAATAAATGTAGGCTACATCTCTGTAGGGACATCGTATTGTATGAGCGTAAGTAAAAGTTGTTGTATTTGAGTTGCTAAGTTACTGTGACCATTTTATTAGTTGTTGCCAGCTGTGTGTGCAGCTGTATGTATGTGAGTGTTATATTCGTTATTTTTATGTTGATTAGGCCTAGGCTTCGTTGTAAGTTGTATTCGATTGAGATTGCATTCTGTTGCCAGGATTGAGTTGGAACAGTTCTGTAATAGACAAGCAATGCACGCAGCCCATCGTGTCTGTCTTTCCTTTCTTTGTACAAGTGTTGCCACTCCTATTAATTTGAAGATACTTAAGTTTGTTCCCGCTCCGCACTTACTGATGGACAACGCCCACACAGGAGAACCCCTGAGAAACGTCAATGAAAACCCCACGTTACAGTATCAACAGAGGATCTTAGAGCAATCTAATATCATGAGTAGCATATACGGTAATAATCGCAGCATGTATTTGTCGTTTAACATGTTATTGTGTAACTGGTGCCATACCACAGCCAAAATGTTACTAAATAGTGAAAATTTCTTAGCCTGTAGTTAATTGGGAGATCATTGTCAAAGATACCACCATTTTGAATCTAAGGCACCTTTTATATAAAAAAGTCCTAAAGGGGAGGAGTTGTCACCCTCCACTTAAACAACACATGCACCCTTCCTATAAGAAAAATTAACTAAATTCTGACAGCTTTCCAAGATATGATCAGTTTGAAAATTTGCCAAAGAGAGCACCATTTTGCACCTAAGCCATCTTAAATGAACAAAAAATTCTCAAAGGGGGGAGGGGACACCTCATCCTCCCGTTAGACCCCTCCCTAGGACGTCGCCTGCACAAGATGACAAAGGTAGGATCCACCGGGTGCAAACTACCACAGATACGCATATGCCCAATTTACACCGACTTAGGGGGTTTATCTGGGGTGGTTTTTCGCATTTTCTGATGTGGTGCCCCCTCCCCCATCACCATCCTCTGACGGCGCCACTGCCGACGATACTGCTATAAACTGGCAGATACTAGGCAATCTTAGCACAGTCGTCCTAACGTTATTTTGAAACATCAAGTGGAATCTTACAAATCTCCTCTCATTTCCAAAGCAAGTATTTATCCATTTTTTTTTTCAGAACATTAATTTTGATTGTGAAGGTAAACCAAGGAATTCTGCATGCATTCAAAAATTTTGAAATACAAATATCTATTGTCCAAGGATTGCAAGAGACGTATAGGCCTACATGAATTATGACACCAAGGTGTTCTAATTAAAATTTGGGAAACTGCATTTTCCCTTTAAGTGATATTAAAGAGTTGTGGATGCCTTGATGACCTTCCAGAAGACGGAAATAAATGCCATTTGACCGTTTATTTGTCAAGTGAAGTGATAATGCTAAGTGTTTCAAAAGTTAGGTTATTTATGATGGACAACTCTTTTAACTAAACATGTACACAAGCTACTTAATAACTTTCCTGGAAGAATACACATCTATTGGCGGAAGTCAGGCGAATCACTGAATTAATTTGCGAAGGTACTCTCACAATTTACAAGAAACAATTGTACACAGTTTCTCAGAGAAACATAAAAATTACATCTTTTTGTTGGTGTGTGGACGTATAGTATTTTTAAAGCTTTATTGATCTAACTTTGAGGTAAAATTACGTTTAATCTGTAAGCTATCCCACGAATGTCAACGCTACATTTTATTCAATCTGTAGCCATTAGCATCTCGTACTTTTGGCGTTCCTTGTGCTCAAATTATTGATTCTCATAATAGGAAAGCAATCGTGTTTTACTTAAATTTAGGTTGCCAGATCGTTATGTTAAATATTTT
The DNA here is from genome assembly GCA_029531755.1 of Holothuria leucospilota. NCBI lineage: Eukaryota > Metazoa > Echinodermata > Holothuroidea > Aspidochirotida > Holothuriidae > Holothuria > Holothuria leucospilota. The sequence goes on along the minus strand of CM055965.1, from coordinate 44,647,918 downwards.
AATGCCTGGAAGATTTTAAAGACATTTTCAGTGCTGTGCAGCGTCCATTTTTAACCTGTTAGGCTTGTTTCATTTCTCTTTGTTTGAAATGTTTTATTGTTGTAGAGCAATAAATCCATATTCAGGTGACTTTAAGATACAATCAAACGGATTTTCTGCTCCACAAAATAAGCTAGTTTGTTTACTTTCACCTCATTGTAAGTGTTAAGCACCTTGTCAATTCTATTCAAGGAGAAATTAAACTGCTCTAAATAGTTCAATAAGAACTCAAAAAGGTGTTACACCTTTTCATCAAGCTTTTATGTTTAATAAAAGAACGAGTTGTTTGCATAGCTGTGTAATACGAAGTGACTATTTAGCATTTTATGATTAAGGGCTCTGCCGACAAACCGAGTCTGGTTAATAACCTTTTGTATCTAAATCTCCGTTGCACATTCTATATGCTACATAAAATACTAATAATAAAGGCGTTAATAACAATGTAACGTGAACGACTAGTATCGTATGCAAAGAACATTAAAGGACATATGCACTCTCCCGAACATCACTTGGAACACAGGTTGAAGCTTTCATCAAATATCTTTCCATTTCCATGGTAACATGCCCCTGACAGGGTAACTGTTTTCATGATAGTACATAATACAAATCTTGCACCACAAATAGAAAAAAATATTACCCTGAATGCATTTAAAAATTCATTAACACAAACTTCATCACATGTGAGTTAAAAAATCCACTGCTGATTAAAAGAATGATTTAGACCTACCTTTTAAGCTAGAAATGTAATTTAAAGCATTCTGATGAACTTTGCGTTCAGTTTCTATAGTTTCGTTCTTGATCATATTGGTCCGTAGAGGCTATTACATTTTCGATTTACAGTGAACTTAAAGGAAGCACACATGACATCATTACCTTAAATCGTTCAGCACTATTTTTTTTAACTGTAAAACCCATTTTCTTCTCCATAATCTGTTATTTTTCGTGAAGTAAAATCACAATAGGCATGGAGATTTTACAAACTTTGCGTTTCCCATGGGAAACTCATATTCCTATCTAACTCAAGGTCAAAACAATAGTTTGAAAAAGAAAGAAAACAAAGCTTTGGTAACCAAGTTGAAGAATAACATCTCTCGGGCTTGTTTATGCTTCATTTACCATTTGAAACCTAGTAATTTCATCTGTTAGTATTTTTCACAATCACACATAGAAGTTTAAAAAACTTTCACTAGAATAATGAAATTTTGTTCCTCTTCCCCACCTATTTTTTTTTTTTTTTTTTGCTTAATCACTTCCTTTAATCAGGAATGCAATTTCAAACTTAGCCTCCTAATTGCCCTTAGCTCATTCTTCGTTAGTACAGTATAATGTTATAAAATCCTGCGATATCAGTATCACATTAAAGACATTTAATAAATTAGCACATGTTTTGTAGCACCGATGGAAATCAATTTAATGCTTCCTTCTGTCCTTTGTTCTTTCTTTAATTCTCACCCATGCCAGCTGTTGTTATAATGTCTCAAGTGGCCGGAAAGGAGAAATGACACACTATAGTTCATTCACATCAAGAATCATATTCGACCGTAAATTTACTTTTGCCGTCTTCGAATTGAACTCGAGCAGCAGGACTCAAAGCATTCTTCATCAATTTAGAGGACAAATTTCCTCATCCCAGACAGTTACCATTCTCCCAATTAAGTTGACTTCAAACGGTTCCTTCAACTGTCTCAAGCACCTCCTTGTGCAGACAAAACTCCTTTAGTTTAATTGCTCAGAGCCATATTCTCCTGAGGACACTAATGTGTAATATGAGCACTCTACCTGCGTGCTTTGCAGTGTGGGCTAAACAACATCTTTTTTTAATTTTACACTTTCAACTTAATATCAATAAAGGTGCACTCATTCATTGTGAATTCCGTTTCCCCATACCAAAAATGTATTTAGTTTAATGAGTGTCTGCCTTTAATAATGCAAAGGAGCAGATGCTCTGTAATTTCCATCTGTTGTGACCCTACTTGTCACGTGATATGTCTATTAGATTAAGATGGGATATACTTGGTAGCAGGTAGTTTGTTCTTTTACTTCTGGCTACACAAACCAAATTAAAACTCTTTCTGCCACATAAGGAGAAGGACGATGCGTCAAGTTATGGAGACACGTATTTATAGGGGAAAGCACAGAGGGAATGGCCCGGGCCTTAGCAGAAGGGCTCATCTCTACGACATTGTAATAAATCAAGTACAAATAAATTAAACGTAAAAATAATTACTTCAGGCTATTATTTTGGAGTCAAAAAACTTTAAGTTTTTATATAATTTACTAGGAATATGTGAGATGCAATTTTCAAGCAGGCCCGTAGCCACGGGGGCCATGGGGGGCACGTGCCACCCCCAAATTTTTCCATAAAAGTTCTTACACTGAAGGAGGAAAAATTTATTACGGGGCCAGCATTTTTGGAATACAAATATTACAAGAAAAAATGGAAAATCTCGCACCATTTTGCATCTAGAGTCCTTGAAATAGGCAAAAATATTTCAAAAGGGAGGGCCGTGGAACCCCTCCCCTTAGATCCCTCCCTCAGGCCGTCGAAACTTGAACATCAATGCGCCCACCCCCAAAATGGTTACTCTGGCTACGGGCGTGCTCTCAAGACCTATGAAAATGTTTTGCCCCAAATTTTCTTGCTACGTTTCGGTGTCCCAAGGTCTATAAATACGGTCCTGGCTACATGAAATCTTGATTACAAAAGAATGACTCTACTGTATTACTGTATGTGACTAGAGCTCCGTTTGGAAGAAAGCGCCAATCCTTTATCTACGTTCCTTTTCAACGACGGAAAGAAAGGGTAGGTTGGGGTGGGAGGTAAGGGAGGGTAGGTTGGGGTGGGAGGGAAGGGAGGGTAGGTTGGGGTGGGAGGGAAGGGAGGGTAGGTTGGGGTGGGAGATAAGGGAGGGTAGATTTGGGTGGGAGGGAAGGGAGGGTAGGTTGGGGTGGGAGATAAGGGAGGGTAGATTTGGGTGGGAGGGAAGGGAGGGTAGGTTGGGGTGGGAGATAAGGGAGGGTAGATTTGGGTGGGAGGGAAGGGAGGGTAGGTTGGGGTGGGAGATAAGGGAGGGTAGATTTGGGTGGGAGGGAAGGGAGGGTAGGTTGGGGTGGGAGCTACCATTCGCAGTTAGTTGATAAGTGATAAGACAATGTTGATATGACAGATCCAAAAGTGGGTCAATTCTATTATTCGTGGCAGTCTAATGATAAAATAAAATAATCTTTAGCCAAATTCATACTGAAGTCTGAAGTATAAACTCTTTTAAGATTTTAATTTTTAGTGCTGATGAGAGTCCTTAAATTGGCTGGCAAAGCGTGACGTCACTCCCTCTAAAGCATGACGTCACTCCCTCCCCCCCCCCAAAAAAAAAATTGCTGTGATATAACAGCAAATTCTTGCAATCTCCTCTTATTTGCCATAGAATTACCTCTAAAGGTCTTTTTGCACATAACTATTATGAACAAAAGGTAGAACAAGGAGTTATTCTCCATGATTTTAACAGTTTACTAAGAAATAGATTGTTACATGATCAAAACGGCCATTCATGAATTAGGATGACGGGGTATACTAATTCTGATTGGGGTGACTGCAATTACTCTTTAAGCATTCATTGGTACCTACAATTTACCACATTCTTTATATGTTTTACACAGCCTAGTTGCAAGAAATGTTCGTTTACAGAGTGAAATTTTACGATTAGAAACACAAAATAACTTAAACTGACATTTTTGTAAGAAATATGTGACGTTTTAGTATACTTGTGCATACCAAATCCCTTATTTGTCCCCAGAATAGACCTTATGCATAATGATGTCAAGTAAGAGGCAAACGCGTATTATTTCAACTTACACCAACAAATGCAGACAGCTGATTTGTGGGCCAGTCGGATACGCGCTCAAGTCTACTACTACGCGCGTGTGCGAAGTCTATGCCGTGCGTGCTGTGTGCTTCATTGTTAACGTTTTGCCTCCAAAATGACGTTGGGTGACGTCAGTGCATAAGGGTCTCTATATGTTTAACTGTGGAGAAAATAGTGCAAACGCGTACAGCCAATGCCTTTTTCCTAAGCTCTGAAATCTTGCACGTGGAATTGACCTCTGTATGATGTAATGACTTTTTCGGAGAATTTTATTTCAATTGTTTGGAAAGTTCGTCACTGAAGAAAATACATACTCACCTCACAAAAGCAGCAATTTTGCAGGTGGTTATCTGCAAGGCGCCAGTAAACTGGTAAACTTGCTACAAATATTTGAGGATAATTTTTGTTTTTTTTAACAACTTTGTTCAAATATATTTATCTGTCTGTTCTTTCAGGTGCTAATGAATTTTTAACTGTGACCCATTTTCTATCCTGTAAATATAAGAACTGGATAATGACTAACCTCCAAGCCCCGCATAGTCCCACCATTTTACTTCGCAAGACTGAAATTTGACATTGTAACCTTCTTCAACCTCTCGGGATGTTTCTCGTAGGTCCGAGAAATCGATAAAAGCAGCTACGAGCAGGTACACTCCCGTAATCACAAGTAACACACCCAACCGAAATAGCAGGCTAGAATCAGAGATACGGATTCGCTTGGCACTCCGAACTTTAAACACACGTGTTATCCTGAAAATATAAATTACAGATACGGAACTTCAGTACAATATCAGATCCAATCCAATTGCAACGAACCATTTTATGCACACTTGATGTTGATTTTTCAGTTCGAGAGGGTAAATCAAATCAAATTTTGAATAAAATAATGCTAGCTCTCATCATGCCGGTTCATTTAACTTACAAAAAAAGTAAAAGAAAGTGGGATACATACTAGCCTATAGTTAAAACCAGCCTAATGACGTCTCTAATATTGGCAACAGAGAGCAAGGGTAATTTTGACACGAATTAGATACCCATCGTCATTAAGAGAAACATGAGGTTTTACACAAATGGCGTTCCATATACAATGCAGAATAGTTCAGTACAGTTTCACTGCATCATTCTGTTTGTTATCGTCCAAACAGAAAGGAAATATTTCTTATACGATAGCTGAATAAAGTATTTGGATTTTCTATGGGACGTAACCGACGTAGAGTAAAAGACCTAAAAATATGAAAATATCTATTTGGTATTTACAGAGGTGAAATAAATGAGTCTCATTGGACTTACACACATCTCTACAACGTACTCCCTTGATGACAATAAACTGTTAAAATATATTAGTTACTCCTTAATTTAAAAGTACGTGACGTATTTGTTTTCGATGTCACTCTTCCACTACTCAGATACTGCCCTCCTTTTCAGTTTGTTTTCCGAAAGCCTCTGTACACCTTACCCCAACATGTGGTCATTGCCTAATTATTGTTTCAGAGTAGTTTGACTATGCAAGCTCATATATCACTTCTACAAGAAACGAGATATAAAACAATTTTCAAGGTCATCTGGTCATTGAGGCAGGTTAGTAGTAAGAGCAAAGACACTGAGGTAAAACTGTGTAGGACATAGGAGTAGCCAGAGGGGAGGGGGTTCCACCGTTATTTTCGCCCACAGAATGTAATCCTGCCTACTCTTGCTCCCTAAATGTCATTACCTGGCTATGCTTCTATACAAGGATAACATTAAAAATTATTGCCACATCCAGTCCTTTGTTTAATAAGTAAATAGGTTTTTTCCACTTAACGTTTAAACAATAGACTAAATTGTAAAGATGCTCTCTATTCAAATAATTGACAACATTTACGGTTTGTGCCCCGACGGTCTATTGTTTGTGGACTGAAGGGGTTGGACCAAAGCGTTTCATTTTTAACCTCTTTAAGATACGCTTTGTGATCTTTTGACATAAGGTCCCTTTCACTTAGTTTCCGAAAAGCAGTTAGTTAATTTTTTTCTTTCAACTCACCGCCATGTCTTCAATAGTAATGCCCCATAAACCAGTGAAAATCCAAAATGACGTAAGCACGATTGAACAAAACAGGATACAGGATGAACCCACTCTGTCAAAAGCAATATCTGCATAACAAAGAAAACGAACAGTGTACGTCAGCTAATTGTCCAGTCTCATAAAAGAAATAAAATTGCATTTTTTAATCAGGTACTTTGTAAAAATTCCTGGGATGTTATCTGTTGGCTAGAATGAACCCCAAAATGTTCTGTCTAGAATGGAGAATTTGTTTTGAATGTGTCGGGGATGTAGACACTGGGGGAAGGGGCGTTAAGGGGATTCAACTTCCATAACTCAAGTGTGAAAACCTGATGCCTCCAAATCGCCTATTTCTTGGGAAAGTATTCCGATGTATTCGGTAAATCGTGACTCCCTGACTCCCTTCCCGTTCACCTGTAATTCATGATTACGAAAAAACCTCGGGCGTACCCCACTCCTAAAAGGAGGGCGTTGTCTCTGGCGTCATTGGGTAAGTGTCCCCTCTACAAAACCACGGCTACGCGTTTTGCGCTTTAACAAGAATATGTCAAGTAACAATAGTAAGCCTATACCAGCAAGGAGTGTGTAACGAAGATAAAGTTTATAGATTTTATAGACGGACTAAATGAGTATAACTCGGGCATTGCATCAAGACTAAAGAATCTAAGACTAACTCTCTCATTCAAGAAAAAAAATGTATCGATGGTTGTTTTTTCGGGATTTCCAGAGCTATGATCAAGCATGATGGGCCCAAGGAGCTTTGTTTGCTTACAGGTTTCAAATATCTTTCACAGGGCCCCACTTTTTGGAGGCTAAATTACAACCGCTACCCAAGCCTGACATGATGCTGAGAGGAAATTAAGTTCAAATTTGACGTCAAAAACATCACCCACACAAATAACATAAGTTTCTAGACCAACATAATTTGATCGCGAGATAAAATTTGAAAAGCAACAAAAGAAACCACTCTTAAGATTAAATATAGCACTGGGTAGCTAAATAAATTACAAGCCTACATCATTTTTTAAGAAATTGATTAGCGAAACGTATCTAACAAAATATTTGTATGACGTCTTACAAGTTGTCAGTTACTAAGGTAGCACGATTGTTTCTTAACCCGTTTTCCTTCACCTTTCAAATTTCCTTTTCCACCAATTTTTGAGCAAAAGTTGTCCTACTCCGTCATAAATATATATGGTAATTAAAGACACAGTGTTGTTTAACACGCAAAGGAATTGTTCGGTTTTAAAATTGTTTGACCCACTTTCGAAATTCAATTTTGTAATGTTTACTGTGATTACAAAAGCGTGTGAAAGGCACTGTTAAATATTGCGTTGTAATCACCCTGATGATAATCAGAAATATTTTGATAAAATTAAGTTATACAATATAAACGTACAAGGTTTGAAATTTAATTTGAAAGCCAAAAAAGGCATAATTTTAGGAATGCATGATTATTCTTTGAATAATTGGCTGGTAATCATGTTGGACAGCGTACGTATCTACAGACCAGCTAAAAAGGTTTACTTGTAGACGTAAAACAGGTAGGCTATAATGTGTTTTGTCCGGTTTTAATTAAAAGTAGTGACAGGCAGAAAATTTCCCGCCGAGCAATTGTAATCTTATTTGAAGACTGCCGTCTCTGTGGGTTATAAGACCTTTTTACTTCCATGTGGTCTAGAAGTTTTTTTGTACCAAACTTTCCTGTGTTTTCTTGTTTTGGAGTAAATATGAAAATTTAGAATTAAAGAATTTTTCTTCTTGAGTGGCATATGACCTATGATCCATAACATCGTTATTTTAGCGCAACTCAAACTTCCACTGCCCTTACTCTCTAAATGTAGAAGAGTGAATTTCACTCTTCGACCATTGCCTGCAGTGACCACTCTCTGTTTCGAGTGGAATTTCACTCTGCCCGGAGTGGTAATTCACTCATTTGGAGTGAATTACCACTCCCAGCAGAGTGAAATTTTCACTCGAAGAAAGAGTGGTCACTGTAGGCAATCGTCGAAGAGTGAAATTCACTCTTTTACATTTAGAGAGTAGGAGTTAGGCCCTATACATATAAAATAATATGACTGAGGTGCCTTTTGATCTCTCTTTAATAACACCTTCTTGGTGACATTTTCTCACTATTCATAACCAAAAGGAAAAATGCATCTACTTAAAGACAGACTGTCATCACCCCAAAGTATATTTTTAGTGTATGTATATCAAAATTCTCAGTTGGTGACTGCTCTTAGATTGACATCAAAGTTTGAAAATTTGAAAGATGCAGAGTAGCTCACATTCCACACAAGGCAGAGAGAGTACTTTTATTACATTTTATAGCCTTGTATGCTCACCAGGACATGGCCTTAAGCAATAAAACAGGTTTATTCTTGCACAAGGAAGAGCCTCATACAGTTATGGGAGGAGCTAGAAGATGCATAGTTGGGAGAATTGGAACTGTCTGGGATCATGAAAATTCCCCTAAAAGTATACCACGGTAGCCTATCCGAAGTTTTGTATGGCTCTTTTAATCACGTGACAAAATTTTGTTTACTTGAATTGCTAAACTCATGACGAATACCTTCTTAAGACACAAGTATGCAATATTAATGTTCTCAAACATCATGAAAACATGAAAATACCCGTAAACGAAATAACAAGTAGATATTAGTATACTCGGTAACTAATGTTTTAAAATAAGGTTCCATAGAGCATTAAATCTTTACATACCTCTGAGTAAAGCAACGCCGCCCCGAGGAGTAGGACATACAACAAGCTTGGACTTGCCGCTTTGAATACCTTGAAGAGAAACAAGAAAAAAATGGCAGAGACAAGCATCAAGCAATGTTATACCACACAAAAAATATTAAACTTCTAACACTCATAAAGTCCTGTGGAGCCTTGACTCTGAAGAATGAGGCAAAGAAATACAGTCGTTATATACAAGAAAAGCAAATTGAACGACCTTTATGTTCATTTAGGCCAGTGACAATCAAGCGGTGGGTCACGGCCTGCTTGTGCTGTCTGGTGGATTGCGAAGTCATCCGAAATAGACGGAACTTAAATAGTATATGTTGCTAGTTCTGAAACTTGTTGAGCATGGCTAATCTAAAAGGGAACTTCTTTCTGTAAATGGCGAACGGTGGTCCTCGGTAAAGCTGTGTTGGTCTGGTTTTAATGTCTAGACCACCCAATCGTCCGTTTAGACTCAACCAGGACGAATCAAACTGATCAAGCATCGTACTGGGTCTCAGATCACCCAAGACCAAAACCGGCATCGGGTTAATTGAGGTAAGCCAAACCACCTAAACCGACGAGGCTCTGAGACCAACCGGGACCAATCCGGCAAAACCTGAAGCAAGGTTTCATAAAAGTACAAGTATGGAACCTATAGTTGATGAGATTTTCTCCATGAAATGCAAATTTATAATTTCTATGGGTATCTTTAAGTCAAGAATTTCCAAAACTTATGATAGTATGAGAACAGTTTGTGAAAGAAATGGTTAGACCAAATAACCCAATCATCAAAAATACATCTTACCCTATACCCTATACCCTCCACAGAAATCTGTAGTTTAAATGACTTTTGAGACCATTTTAAAAAAATTTCAAGAATCAATGGGAGAGGGGGACACACGTCACCCATTGCCCACTGTGCCGACGCCACTGTCTGAAGCTTAAAAGCCTTTTGGGTTCATTTTAAAACTTTTCAGAGGGTTTCAAAATCGAATAGGGATGCACGCCGCTACTTTGCCTGCAACAGCTGGTGCCACTGTGCACAACAGCACGTCACCTGACAGCTTGTCTTCTGTATTCATTCTGCAAGGTCTGTACGGCGAAAACTTTGCCGCTCAATCCCTCAAGATTACACAAAATTTCACTCTTTGACACAAAATTGTTACTAAATTTCAGTGCAGCTAGCCGGGCCCATACTGCATATGTCACGATTACTTATTTAGATCTTAAGTCAAGGATAATTATTCAGCTATTCACTGTTTTCGAACACTGTAGCTCTCTTTTCGTCGCCAACCACTTTGAAAGATATCTAAAGAGATAATCCAGCTATAGCTCCACCGGCCAACCCCTACAGAAATATATACTTTGAATACGTTCTTAGACACTTTTATTCATTTTTTGCTCCTAATTTTCTTTCTCCTTTTCTTTTTTTTGTTCCTTTTTTCTCCTTTCGTATTTTTTCGTGGCGACAGGGGAGGGGGCCCGGGCCCCCAGGGCCCCTGGATCCGCGCCTGTCTTTAACAGGGTTTACCCCGGTATACAGAAACTGTAACCTACGGTTCTGGCGTTTTTGTATGGTGGGGAAATCTGAATTGTGCCTTGACAAAAACATTAAATTTACACCACTTAAATTGTCGTTTTTTCGGTTTTTCTCGGTTCGGGTAGAAAATAGACACACTCGTGACCGAAACGATATCGGTCTCACGATAGGTCAAACCACCCAACCGTCGGTCCGAGAGCATCAAGACCACCCAACACCGACTTCGGTTTAGGTTTGGTCGCAGTTTGGAGTGGTCTATGCCCACCTTTAGTCCTCCGGTAATTTCAACAATCAAAAGAGGGCCTGGAATCAGGGGCATAGCGAAGGTGTTATCTTTGGGGGGGGGGGGGTGGAGATTATGTTTTGCCGACGGATCTGGTCATGCGTAGCGCGAAAACGAGCTTTAGCCGGTGGGGTCCTGGGCCCCGCCTAAGGACCCCTGTCTGGGTCCAGGGGGCGCAGCCCCCGGAAGCGCTGAGGTTTAAGTATATATCTGGGTGAAAAAGTAAGTCTCAGGATGGATATATCTTGGTTCATAATGCATCATCAAATACAAACTAGATCGTTATTCCTCTCGTCAGGCCTCTAGTTTTAAGAGGCTGGGATCCAGAGGTCCGCCAGTGCTTTAGCTAGGACGTTTTCTCAATGCGACATTTACTGATCTGTGGCCTGGGGAAGGGGTCTAAGGGGAGGGGGTGTCCCCCTCCCCTTTGGAAATTTTTGGAATTTGCAAATTGCTTAGATGGCAAATGGTGCTATATTTGAGTGGATTTCTGCCCTAATGGGGAACCTTCAAATTTACACCCGGCAGGTAGAATTAGCATGTCAGATTTTTTTTGTGCGACATTGTCGCACAAATAGGGGCTGGCTAAAACACTGGGCTCGCCTAAGGAGGATTCCGGGGGGTGAGGCCTCCGGAAGCTCTGAGGTTTAAGTATAACTCTGGGTGGAAAATTAAGTCTCAGGATGGATATATTTTGGTTCATAATGCATCATCAAATGCAAAGATTTCCACTAATTTTAATGTATTGGGCTATATCCCTCTCGTCAGGCCGCTATAGTTTTAGGGGGTTGGGATCAAGAGGCCCGCCAGTGCTTTAGCTAGCACGTTTTCTCAATGCGACATTTACTGAACTGTGGCGTGGGGGAGGGGGTTTCCCCCTCCCCTTTGGAAATTTTTGGAATTTGAAAGGTGCCTAGATCGCAAATGGTGCAATATTTTAGTGGATTTCTGCCCTAATGAGGAACCTCAAAATTTACACCCGGCGGGTAGAAATTGCGTGTCAGATTTTTTTTTTTTTTGTGCGACATTTGTCACCGTTTATGCGACAGTGTCCCACAAATAGGGGCTAGCTAAATCACTGGGCCGGCTTTAGGGCCCCTAGTTGGGGTCCGGGGGGCTTCGCCTCCGGAAGCTCTGAGGTTTTAGCATAATCTCTCAGTAAAAAAATTAAGTCTCATGCAGGATTGGTATATTTTGGTTCATAATGCATTATTCAATGCAAAGATTCCGGTTAATTCTAATGTGTTAGGCTATTCCTCCCGTCATGCCACTGTACTTCAGATGCTGAACCTGTCGTTCAGAATTGGAACACTATGTGTTCAGCATTTGAACACTAGACGCGCCAGGCGTTTAAATACGATAAGTGGATAGGCGTCCGGCGTTCATAAAAAGGGAGAAAAAGTGTTCAGAATCTTAACACAAGCGTTCAAAATATGCTTTGAACGCCAGGATGTAAAGATGGGTTCTGTATCTGTTTCATTTCGGTGTTTAAAAGTTAAAAGCCTGAGATTGCAGTGAAGGCAAGACAAGCGCGGCACGCATTATTTTTTTCCCGGGATGTTTGTGGGTCAACCGGATCCTCAGAAGTTTGCAAAATGTGTTTGATGTCAAGGTTAGTGTTTAGAAGACGGGCTAAGGATACCCTCTCCATGGGTAATCGGGTGCTGCTCCCCATGGTGATGATTAAAGTGAGGAATAATGTGCAGAAAGTTGTTTTTCAAGAATATCATCTGACCCGAAATACTGCACCTAAACGGAAGCCGTTAATTTCCTTTCTTTTCCCGAGTTCCCGACGGACTCAGTCACTCGTCCAATTACACCGACGGCCGTTGATACGGCCGTATAAGGCCGTCACATGCATAATCAATTTGCCGACGAGCCTTCAACTTGAATGGATCAATTAGATGAAGAGCCAAAATTCGAAATAGCAGATAACAGACTGGCTCTCTCTTTCTGTTTTTTCTTTTCATTCTCCATCTTCCCTTTCCTTTCCTTCCCTTCCTTTCCCTTTTTTCTCTTCTTCTCTCTTCTTTTCCTCCTCTCCTCTTTCCCTCTTCTTTTCCTTTCCCTCTCCTCTTTTTGCCGACAGACCGAAGATTTGCCGACGGGCGACCAAATATTGGGGGTGTGACACCCCACACCCCCCCCCCCCCGCTCGCTACGGCCCTGCCTGGAATTAAAGGTTAAGAAATCCTACTGTAGGCTATAGACGCGTTGCGTGAGTCATCAAATTCAGAACAAAGAAACAGAAAGGCTTAATGTGATCTTATAAAAGTCAAATGCTAATTAAATATTCATAGAAGTAATAACTGAGAGATCTGTCAAATGAATACCGTAAGATTCATCGAGAGTTTGATGTAATTCTTTTTAAGTAGGCGGTGCATTGATGACGTTAGCACAATTAGGAAGAACTTCGTGCAATATCCCGATTTGTAGATTCAAAACATCCGGAGTTTCGTTTCATTTGTTCGTTTCTTTACAACAGCAACAAAATACACTATAAAGTTAGAGTCACATAAACGTGCACATGTGAGAGGAAGTGCTCTAAAGAACTTGTAGTTTAGAGTACTCCCTGTATAGATAATGAATTTAACAAGAAAGAGAGAAGAAAACTAGAAGCGTATGAGTGTTAGCAGTTTTCACATATGAAACAAACTCTGTCTGGTAACAAAAACTTTCAAAGGAAAATTGCCTCACCATTGTGTCAGTGTGTCTCCTTCCATAAAAATATTTTTCGAAATCATGACAAAGAACAAGAAGATTACCCCTTCCACCATGTAATTTTAATACCGAAGAATACTTCCTGATGGAATAAAAAACACATGAGGAGTAGATGACACTTTGAATTTACTGTAAATGCAGCATTTTTGCAGAGATAGGACTTATGTTGGGAACTGCGATCTAAGATTCCAAAGCTCGGACTGGTTATGTAGCCGGGGGTTTCGTGTCAGTCCTTGTAAATGTTTGAAACTCATATAACGCATGAAACGACCATTTAAGTACTTTTTTAAATGGTTTAGGTATAGGGACTATGTTTGGCAGAGATCAATGGGTCCAACATTTGGACACCCTGTGGATTTGCTTCATGACACTATGACACTGATTCCCGTTTGCAACCCTCCCGGATCACTTCACCCCGAATCAGGGCCGTCGGAGTCGGGAGATGTCTGGGCAGTTTGAAGTGTTTCTTACAAAAACAAATATTAGTTGTGTCTGAGAACGGCCAAAATTTACCAAACCTTCCGACGGCCCTGCCACCACTTCTTTTTTCGGAGAGTAGAGAAAAAAGTTACTACCCAGAGTGACCTATTGTGCATTATTATGGGAATTTCTACCCTCGAAATGTTTTTCTTTATTTACTATTATCAGAAAATAGTACTGGAAAATATTATCACAATTCAAAAAATTAACCTTAGTTACATATGGCGTAGTCACGGTAAGTTAACCCATCGATGCAAAGAACCCTGCTATGTTGAGCTTGTGAATGAAGGGGTACGTGCAGAGCCAAAATGAAGCATGTCCTTGTGTCAGGGTTATTCTAACAAGATAAACCTGGCGCTATTTGTTGTAAGATCTTTGCCAGTTTGTACAGATAGCCTGCTGAGGGAAAATATTTTAGTGCCTTTCAGCGATACTGGCCGTCAACCCCCTCTCTGTCGCCCATTTCCACATGGTTAGATCGAACTTTCAGTGGATCACCAAACTACATGCCCTGACTTGTTAGCTCGTGCACTGTGACCGTTAATTAATTGGTTGAATTTTGTATTTTATTGTCTTCGTAAACTTCTTTTCTACTGGGCCCTTTTTGAACCGGCAACCTCTAAGGAACAGCCCGTAGACAGATGAGCAGTGTTTAAAGGAACAGCATTTATTCTTGAAAGGATATACTTGCATGTTTGTGTTTATGCAGTGGCGTACCCAGGATTTCTCTCAGGGGGGAGGGGGTCATGCAGTATGTTGTGCGATCGCCGGCCAGGGGGAGGGGTCTAAGGGGAGGCCCTCGCCTTTGGAATTTTTGAAAAAAATAGGTGTCCTTACATGCAATTTGGTGCCACATATGCTAACTTTTGAAGTAAAATTTTTGTTAAAATATTTACGTATTTTAAGGAAGAAAAAAAAAGAATCGCCGGCCTGGGGAGGGTCTAAGGGGAGGTCTCCCCCCTTTGAAAATTTTTGAAAAATTTGGTGTCCTTACATGCAATCTGGTGCCATATATGCTATTTTTCGATGTAAAATTTGTGTTAAAAATTTACGTACTTTTAGAAACTAATAAAAGTCGGCATCTTTGAGGGGGGGGGGGCATTTATTTCTTTATTTATTCAAATGTTTACAAACAGTCGTTTCGTTTAACTAAAACTCTTCATTCAAGCTTGACAAGTGTCGGTAATAAACCTCACACCAAGGATCTATAAGAGACGGAGATTAGACGATTGTCCCTACCTTGAAAGTAAAGAACGGTTAACACTTCTAAATCCCGTGCTCTTCCACGCCAATCACGGACATGGCTCAGAGTTGAACAGTGTTCAACGTTCATAGTTTTATAGCGTTATACTAAAGCATGAACCTGCTTTAAAGGGGAAAAGCAGTCGCCCCAAATTTATTTTGAAACACCAACTAAATCTTTAAAATCTCCTTTTATTTCACCCTCAAGTATCTTTAATGATGTTTCCAAACATAAATATTGAATTGTAAAATAAGCAGTTATTCGGTATGAATTTAACAATACGGTGACAAAAATTTTGTCACATGGTTAAAAAGAGCCATTCATGAAATAGGATACCCGTGTACACTAATTAAAATTAGGGTGACTACATTTTCCCTTTAAGTGTTTTGCCGATACTTAAAGCTCCGTATTGTCTGGTTCCTAAAATTCCTCTAGAGCTTATAGAGATTAGCCATTAAGACAATAGTTCGTGTCGTCTACTACATCAGAGAAAGCTCATGGGATAATTTTACCTATTGATATAACATTGTCAGTCGTCAAGGAGACAATTTTTTATCTCGTGCCACCAAGCGCCACTTTTTAAAAGGGCACAGTGTATCTCTATGTTACCTTTTGAACATGGATACATAATACAGTGCGCTATTTCAGGAACAATGGGAAGTTGTTTCAAATGTTCGAATCAACAAAATTTAGACTCCGTAAGGTTTATCAAAAAGAGATATACCTAAGTTAAAGAAGAAACATATAAATTGAAGTAGGAGAGAACGCCAGGCTGACACAGGAGTGTCGCTGTATGTTTAAGCAGTGAAAGCACGAAAATTCTAAGGGCACTTCCGCCAGTCCGCTGTAAGGCAAAAGGCAAGATTATTTGTGTCTCCGTACGCCTGATGTCGACGGGGAGGGGAGGGGGTGAGAAGGGCATTTGAAGAAAACCTTTGTACTGTACCATGCCATTTCAGGGCATATTTTGCATGATATCCGAATATACTCGAAGTGCCAAGTTGTGTGCAGATTCAGTGTCTTTTCCGGGAATCTGAATTGTGAAATTGCAAAGCGAGCGAAAATTTTCAGAAAGCCCATACAAACAAGAATATGTAGGCTACCAATTAGAACAGAGCCAAAAAGATAAACTGTAAAGGCGGTTAGGCCTTATCGGGGATAACATACATCGTCTCGTATCGAGCCCACCCCGTCTGCTTGACGAAATAGCTAAACTTCCAGCTTAACGCACCGTACGACAAACACAGCAGACATTAACTACGAGCTATGCGATATGGGATGAAATTTCCGACGTTTACATAAAATAGTGTATTTTCTTATGCGTAACTTTATAGGGTGTAAAGGGCTTGCACAATTTAGCTATATGGTACGGAAGTATGAAACACTGAAGCAGATGGGCATAAAGCGATCCGAAAATTTTGAGTTTCTTTTAAGAAATTGCCCTGTTGAGAGGAAAAGCAGGTGAACCGTCGGGACGACTGGTTGTCATCGGAATACAAACATCGTGTCGACTAACTTAGGCTCCCCGACGAAACTGGAAAAACTTCCCGACGGGGGCAGCCTTCCCCAACGGGGGCATACCCTCTGCCAACCATCTGGTACATTGTGCATTAAACTTTGGAATTAATGGCATTTTTATCCGTTTTTCGAAAAATTAAGAGTAATTTTCACAACAGGTAATAAGTCATGGTGTTTTACTTTTTCGTTATACACTCCAGACTTGCAATTCCTTCCCCAATAATTTGGACAAAAGTAAAAAGGTAATGTTTGTATTACGCGCTGTTCGGCTTTCTTGTCGTACAGAGAGCTAGATGACTGGCTTCAGTCCAGATCGCAGGGTATCATTTTCCTTTACTTCAATTGCTATGGGAGAAATAAGATGACTCAATGGAATTGTGTAACCTAAAAGTGTATGTACAGTCGTTTAAACGAATCTAAAAAGATAAAAACGTAAACATTTAAAGGCTGTTCAGATCGCTTCTGTATAGTCTTGACAATGGTTTTTGTTTCAAGATGCAGGCTATGAAAGGAGGAGATCATCATTCAGAAGGAAAGTCAACAGCGGTTAAACAATAGGAACAAAAGTGACCTACCGATCAAATTTTTGTACTTAAAAAGTATTTAATTATTCTCAAGCATATTTTGTCTGACAGATTTGGTTGATGTTTCTCCATCTCTTACAGTTCCCTGATCACATCAAGGCATGCCTAAAATAGACTTTGCTCCACGATACCCAGGATATTGAAGTACGTTAGCAGATCATCGGAGGGAGCGTTTAGTCAACAGAGGGTAAACAACAGGAACAAAGAGATATTCAATCAAATGTTGATACTTAAAAGGGATTAAATCATGTACAAGTACAATTTGTGTGACATATTGATTGTTGTGTCTTGTTCCTAACACTTCCTTGGTAGGAAGGTATAGGCCATACCCAGTCAGATCGATTCTAGGCTGTATAGAGGTTTTTTCACCGACGTCACTGAGCTGCGAGTCTCTCTATTTTGACGGTCAGGCGTCCATTGTACAACAATAGACCTTATGCATTGACATCACACTGACGTCATTTTGGGTGAAAACAATGAAGCACACGTGCACTCACGGTGCAGATTTCGATTGGTTGACAAATCAGCTGTCTGCATTTATTGACTTAACATGCAATAATACGGGCTTTTCCACCATCTTCCTCCAAAGAAGGGCGCACTTTCTCCTTTGTGACATCATATCACCGACCTACATGTAGGACTGGATATAACATGTGCGTCACAGCAACTACTCGTAAAACGCCTAGCCACGTACAAGCTCAATGGAGAGATGCTATGAGAGCGGCGTATTTTTAGAGTTTCTACAGAATATTAGTATATGCAGCCTACAATTGCACCAACCGTCAATGCAAAACTCGTCGTTAAACGGTACATACGGTAATCGTGAGCAATATGAGTTTTAAAAACTATTTTTTAAAAAAAAAAAGAAGATGAAGCCTAACCGGACAATATATGATGACGTCACGCTTAACAAAACCCATGCCATGCCCTATTAAAAATGTGTGCGTGTAAAGTATACGGCGCGTATTAAACGCTGGCACTGTTGTGCGCAGGAATAGACGAATATGGATTAAGTTGTACATTGTGACGACGGTAAAGGTGTAATGTCTGGTTATTTTGAATAAGGCTGCGCGTTCTTTTGCCAACGAGTGATGACGTTGAGCATGTGCTGGTAAAAATATACATGACCGTACGATATTATTGTAAAGAAGTGCTCACTGGCAGTTTAGGCATAATAGGTTTGTCAGGGCCAAGTTCTCAATACATTATGCTCTAAGGGCCGTGTGATGGCATAATTTTCACATAAATTCATGGGTTCTGAAAAGCAGAGATACATGTCTCCCCCTTGATTCGTTTCATTTCGCAAATAACACCAATTAACATGAAATGATAGTCGAGGTATGGGTAAACTGAAATAGCAAAGGTAATATAAAACAAGTCTGCCAGAAAGAGAAGAATTCATGGAGTAAAGAACGAAAAAAATTAGAAATAAAAGAATATGTTCCAATATGTACAATATTCAAAAATACTGTATGAGAACGATGACAATGAGAAGGGCATTGCGAGCAACATAATAGAGACCATATAAGATCTCCGCTATCAATAGAGCCCTTAAATATTTCTTAATCTAGTAAGTTAAAGTAGGGTTTAATAGACGAAAATAAGCACCTGTTTTTTAAAGATTTTCTACCAACTCTGACACTTCGATAATCCTGCTACTTTTACCTGCAATCAGCATACTTAAACTCCGATATCCAACATCGGAACCTAGAAGTTGAGTGAAGAGGTATTAAGGAAACTCAATAGGTATGTCCCTAGTGGAAACAATTTGCAACAGCTTTACAATCATAAATTTGCAGAACATCAGTTTCCAATATCAACCATTCAGTCAACGTCTTCAATATTCTCGCACGGTGTTCTAAACTTACACAGGCCTGCCGTAAATGCACTAAAACCATTATCTGCAAGAAGAAAATCTCTTTGATTCACTTTTCATGTCTAAATATGTGCTAACACAAAATGTAGACAAAATTGAAAAAAAAAAAGTTTTTTGCACAATGACCTTTAGTTTTCTCCTTCGGTTAAAGAATAATTTCCAATATTTTTGATTCATTTTTCCATGTTCGTGTACATCCCGCACCGTTAACCATTACGCGCTAGTTGCGCGATGATTTGTTAAGGAGTAGTTCGCGCCATCTTGTGAACACCAAGTGGTTCCCCAACGCTGCAATGTTAAACAATAGCGCGCGTTTTATCCAGTCCTACATTTAGATCGGTGCATCATATAGGTCTATTGTAATTAAGGTCCTGTCGTCTTTTGCGCATGCGTAGTGACGGCCAGTATGCCAAATTACTACGCACTGACGTCACATGAAAAACCTCTATATCACTACTACAAATAATATACTACACATAATTTCCATCGGAGATTGCAGGACTACAACGTAAAATGTAGCAATGAATATATACATGATTTATTAGTTTTTTTTTTGCTGAAACAGTGAACAGTTTGCACGGAATGTTTGGGTTTAAATTACGGATAGTTTCCTTTAAAACGCACTCATTCCATCTAGGAATGAGAATTCTGCTTCTATAAGAATCAGAATAATTAACCAATCGTTAATTTTGTTTTTAAACTGTAGCGGGGTGTATATGACTACAGAAAGAATTCAAGAGTGATTCGCATAATAGAGTCTCTCAGCCCCCGATTCATGGCCAAATTACTAAGACTTTCTCAATTAAGAATGATATTGTCTAGCACATCATTCAATTATTAACGATGCAACATTTCCGATTCGCATGAGTTCGGCACTTTGTTTAAATGTATTCAAATGAATATTTCATAATTTAAAAGGTGAGTTCATGCTTGGAAGGTTTATAGGCCGTATAGTGCAACGAATGACTGAAACGAGATCGTCAATTGTCTGGCTGAAAAACTGAAATGACAAATAAGTAACGTTTTTACTGCAAAACATGCATAATATTGTACATAGAAAATGTTGATAATTATGGCAGTAAACTTGAATTTATTTGTTTAATTTCGTACATTTAGGTCTGATAGCTCCGTTGGTCTATCAAAGACATACTCCCTTATAGCTGTATAGGTTGTCTTACTTACAGAACTGATTTCCCTTTCCCTTGCAAGGAGATACGTACATTCATTGGGTGCATTGTCATAAACTGAAGACACAAGTAAAACATTGCCTCAGATGGAAAGACCTTGTTCCGCTAAAATGTGTAAATTATAAGATTTACCTCTTTCCTGTTAGGTAAGGTGATAATTCCAAGTGTAGATAATTATTCCCCTTCCTCTGCATACACTCTAAGAGTTCCGTGCTGAAATTTCTATGGGGGCAGTAAATGTTTGTGAAATCAACGGCAAAATTTAAGGCTAGGGTTATGTCATAACTAAATAATATTGCTGCACACAATGTATCTTTAATTTTACAAATTGAGAAGTTCCCATGTTACAAATGCTTTGGTGTCCTAAATTTTGGTCATATTCTTTTAGAGTTTAGGCTCCAGTTTTCTCCTTTAGTAAACTTCGTGTGCATACCAGTAGCCTCGGGACATTCATAATTCCATGGCGTTGCCCCCCCCCCCAAATCAATTACATCCGGCAAATTTGCTGCCAGTCATTTTAATCCAATTTGATGGTAAATCCTTGCTAGTAACCCTTCCAAACTCGAGACGGCAGTTTTTTGCACATTGTCACTGGCATTCTTCAATTTGGTCACAAACAAAAATATTTGCTAACCAAAGGGGTATGTGAAGATATTTCGCCAAAGGCGGGGAAGGTGTTTGCTCTGAAACTTTACCTACTTGGCAAAAAAATATGACGTCGACTTTGATCTGATATTAAAATTTTGTTTTACTAAGGGACTGCCGCGACGACCCCTGCAGCTTTCCTCTCTGGTGCGAACCAGATTTAAACAGGACTCAAAGGTTTGTGCAGCTTTTAATTCCTTGTTCCGTTTTCTTACAGAACGAACAACTACATCAACGTTAGAATTGCCAAGTTTTGAGACTATCTATTTTTCCTTAAGTATTGTGGTATTCATAAGCGGGTTCTGCGCCCCTTCCCCTCCCCAGTAAAACAGTGTCGATTTTAAGATATTTGTACCTCATTTTCAGGGCAAAGTGTGTTAAGTGCTCACAGTAATTGTCAATCAGGGGAAAGTTTATGGCAAACAACATCCGACGGCCCCGTCCCCCTCTCCTTCCTGTGAGAAGTCTTCCCCATCGGCTATGAATGCATTTCTCTTATTCACTCACCCTGTTTTTTCTTCTTATAAACGTGTAGATACCTGTGATGAGTAACGTCAAGATGGCGACACTCTGTGTAGCTAAGATGATCCAATACAATATTGAGTCTATCTCCAGGACACATTTTCTGTCGTCAAGGCAAAATTCACATCCTTCTGCGCAAGGTTCACAATTGAAGTCTCTGAAGAAACATGAAACGAGAAAAGTAATCAGAAAATCTGTGACAAAGAAGGGTTTAGAAGGAGGCATTAGCGGCTCGCCATAGGGGCACGGGGGGCACTTGCCCCCCAAAAGTTTGCAAAGCATGGTCTTCAATTTTCCAAAAAAATAATAAATAGGCCTAAATAAAACAAAACATGTGCTTCGAGATGGGTTAGGCCCTCCCTTTTCCTTGACTCGGTTTAATATTAACGAAGTGAATAACTTTCCAGTGCAATGTCGCGAAGGTTAAATATTAATAAGTGCTTTCAAAATGACATTTTTTTCGGCGCGCTTCGAGCGCGTTTTCTTAGTTGCTTGTTTGCTACTATATATACTTCAGACATCACCAATGGACCTACCATTAGTGCGAGCTAAGATTATCAAAACAAATGATCAGGCTGTGATTTTTGTTATCTGATTAGCTTAGGCATCATAATGTCATTTACAGAGGGTAACGGTAATGCTGGAGTTAAATGCCCATAATATTGCAGACACTTCAGAGCTTTCGGGGTCATTAGATACACAACCCTTTAGCCGTGTTAATTATCATCCACGACTAAAAGCAGTTTTGCCCGGCTGTCACCTGGCCAGATTAGCAAAGCTATCTGTCTACAAAAAGTTGTAACAGGCATGTAGCCTAAACGTATTGTGTTTCCCATAGAAGAAATTTCCCTTCCCTTGTCCAAATTTACAGCGCCATTGGCCCACGAGCGGTCTTATGACTGTCAAATGGCATGTTATAAGCAAAAGGTTCTCCACTTCTGTGCTAAAGTATACCGTTTCAGTTGATTTAAAATAAAGACACCAAACAGTCAATCTAAGTTCAGTGTAGTGAGACTTTTTGGCCTAGCTATTTGTATATAGGATGAGACGTCGTTCTGAGTTAGGGGAATTCCCCTCCCCCTTTAAAAAATTTCGTTTCGGAACGGTTACTGAGATCCAAAATAGTGCTATCATTTCATCGTTTTCAAGTGTCTTCAATGCTCGAAATTTTCGTTAGTTTAAGACAACAATCCAGAAAACCAACATTTTATGGTTTCTTGGCAAAGCTGAAACACATTGTGTGACACAATGAAAAAAAATATTTAAAGGTGGGGCTCATTTTATACAAATGGATCAAGCCGCTTTGCCCATTTCACCTGCCTCTTAATCTCCCCTATGGAGTAGCGATCGGCTGATATGGTTGTATTTATTTTCATAGGCGTAGGAAGCGGGGGGGGGGGGGGGCCGGGGGCGAAAGCCCCCCAGTCAAAAGTAAGAGGGGGCTGAAGTATACTTCCGCCCCCCAAGATCCAAGGGCGGAAACCCCTTATTTGTCTCTTCTGTAAGAAATGTCAAAAATTTGCTGTAATTTTCCTTAACGTTTGTCCAAAATGTTGCACCAAATTGCATCTGAGGACCCTCAAATACCCAAAAATTTTCCAGAGGGGAGGGGGATACCCCTCCCCCAGGACGGTGATCCGAAACAAGGTTCACCCTCCCCGTCTCGAAAAGCTTCCTACGCCTATGTTTATTTTTAAAATAGTCAGCTCATGACTGACTGCCTGAAATGGTTTTTGAAGAGCTCTTGAAAACTACACGGGGCATCGCTGTAATACATTATAACCATACTCCTATTGTACTATCCGGAGCTGACCATTAATATTGCCGGGGGGGGGGGGTCTTCCGAACCTCCCTGAATACGGACTTGAGTTTGCCCCCCCCCCCCAAACAAAATTTCTTAGAGCCGCCCATGGAAGGAGGTAGAGTGGGTATTGAAGTTCAAGATATGTGTTTTTGATAATTATGCCGAAGTAGTTTTGGCATCACCTTGACGTGAATCGATGGCCCGCTCCTCTACCGTAAACAGTCATCTAATGTGGATTAACTGATAATTGTCACGTGGGTCCTTGAAATTGAAACCCGTTTTTCTTCATATCTTAAACATCCTTTTCGAAAACGTTTCAGCTATAACACCACAATACCATGCTTGTTTGCCGTATCCCTTCATACGGAAGGTTGATTATGTGCACTTCCTTTTCCGATACTCGTAATAAATTTTCGAATCTTACATGTAAGAACTTTGACTATCTCTTTTAAATTGTACTTATCAAAAAATTCTGTAGGTGAATTGCACTTTTCAATGTTAATAGTAGATTTCTGTCCAAAAAGCATTCAGTTAGTGCATGATCGAGTACAGGGGTAATTGCTGATGACACAAGGCCAGACTTTCTAATTTCCTCCCTTAATAAGCGTGTTGGTTAGTTTAGGGAAGAACGCAAATATTGTCTCTTACGTTTTATTAATGAAAATAAATATCACTTGCAGCGTAACAAACGCGTTACACCTGTACATAGGATATACCACACTATTGCTATTAGTAGCGTTGTAGAGACCCTTTAAAGATGCGTTTGAAAACAGTAGGTGGTATGTAGGTCTCATACATTTTCGACATCCTTCTGATCCTATATAGTTTATTTCTGGAGTCAGCAACTACTATTGTCTCTGAGAGGGAGGGGGCATGGAAAATGTAGGTAGGGAAGATGCCGGAAGCGGGTACAGGTCTGTGGGAGTACCACATCTGTAAAACAAAATATCCCCACGAACTCGATACTGGATACTAGTATAGCCATTATATGGCCCACAGACACCCACTGATCAGCTGATGATAGGCAAGCTAGTAGAAAGTACACCTAGAAAAATGCACAGAGTAATGGTAGGCCTAGTTGAATCACAATATCTAAGAGATATTTTTTAATGATAGCTACTTTCCTAGGGGAAATTAATTCTTCACTGAGAGGGGGGGGGGGATTTTCAGGGCTGCATGGGTACACTCCCTTCCTCACAGTTGAAGTTCTGTATTTGTACGTAAAATTTTGCTGTACATATTTACGTATGAGAGTCTCAGTTACTATCAAGCTTGCATACAGTTGTGGATGCGCACGAAGAGCACCGGAAGATAACTTTTCGTGATGAATTAAGCCAGACATTGTGGCCGTTGGCAAACTATTCAGAGGGGCAAAAGGTACTTCGTCCCTTTTAACCAAATTTCATCGGCAAATATCACTACCGTTGAACAACTTTTGTGGATGAACAAAATGTATTCTGTCCTTAACCAAATTGTAAGGGGAAAGGCCGCTATGATCGCCTTCCCTGTATATAGTGAAATGTGGGTAGGCCTATACGAATGTTTTGGTGATCATTAAACATGTAAGTTGATAAAGGTGCGCACAAAGAGTATGGAAAAATCAATTGAGTCAGTGGAAAATCATCTAATATTCACACAAATTTCATCAGCAAATATTACCGGTTTTGTCAAAATTTAAAAGGTATTTTGCTCCTTCAACTAAATATTTGGAGCTGACTTTTTCTCATCTTTTACAATATCAGAAAATGTTATGGTCAACAAAATGACCTGGGGATATCCCCCACCCCCATGATGATCGCCACCCTTGTTGAAGACTTCTGAAAGAGGGAGCTTTGCCCACAGCGTCTTTCCTGTGTGGCGCCTAGGTTAACGTAGAATGTAGACTATACAGCGTTAGGCTTTAGTCTACTAATTTGTTTAGGCCTTATGCATATGACGTCACAGAACAGAACGTGAGCGCTCCAATGGGAGCAAGCGCTTATCATTGCAACTTACCCCAACAAATGTAGACTCTGTAGAGTCTGATCGGGTTATCCAAGTCTCACTCCCTCTGTGATAATACCTGCAATCATTGCTCTTCCAGGGATATCTGTTCTCCCTCTTTTAGCATCCGCCCTCACGCGCAGAAACAGGACGGGTGGAATAAGGGTAAGAGCACACAGTGACAGGACGGACGGGATCAGTGTAAGAGCACATACTCTAGACGAACTCCCCTTCCCGCACACTGGGATTAGTACTGATTAACAATATAACATTTTTTTAAGAGTGGGATTAAAATCGCTGAGAAAGACTTTGCAAAGTCTACAACAAATGCAGACAGCTCATTCGTTTCGGATAGTCTTCTACGCGCGAGCGCGAAGTCTACGTCGTGCGTGCAGTGTGTTTCACTGTTGTTTTGCCGGGAAAAATGACGTCGTGTGACATCATGCATAGGGTCTATATTCAGGGAGTTGTTATTTGGAATAACAACTACCTGGTATATTCAACGTCCTCAGTAAGTCAAGCGTGTCATTCACACTTATTAAGAAGCAGGAATAAAACTCGACCACCGTGATGACCAATTTTATTCATTTTATCATCTGTTGCCAAGTGATAGAGTCGTCCCTTCATAAAGCTTAAATCAAACACTTTCAAGAGCAAACATAAAGATTTAGTTAATGAGTAATCGACGTCTCGTTAATAGCATAAGGACGCAGAGTACATATTGAAGAGATTTAAGTTGTGTGCCCAGCTCTTACATGAAATTACAATCATGAAAGTGTTATTGTATGACTCAGATATTATGGATTAAATGAAAGACTTCGAAGTTTGCTGTGGACATCATACCTGTAAAAAGGGCAACCTAGAGTTGAAGTCAACATTAGCAGAATAGTACAGACATAGGCGTACTAGCTAGGGGACCGGAGAACTGTAACCCCAGCTCTCTCCCTTCCGGAAGTTTGGGAAAACCCTTTTTTGTCGGAAAGACTTTTGAGAAAAAAATTTCTCAGGCAACGGAATGACCCAGGTTTTCTCAACCAAAAAAGGCTCAGCCCTCCCTCTCCCACCTAGCCCCCACCCCGAAAACATATCCCTCGGGGCTACGAGTACAGAACCAACTTTGTTTTCCATATACTTAAGTGTATATAAAACAAGTATTCTAGTGAAACTTCCATTCAATTAATGTGCTCAGTCTTTTCGTTCAGTCCTTTTGAGATATTGAGTGCTGAAGTAATCGCGTATTATACCAAAAGTGAACTTGAAGCAAGCAGGTGTCATGTCATGGCTTCACATTCTTAGTCAAGTTTTGGGAAAACCCTTTTTGTAGGAAAGACTTTTGGAAAAAATCGGGCAACTTTCTCAGGCAACACACTGTCCCAGATTTTTCTCAATCCAAAGAGGCTCAGCCACCACCACCCCCATTCCCACCCCCGACAAAATGTAAAAATATATCTCAGACCTACGAGTACAAAGATCAATTGGTTTTAATGTACTTAAGTGGATATAAAACTTTCTAGTAAAACTTCATTCAATTTCTGTGTTTAGTCTTTGAGGTACTGAAAGCTGAAGTAATCACGTATTCAAAGTGAACTTGAAGCAAGCAGGTGTGATGTCATGGCTTCGCATTGTTAGCTAACGTTATATATTCCTTTATTTTGAAACTATTGTTTTGACCTTGAATTTTATATCACAGTATAAAATTTGGTGCTAAGCTTGAAAGGGTCAAATATCTCGCCTCAGAGAGTAAAAATTCTCAATACGAAGTTAACTTCCAGTCCTTCCCTAAATTTAAAACAACAGAAGTAAAAGAACACCTGTTTAGTGCACCTCCTGACAAAGATACAGTAGCTTGCCGTGCTGAGTTTCAATTGCTCAAGGCTATATCCACACACTACTATGTGTGGGCTGTCTGCTATGCGTGTGTGCACCACCGACTGCACGCGTAATCACTGATCAATCAGCGCCAAGCTTTTTTCAATGAATGGTCAAGTCAAATCAATCAATTGGAATGACACATGCGTACTCCAAGATTATTGTTGTAACAGAATGCTATTTACTCAAGAACCGCACATAGACATTGAAGGAAACTTTCACGGGAGTGCTTATATTAAATTTCTCTTAAACTTATCTGAATAATTAAACCATAATTTTAGATCTCACTTGTAGCAAAAGGTCGTTTTTGTATCAGGATCGATGCTGGACCTACTCTCTAAAATCTTTGGTGTGAAAATCACTCTTTTAGAGTGAAAATCACTCTCTTAGAGTGAAATTAGGGATCATTCTTAATTTGGAGTGAGAAATTTCAATCGAAAAGAGTCATTCTCACTCTTTTAGAGTGGATATTCAATCTTCATTTTGGAGTCATCCGTAATTTCACTCTTTGGAATTTAGAGAGTACGTATGCTTAGCATTGGACAATGACTCTGCTTCTACTTCAGTCAGATATAGGAAGACATCAAACTAAGGAGGTGCTAGGAATCCCTGGTCGAGCGAAGCTCTAATTGATCAGTTAACAGCAATTCCCTGCCCCATTCCAGCTAGGAGTGTTACATGAGTAGGACCTAGGTCCATTCAAATTATATCGGACGATTTGGGTGATTTGCTTCATTTTGTAATTGTTGCCAAATAGGACCTCGGTGAGCACGAGTGTCAAGGGTAAAAAGGAGGAAGCCGAAGATAAAACAGTTCTTAGGTCGTGGACAAAGTGGACACCATAAACGACTATGAAGAAGACCCCAAGTATCGGGGCTCTGAATACTTTTTATTTACTTACGGCAGGAAAAATACCATATTTACATAGGGACATACATAGGCTACTAAACAAAGGAAAAATGACGCAAACCCCAACGTGCTTCCAGCTAGGTGTGTGGACTTGCGACTTCTGTTCCCTGAGTTCCTCAGTCAACCAGTGACGAAGCTCGAGAATTTTCGTTTACTCCAAGGGCCGTGTAAACTCTGTTGGTATTGGTCACAATTTTCTGGTGTTTTGCCCTAGTGACAGTACTCGAAACTTGTTCCGTTCAGCTAGGTAGCTCAGGTAGGATGTGTGGAGATGACCCAGTTCACCCAAATGCGACCGTCAGGACTGGCCTAAAGATCGTACAGTAGTGATGACAATAGGAAAATGTTAAAACACACTTGGCTTATAAATCTCGTCTACCTCCCAAAACTGAACCTATAGCCTTATCCCATAGCCTTAATTTTCGCAGAAAACGGTACAAACAAATGAAAATGCTCTTGGACACTGCCTTTCAACTATGATGAACTCGTTTCGCACTTAATATATCCTTATACGGGGCATTGCCGAAAATTAACAAAACTTCTTTTAATAAATTTTCCTTCAACTGATACATTTTACAAACTTGGACAAACAGTAATTTTTTGACGAGCCCAGTCTACAGTATCCTTTGTAATCCTGACTCCCTTTTTCCTACAATAAAACCTTCCATCCAAAACATGACAAACTTTCCGTAACCGTTTTCTTAGAATAAAGAATTACAAAACAAGTATTCAATACATTTGACTAATTACACTAATGTGGTAACTACATTTTACTCAAAACGTAGCATGTTACTTCACCTTTTTATCAGTTCAGAAAGGTGAATGACCTTTACCTAATGCCCTCCATTAACTGCTGCATGTATAGGTTTTAACACCATCTCATTTTATAATATTAAAAGATCAACTTACGTACAATACGTGTACGAAATTGCCCTTAACGGACTTCACGATGAGTATATGGGTGAGGCATTACGCTCGGAGCCGTCAACTCCGAAAAAGTAATACAATCTCCGACTTCAGCGTCGAAAATACTCCCTGATCGTTCTCAATGACGTTTTAAAGGAATACCCAGGGAGGTGATACCTCCCTGGAATACCGTAACACTCCAGTTCTCGCAACACTAGGTAAATAACGTGTCATCATTGACACTAACTAAATGGCAAAATTTGCGTGTTCCCAATAACACATTTTACCTAAAAAATCCATGCAATCAATTACTCACTCAGGAGTTGGTCAGTTTAGGCTCCACGGTATCGGCCCGCTCTCCCCGCAAATTCCCATTACAAGGCCCATTCCCGCTTGAAAACATGATAAGGGAGCCATGCCTGGCATGTAATACATTATTGGTTAAGCTGTTCCGAGCAGCAGCAAAGAAAATTTTCTTTCTACCTGGACATGTGACAACGAAACAATATAAGTTCTTACTCCCGAAAGACCTTCTAGCTCTCAGAGCATGATATGTCTGGCACCATACAGGACCATGGGCTCCATTTGGAGAGACCATGTAGAAATAATGTGAACACCACCCCCATTTCAAGAAATTTCTTTCTAGGACAACAACTTTGTTTAGGTTAACGACAAAAACAAAAATTAACGCCACTGCGCAATTGTTGTGTATGGTTCGAAAACTTTCCATGAAAGTGTCTAAACCCCGCATGGGCAGGGGCGCAAATCTCTAGCTGAGTTTTGTGGCGATAATGTGGAAAGTTATCCAAATTTTGGTTTGGGGGGACAAGGCTCCCCCACGTGATATGTGCCTTTGCCCTTTTGTGTATGTCATGAGCAGATGAGTATATTATAAAGTATTTAGAAAAGGTGATGACGGGCACCCTGCAAACGATTCAACTATACCCTACAAAGTAGGCAGGAGAAAACTGCATTACCTTTAAAGAGGCTGATTGATTTGGTTCACAAAATGCAGTTTTTTCACACCTGTTGAGATTTACTCACATCTGGATGGTAAATGATCAAACTAAGATATTCTGCACATCTCACACACAACTGAAATAGCAATAATAGGGTAATTAATGATTAAAATCACTTATTACAAATTTGTGACCAGACACTTTTATCAATTAGGTAGTAATCATATATGCAACCCCTGTCCACAAAAACTACATTTCTCACATTTTCAGTAACTATAGGAAGTGATACATGAGTAATAAGTCTAATTAGAAGTATTGTCAACAGGTCAAGCAATGGTTTACTTCATACTCGTCACAAAACTAATCAATGTCTACTCAATGAGCCCCTTTAACAACAAAGCTCAGTGAAGTAGTACAGTGTCCGATATGTTTAGTCATAACACTAACTTGACAATATTATTGAAATTATTGACTTACCCAGAAAATGTGAGTGTTAGGAAGGACATGAAATCAAAAACGGCTGTTTTTAACTTGACATTTGCAGAATTGGATCAACTATTTAATTAAAGGAGCTCAAATCTCGTCCATGCAGATAGTAAAAATTCTCCTCTAACTTTAAAGGGGGTCATTGAGTTGATATTATTTTGTGACGAGTTTGAAGGAAACCATTGCATGACATTGCTTCTATTTAGTCTCAGCACTCATGTATCTCTTCCTCTAATTTACCGAAAGTGTGAGAAATTGTACTTTTTGTGCATGGACAGGTGTTGCATATGATTGATACATAATGGTGAAATAAAGTGTCTGATCACGAATTTGCAATAAATGATTTCAATCATTAATTACCGTACCCTATATCATTGCCATCTCAGTTGCATGTCAGATGTGCAGAATCTCTTAGTTTAACCATTTACCATCAAGATGTAAGTTAAAATCAACAGGTGTATAAAATATATGAATTTTGTAAACCAACTCAAAAAGCCCCTTTTAAGAAAAGAATCTGTCTCAGTAAACCTCCCAGATAAAGCTACAGAAGCCTGCGTTGAGTTTAAATTGCTCAGAGTCATATCCGTACTTTTCTATGTGTGATTTGTGCCAGTCATATGCTATTGTTGAATTTACATCCAAAAGTGTTGTCACCAACTGTTAATAGAGATAAGGGGATATTTGTACATGTTTGGGGCGATGCAACAACTCCTTTAAAGATCGTATGAAATGATCTTATCGTATGTCTTTTACCGTAATTTGCC
Organism: Holothuria leucospilota; assembly: GCA_029531755.1. Classification (NCBI taxonomy): domain Eukaryota; kingdom Metazoa; phylum Echinodermata; class Holothuroidea; order Aspidochirotida; family Holothuriidae; genus Holothuria; species Holothuria leucospilota. Next base: position 44,616,969 of record CM055965.1, on the reverse strand, counting down.
TATATACATGCGAAAATGTGGATGGGCAGTCTTGCACAGTGAAAGTAGTTGTAAACCCTATACAAATCACGTTTTAATTATTTGCCTGCTGACTTACTGTTTGGTGAGTAGGCCTATTATTGATGTTTTGAAAGAAGACTTCTTACTTACAAAATAAACCTTTTAGAGTAAATCGATATTACAACTGTCGTAGAAATGAAGATCGAAAAATCAAAGGATAACGTAAGATATAACTTGAGATTCAAACCTCACATTACAGATTTGCATATTTACTAGGTAATGTTTATGCATGATGTACATCAGTGGTGTAGCTATAGAGGGGATACGAGGGAGTCGATTGCCCCACAAAATGTCTTTAAAATCTCAGTCGGATTTTTTTCCACCTTAAAATTTCTAACACCATATGGTCGTCTATGATCATAGAATACACAGAGACCTAGACATTCAGAAACTTAACCGTATATGCTACATAAGCACTCAATATTTTTTTATTTTTGATGTACTTAGCTCCATCCAAATATCGATAGGTGTCTCATTCTCACCGATTTGAATGACAACTTCAGTGGAATTGTCTGATAATTAGAAGTATCTGTAAAACTTGAGTGGAATTTGGTCAGAAAACTTCTCGCTCCATATACATTCTCCTACTAATTACCATGTCCACATCATCTCGGGGAGAGTCTAAGGTATTACATTGAAATGGTGATCAATTTTATGATCTTTGTTGCCTGTTCATTGCTAAAGCCATTTTGTAGAAAGTTGAAAGCTAATGAACTTATATTTTTAGTACCCTACGCCTAGAGGTTTCTGTGCTTTACAACTGGATGTCACTGGACCCATTCTCCCGGAAGGCCAGCATTAAGGTGGGCTATGGGTCGCATGCTGACGCTTATAGGTTTTGTCAGAGCCTAATTTGCAATCATCTTCGCCAGAAATAATTCATCATCATCTTTTCACGTTACATACGTGGGCACAGAGTCTCATCTAGCAATGGTTCAGAATAGAAGCAAGAGCCATGTTTTTAGAGAGATTTATGGGAAGGACACCGCTTCGGCACTTTGCCGATCACACCTTACTAGAATGTAGCCTCCGTTAGAAAGTCGTTTTTCGATGACATTTTTCTAGGTATGAACAACTCATAATAACAACAGTTCATTGGTTTAATCCAACTGGCCGATTTAGCGATAAGAAACTTGTTGTAAAATACTACGCTCAAACATTAAAACGTAAAGCAAGGCTTTGCATCTAAGAGCTAAGTTTTTCTTAAAAAAATTACAAAGGGGGAGGAGGCCAAGACAACAATTAAGTTTTAAGCCATCCGGGCCCATTATCTAAACGCTTTCAAAGAAAAATTGACGCTCTCTTTTACAACTGATTGAGTAGCAAAATTCTTAATTCAATATATAGCCTATCTCTGTCGGTTAATTTTGAAATTTTGATCGTTGTCCCCACAAAAAGTTTCTCCCTACCCTATTAATGTAAATGGAAAACAGAAATCAACCCATAACATACCATTATTGGGAGGACTTCATGGGAATTTTGGCTGTTTTGTATTTAGTAAGGTTTTTTACATCAAATAGCTGACTTCGTCATTTTACGTCACCTAGACCATTTTAAGGACCTTCATTCCACTGCAAAATTGTCCACAGGTGCGTGGTACATCTTATGTCAATGCTCACAAGTGCATCTTTTAAATTATTTACAAAATTTATGCACCAGGAAATTGAAAACTATGAGCTGCGGGAGGCTTTTAATAAAAGAGTGGAGGTTCTCTTTTTAGAAACCTTACTCATATCATGATTTTGCACAGCCACATTAGACAGTTCTCGCTCTCATTCACGCAATACACTATTCTTTTCAGTCAGTCTAGAACGGTGCCACGCATGATGTAAGAGCCCGACGGCTGGGACACATTAAGCCATAATGTCCCATCACTGTAGGTAGCTCCTTTAGAGAGCAGCGCCCCCTTACGATGGTAACGTTTGATCATAAGCGTAGGAAGCTTTTAGAAAGTGGGGGCGGAAGTGAATGTTAATGATCAGTGTCCTGGGGGAGGGGTTAAGGGGAGGTTGTCTCCCAAACTTTGAAGTAATTTCATCCTATTCAATGCCATATTTTGGCAGCATGTCATCCAAAGTGGGAGAGCGAAACCAGGTTTCGCTCCCACCAGAGTGGGCCAGTGGGGGCGGTTGCTCACCCTGCCCCTGTTCTTACGTCTACGATTGATTTTCGCCCCCCCCCCCCCCAGGATCCAGCCAAAAGGACTTAAAAAAGCATAGCAATTTTGTACAGCGGAGGAATATGATGTCAAAAAACGTTTCAAACACCATTCATTCTCCTGCTTTTTGCAGAATAAATACTTCAACTCTTTTGATTCAACATCTCCATCACCAAATATTCGCCACTTCCCCTCAGCGTCGTTAACATGCACATTTTAGTGAAAATGGAAATAAGCGGACTGCCATCATTCGATAAACCTATGCAGGCACTGTAGTCATTGAAAGTATACCATTCTGTTTTATTTGATATGATACTCAACAATGAAGGTGATTCAACTTAAAGTAATACACAATATAGGCTACTCTTAGGAGTTTTACTTTATATTTACTTACAAGTTACTATACATATAAAACAAGTCAATATTTCAACAATAAAACTGGCGACAGGGTCATAAAGATATAAATAAAGGATAAAGTACACACAATTCAAAAGATGATTAGACTCTAAAGCTTTCCATTCTCTGTGCTCTCAAGACAACAATATACCTGACTGGATAAATGGTGTGAGATTTTAATGATTGGTTCTCTGAAAATAGGAGCTGGTAAAGTATCTTCTCATTTTTATGAAAATCAATGAAATCTGCCTCATAAAACCTTGTAGTTAGTCTCAAAGAAAACGAACAATGTAAAAACATTGGCGAGACAAGATAGGACAATGGTTATTAGCAAGGCTGTAGATGTAATCACAAGAAAACTGTACATTGTAAAGAAATAAAACTTACACAGCACAGCACAGCACAGCACAACTAAACATCTTTAAAACAAATACGAGTACCGGGGAGAAGAAAAAGTTATGCATAATTGCATACTGCATGAAAATGAAATGTACTTTGAGCTGGTAAGAAAAGACTCTTGATAAAGTCCATTAGGTATCAGCAGTCCATTAGGCATCAGCTGGGGGGGGGGGGGGGGCATAAGTTTTCACTTATAGGCTTCCTCAAGGTAAATTTACACGACGCGAATTTCCTTACGTCTGTCGCGTAAGTCGTACGCATGAGTCCAAAACGAACCGTGTTATGTATACTATACCTGCAACAGAATTATATGAAGTTGCGATGTCGCACGTACTAAGACGCATGTTCTAATTTCATGCGACATCATCGACAAGGGTCAACAACCCGACCAATCAGGTGGGTGAAAATATAGGTCACATGTTGCAGACTTTATATCATGCCCAACGGTGTCCTGGACAGATTGACAGATCATGCCATGTAAATTGGTTGACTCATGCGTCCCAAATGAACATAGGCGTAGGGAGTGGGAGCTGGGAGGGGGCTTTACCCCCAGTCGAGTCAAACATGTGGTGGAGCTGAAGTATGCTTCCGCCCCTCAACCCAAGCGCAAAAACTACTTACTTGTTTCCTCTATAGAAAATGTCAAAACTGCAGTAATTTTCCTTAAATTTTCTCACAAAAACGCATCTTAGAAACCTCAAACATTCCAAAATTTTCCAAAAGGGGGGTGCCCGTTTCCCCTTAGACCCTTACCCCAGGACGTGGGTTCGAAACAACGTTCAGCCCCCTTTCCCCTCTCGAACAGCTTCCTACTTCTATGCAAATGAACTCTTGCGAAAAACGCATGTAAGAGCGTGCACAGCTTCCTAAAAGTGTGGAACACGACCTTGACCAAAAAACAAGCTCTAATCACGAAACCCAATAAACGAGGATTTCGGGGACCGCTTCAGTGCCCGTGAGAAAAGTGGGATTTCAGATGATTTGTGGTGTAAAGTGAGGTATTTTCCTTCCAATTTTAATCCTCTGAATGACTGTTTCCACAATTTTCCAGATTGATTCCGTTGATTTCGCTATATTGTAAGCTAAGGTTTCATACATGTACCTACTATTTTGGTTCGGGTTTGGGTGAAATTGTGGGGGTGGGGGACAAACGATATGATATCCCCCACTTTCAAAAAATGGGTGGGACATGCCCCCCTCGTCCCCACCTGTTGACTTCCATGGACGAATGAATGCATCACATACGTCAAGGACGCATTGGGTACAAAGGCCTCTACTATGGGATGGGAAGATTTGAGTCTGTGGAAGTAATGTTTTCATGAAGCTAATGGTACATAAACATATCAGTGTAGTACAGGCCCGCATCCAGACAAGGTAGTAAAGGGGGGGGGGTGACATGGCTTCGGCGGGGGTGAAATATTTTTCAGCGGGCGAGATACGTTAAAATGTATAAAGGCAATGGTCATTTTTATTTCTAGAGGTGAAAATTTTCTAGGGGACACCCCCGCCCAATCCCCCCTTGGCTACGGGCTTGTGGAAGTAAAGATTAAGATTATAAATGGAAAAAGTTCCTAGTTTTGCAAAAAATACGAATCAGAGTGGTATATACAGTCTGTATATACGGCTCTGATAGGAATGATATGATTCAAAGAGAGTTTGTTGGGAATCAAATAGGGCGATTGCTGGGAATCAGGCGTATGCAACTTTACTGAAGTGGTAAGAGTGGCTGTATTCTGGTTGGTGAAGTACTGCTTGGGACAACATCGCTGTATTGCAAGACGCAATTCATGGAATGGCAAATTTTGACCCCTCACCTTCTTCTCACAGGCTATCTTTTGATTTAATGAAATGTTCCAGAAGGCCTATACTGACTAACTGAGATAAGGGCTTTAACAATTCTTTTTTTTTTTTTGGACCCCTGATCTCTGACGTCATAAGTGATGCATGCACAAGATTACATGGTCATGTACCGACCCTCCATATCTGAACTTCGTCGGAATTACATTCAAGGAGAATTCGCGACATGCTTTAACAGGATTTAGGTCGATTCGACCTTTGATCTATACTCGACTTTTGACCTTGACCCTGAGCAACCACAAAACACTATTTTTAGTGTTTTGTGTACAAGAAACTAGCTGAGACCCACCCGTAACCAGACAAGGTACTGAAGAGGGGAGAGATAAGTTCCAGAGGAGAAAATATTTTAGGGATGAGATATGCTAATTTGCATTAAAGCAATATTTTTATTTTATGGTGGGAAACTTTCAAGGGGCACCGCCCCCTGCCCTCCCCCACTACGGGCCTGTGTAGACCTACTGCTAAAAACTCCAACCAAGGGTCAAGAAGAGGAGGCTCTTAAAGACAGGGCACTTTTGAAAATGAAATGTTTATTTCATGGAAAACATAGCTTTGGAAGCAGAAATGACATTGGAAATCGAATAATGATTAGTCTTTTACCGGTATATGTTCTTTAGCTTTCATTTGGGGGATGGGGTGTATGAAAAGTAGTGCCGTACTGCTGCACCTGCAGTGGTGGTTTCTACGACCCTGGCATTAACCACACTTCCACTACCACCACACCCTTAACTGGGAATGCACTATGATTTGCAAGTACATGTCCCCATTAGGGTGAACTTGTTTCTCCAAACGTACCCAACCCTGTCTTCAACGATTGGGTATTTTTGGCTTTGTCACGCTTTCAAACTTGACATTAATGGCGTTTCTTCCTGTGACCTTCTGTTCATATTTGGCTAAAATAGTCTTTCTGATGAGTTCCCGGGTTTGATGGGTTCTGCAAGTGGTCACCTTCATATCGGAAATTTTTTCCTACAAAGACGGACCAGCACAATCGTCCCGCGTATGGCGTAAATATGAGACAGGTTTCAAACGACGACCTACCAGGAAGATGCCGGCTCCCTGGCCCTCCTACCTTTGTCAATGACTTAACACCGACGTTAATATGACGTCATGATGTTGACATAGAATATTTGTCAATAAGGACTTAGTGTTTTTTTATAAAAAGCAATTGCGGTCACCTAAAATAAATTCATCATTCGAGACAGCTCCAAAGTTTATTATAGGGGTAAAGGATATCTTTGTTCAAGGGGGTGAGCAGCTTCTGCCCGAGAAAATTACCCCATTTTCCCCAAAAGTAAAAAAACAGATTTTGCCCGAACCTCAGGGGAAGGAGGGTTGTGTGCAGTCCCCAGCCCCCAAGTCGTGGGACCATAAAGTTTGTCTGTGGAAGTTAATGGTCCGTTACGTTGCTGTTCAAGCTACATCGGGCCCATGTAAGCTAATGTCCAGACCACTCCAAATTGTTGTATCAGTCTAGCGCCGCTTCGTCGGTTTACTTGGTCACTATCAAACGGGTCCCTTGTTTCATTTATGGATCGTCATGTTTAGAAATAAGACAACTTCAACTGTTAGACACTGATTTCGACAAGAGCTCCCTTGTCATGTTGCACCCTTTATCCCTACCATGTGCGTAACCTTGTATCTGAAAAAATCCTAACCCATGCTTATGGGACTTTGAAGGGTAGATTGGGCATAATGTCAGCTGACATATTTTTATGTATGTTTACTTGGGATTTAGAAACTCAGGTTGTGGTTTCTGGTCTTTAAAAAATCTCTTTTAGGAAGATATCCACAGAATGGTCTGTTACAGTTTTTTCATCATTATTGTTTTATCAAATTCAGTAGACAAATCTTAAGGATAGTAATATGAGGGGAAATCAAATAAAATTATCAATCTGGGTATGTATACAAATGAAAGCAAAGTGTTTAACTTACGTGTCATAATTGTTGGGAAGTCCTTGTAATTTCTTAAAGTATTCTTCTTCTATGATGGCTCCGTCAAAGGCTTTGACTTCCGCATCTGGCTTTGAGAAGTAATAACCTTGCTTACACTCGCATCGGTATGACCCACGTTGAAATCCTCGATTTGGGATATTAAAGCACTGCCGAGATGGAGAGTGAAAAATTGAACGTCATGAAAACAAAATAATCGGCTGAAATTCAACAGTTCAGTGTGAAAGAATAGTTAACTCTATTCCAGTGAAAGATATGATTTCGGCTGCGCTCACATATATGGTTTCCAATTGTTTGTTTATAGCCTACGTGTATAGCTGAACTCTTTCGTTACCATATTCGTTGCAGTCCCCAAGGGACTGATTTGAAGGAATATCATCTACTTCAGTAACGGAAGTCACTTAAACGTCATAACCTTGGAAGCGTTATTGGGCATGGGGATGAGGAAGCACTTTTCTTTATAATAATGAAACACATATATTGGTCCGAATAAAGTGGTGCTAGCGGAGTGTTCAGGCAATGGCATTTTATCCAGTGATAACAATCCATATTTCGTCTCATAATCCTCCAACTCATATTGTCTTCTGTCAGTCTACTTCACTCCAGTTTGAGTTACTTTTCTGTACCATGAACTTAGAGGTGATGTTGCCACAAGGCTTCAAAGGGGGGGGGGGTGCAGTGATGGGAATATATTTCTATATCTGTGACTCCCTTTTTACTTTTTCGTGTACTTTACAGGAAATAAATACAAAACCCTGCTTACGTATAGCCTGCAGAGTGGAAGGTGTTTCCTTCGGCTCATTGCTATGAATAAACAACGGAGTAGCAACCTTGCATGGTAGAAGCCAAAGAGGACCGCATCACATAAAGGCATGTGTAATGGACTCTCAAAAAAATTGTTTAAACCTTTCTGAACCAAATGACACCTAAGTCTCTTTCACTTAACTGCATTAAACTACCAATAGGACTATAATTACTCTACAGTCAACACTGATATTATTCAAATTGTCATAAATATTCATTATTTACAGACTGTTACAGACATGCGCAATGGTACCTTTGTAGTTGACATCTTACAGTGATGAGTTCCAACGAACGGATCAAATACTCCGTCTTGATCGGCTTCATCCTTATCACATTGCTGGATGTCGAGACTTTCTAAACTGACATCGATTGTTGTAACACCCCTTTATAGGCCAAAAACATGATAGTAATAAATTAAATAGAACTCAAAAGAAGTCTTTAAATTTAACAAACATCTTGTTCATTTTCATCCCCTCGATTCAGTCTTCAGGACTTATATACTTAAATATCGCTACGCAAACACGACTACTCCGAATGTTTGAGGAAGATCAGTGGCGGATCCAGAAATTTGTGAAGGGGGGGGGGTAACTATTGAGCTGTGTCCTGGGGGAGGCCGTGGGTATAAAGGGAGGGGTGTTCACTCCACTTTGGAAAATTTTGTTAAATTATGTGTGCTAAGATGAAAAATGGTGCAATAATTGACAATTTTTTGTCATATTTCAGGGCTTGAAATAGTACTACAAATTGGACAGTTGTACGGATTTTTTCCCAGAAAACCAGACAAAACTTCTTTTTTTCTCATCTAAGCATTCCTATCATACATCTCCAGAAATTTGGTAATTTCTAGATATAGCCATATTAAGTGTCTTATATTGCTCTCAAGTTTCCTTTTCTTCTTTCTTCTTAAAATATAATTTAACCTCATTATATTTACAAAATTATCATTTCATAAATGGGTGCCACAGTTGGTGTGTGTGTGTGTGTGTGGGGGTGACTATTCACCCTAGTCCCCCTGTATCCGCCCATGAAGATATCGAAATAATGTCTTTCATTATAGGATATGACAGTGTAAAGCAGAAACAAACTGGGAAATGAATTTCAAAATATTCTAGAATTCTTTTTCTAAAGCTCTTTTTTGTGCGAGACAAAGCTCGATTCAGACATGGTCTTCTTCATTCAAAGTCTAAAGTCTTTATTCAGTTTTGTGCTAAGATAATGGAAATGGCCCTTGATTGATCTTCCTTTGATCTTCCTTACGATTCCCAGCACTTAAGTAGTGCTGGCGCCATCATTCAAGTTATATCCTACTTGTATTGTCTCTTCTGCAGTCCTGCTGAGCATTCATCTCTCTTCCCGATGCTATTTACATTAAGTAATGTAATGTATCTCATAATCATCTAATCTCCCTATTGTTATGTCATCTCCATACATGTAATGTATAGGGAGATGAGATGTACTTCACCTGACATCAGAAATGTGAAGATGTGTGTGTGTTTGCTTGAGAGTGTGATGCAGGGTGTGCATGTGCATTGGTGTATCGGGGGGTTAGTAAGACTCGTGCCCCCCCCCCCCAGAAATTTATAGTTCCACTGTCACTTCATCACATGTATAGGTTCTAAAATTGTACAAAATGTCCCCCATAAGAGCGTTTTAGTGTTACAGCTAATTACTCCTTCTTTTACAATCATGTAAGTAGTGCAGTATAAGAATCCAAAGACGGGTGCCACACACAGACTCCTACAGGTGTAGTGAGCAGGTATGTGGGGGACCGATCGGGGGGCTTCAGCCCCAGTCAAAAAAGTGGGGACAAATGTATATGTTTCCATTCATAACTCTTTTTCAAGAAAAAAAAAACATTATTTGTCCTCTCTGTGGATTATATCAACTTTCTAATAATTATCAAACTTTTTCAAAAAATTCACTTCAGATCTTCAAAAAATGAATCATTAAATTATATCTAAGAAGCAGAAGGGAACCCACTTAACTTAGAACCCTCCCCAGGACGAATGTCTAAGACGTTCAACTCCCTGCTAAGAACAGCTTCCTACGCCTATGGAGAATCCCTCTCAGCAAGGTACGATAATTTATTGTTTTGCATGCATATAGGTAACCACGGTCAGTATGCTAAACACCTCACACGGAAGAGCACGGGCTAGTCAGCTTACACATTGCGGTGCCTTCCTGACTTCAGATCATGTATTTGTCACTCTGTTTTCAGGTTTTGGGGATAATAGACCGTAGGTAAAATTATAAAGGCTAGTAACTTTGCGGTAGGCGTACCTATAGTATGAATTTCGGAATCCTGATAAAAATGGCAAAAGTTGGATACTCTTTTTTATATCGCATTTACATGCTATTAATTAGGCGAAACTATCGCATTAACATCTAAACTTGTTAGACGGTCTACTATCAGATATAGTGATAACGGACTTTGATCATTGGGTGCCTATTTACATGACGTCAAGAACCACTGTGTTCAAAACATAGGCGTGCATATTTTGAGAGCGTAAAGTAAATTGAGGAGAAGTGTAATAATTTTGTTTGAACATTTCTATCAGATTTTGATAAGGAAACTTTCTACAATCAACATCGCAACCTGGATATAAGCCTTGCGTGCGAATCCCAATAATTCCGAGTTGACTGTGAAACTAAGTTTAGATTTTTGTTGCCATGGAGTCACAACTCCTTATATTTCTTTAATTTTCATTTCGAATTATGAGCTGCATATCGCAAAGGGTAGATTTAAACGAGATAAACCGAATTAAAGGGATTACACTGTGCAAGAAGAAGACGTAAATAACAGGTGTTTCATAGTAAACTTTTCAATTCTCTGCTCAATTTTAGCTCTTTTCCTTCATCCTGCAAATTAAGAAACTTTAACTTGTTATATGGATATTTTTTAGCAAACCGGCATCCAGGAATAAAGTAACGAAGATTCATTTTAAAGAAGAACAGCCTTTACATTCATCCAACAATGTTGTGGCATTAGTCTCATGGTCGGGTAGGGGCAGTGGCGCCTCTTCAAAAATTTCGCCCTAGAAAAGTAAAAACTACTATTTCTTCGATACATTTTTAGTGTGTCTCTCCCCCTAAAAAATATTCCGGGGCCTGGAAGCTATCTCGCCCCCTTCAGCACCTTGTCTGGCTACAGGCTTGTGTGACATTCACAAAAAGTCCTTTTTGCCCCTTCTGATGTAACCATGACAACAGAAACATGGTTGTCAACTAAAAAGTCATAAGTTACCAAGTAAATTACACTCAGTACTAGAGCACATGTGTGGCTAAACCGAAGTAAATCATTTTACATCTCTATTAAAATAAAAATTCTCATCACAGTAAGCAAACAAGGTAAAGGAAAGACCCCCTGGGGGCTGCAGTCGATATTCATGCAGAACATAAGCTGTTTCGGCCAGAATTTATGCTACTTTTCGGCTAACGTGTAACAGAACGACACGCATTACATAGAGTGATTGCCACTGATATTAAGAGTTTGGGCACGCACGAAAATGTGAGTTCAGTCGACACAAGACAGGGTGAGGGTTTCGCGTCACTGTCACTTAGGGTTGTATAGCCCAAGTCTGGATCGTACCCAATCCCCGAGCCGAGTACGTTCTTCACGGGATTATGAATTGGCCCTGAATGGAACGTCCGAAATCAGAATTGGCCTGAAATGGGTGCAACTGGACTCGGACTCGTAGCTCATTCCATCCGAGTCCAAAATATGAAAATTACATGAAGATGAGGGTTTAGTTTCATTGGTGCACAGTGTTTTATAAAAATGATCTCACATAGTCAGTTAATCGTTCGACCAGTATAAAATTGAATCCTTATAATGAACTCATAACAAACTAAACAAATAAAAAAAAAACACACAAAGCATATGCCTCATTACCAAATAGACTACGCGCTAACGGAACTGGGAATTATCACTGAATTAGAGGCACTGGAATCAGAATTGACTGGGAATCGGCACTCACCGAACCCGAATTTTCATCGGAATGGGGTTCAATGGAATTGGCTCGAACTCGGGTTAGCTTGGCTAGAACTCGGGTTAGCTGGACTCGAGGTAGCATACTAGTAACCAGAGGAACATAATTCGTTGGAGCCTCCTCGCCCTTCCCATTGGATGTGCCTTCCTCGGCCCCACCCTATTTAGGATTAATATGTACACACTTTTTAAGGCAAACTTAGTGATGCCACTCTAATAGATGGACAAATTTTTAAAATCACTGAAATTGGAAAAAGTTCTCTGCCCCCAATGAAAAGTGGTAGCAAGTAAGATTCTTTTTATCATTTCATTATATGATAATTAAAATTTAGTCGTTTCAAAGATGATAGCCAAGTTTAAAATTAATACTTTACAAAGATCGTTCATTACATGAACAAATCGACACCATACAGCTACTAAACGAACAGGTATTTTAGGGTGATGTCGTAAGAGTGTCGTCAGCAAAAAAGGAATGATAATAGTATTTGCAAGTCACTTCCTGAAGTTAATTCACGACAGAGTGTAGCTACGTTTTGTGATAATTCTTTTGATCACCGTGTTACAACACAGTGTCTCCATGCAATCTTCCTTAAAATATAAAAGGAAGTATGGACTATAATTACATCTTCTTAGTAGGGTCCCAAGAACACCCATTTAAGAGAAGTAGATGGGCCCCACATTTCAACATTATTCAGTCCTGCTTGAGAGAATGCTTGGAATTAAATTAACTTTTTCGAGGGCTTTACAGAGCGATCGAAATTCCCAGCTGCACTATAATACCCTGAACATGGCAGAAGAAAACCTAGTACTTAGTACTTAGGAAATACAGAAAACTAAATTTTGAAGTTGCCTTAAAATTTTTATATAATTTTAGAGAACTTGTGTTCACATATTAAACATTTCGACTATGTCATAAATACAGCTATCGCATTTTCGTTAACTTTATGGACATTTGTATCAACAACTAATATAACGGTATGCAAATTTTTCTTGTAGGCCTAAGTCAGTGACACTGCGACCAATGTTATCCTTACAATTGAAATTGGGTAACAAAGTGAACTAAGTACCATACTTACACAAAGCTTAGCCTTCCGACCCAACCTTCTCCTGTGGTATTGGTCGTTGAAGTTTGGTTAATATCGCCCCAGAAGAATGGCATACTAAACGTTACCATCCACACATCTCCGCCTCCGCAGTCAAAATAGGGTTTGGTCCAGTAACCATCAGAAAGGGTGAGTAACGAATCCGAATCGTACCAAAACACATCATTGTTCACATTGTTTTTGGATGTAAATTCAGACCAATCAAATGTTTGGTTCTGAAAAGTTTTGAGTGGAATGTAGAACCAGTCTGTGCCATTTGTGTGATAGTCGTATCCGATGGATAAATCCTTAGCTGTGATTCCCTCTGGCGCCCTGAATGCATATGGACAATAAATCTCATAATTTCTGTAATGGTATTTGATAAAAGCGATGGCTGAACCAAATACGTTGACGTTATTTTCAACGTTAGATAGAACGATTGAATACAAGAGATCCGTGTCCGCTTCGTGGATACCTTTCATGTGGTCTCCAGTGCGAAATAAAGTCGATAATAAGTTAGCTGCCCGTACCGCTACTTCAGCCTCTGCCGTCCATCTTACCTTGTCATAGTTTAAATTCAGTGACGGTCCAAACGAACAGTTGTTCTTCTGTCGTGCGATCTGTTCTACGTAATCGAGAGCTTCCGCCACGGGATCGTAGACCATTTCGATCTCTGCGGCGCAGAATTTGACGTACCAATACGGCAAAAGCGATGTAAAATAAAACCAAAAGACACCACCTTTACGGGTAATTAAAGCCATTACAACCGTATCGTCCGACGCATTCCTCAAACAGTCCAACAGACAAGCTGAGCTGATTTTCAAATAAATTGAAAAACACGGCTTCAGCACCGGTACTTTAATACACAAATGCACGCTTGTTAATAGACCTGTATCCAGGCGTTTATTAAAAATGAATATGTATCACAGCCAGTCGAAATCATTTTAAATCCTCTGAAACGCTAACACTTCTGTACTACTAGCCTACTAACCGAGACGGTGCAGCTAAACAGTTTATGGCACCTTACGTCATAAATGAAGCAGTCTTGATAAAACCGATTCCCAACTGAATTGAAATAAATAGAATGAGCCCCCGTTTTCCAGTTTGGTCGTTGGAGTTTGTAGAAGCAATTTCCTTTAAGGTCGTTAGATCATTGATTTCAATAATGTAATGAACAAAAAGAGACCTCATGATTCCGAACTTTTGCATTCATGTGGGTAGGTTTTAAGTGATTGTAAACAATACTAAGAATATTGTCCTTAATAAAAGATCAAGTGTTAAAGACCATAGGCAACTTCATTTTGAAATGTTAGTTGGAAATATCAGATTCACAGGAGTAGGAAAGAGGAGGCTGGGTTTCAATCCCTAGTCAAAACTGAGGAGGCTCAAGCATGCTTTATCCCCCCACTTTTCACGAAAGAAAACCTCTTATTTTTCCTCTATAAAATATATAAAACTTCTTTCAATTGAATTTCAAAATATTTGAAGATACGTACTTTGAAAACTACACATAACGTAGAATCGAATTGCATGTAAAAGCACACGATTATTTCCATTTTTCCAAGCGGAGGGAGCATCCACATCCTAGAGACCTCTCCCCACCTAAATAAAACGTCACCCGTCATAGCGAAGAAGGCTGTCTAGGCCTAGGAAACCTATCAAATGAATGTACCTCCCCGTGGTTCCTTTAGAAGTGTTTTTAATGATGCTTCGGCACATGCATTCACATGACATAAAAAAGTTATTTTGTTTTCAATTCCATGTACAAAAAATTGCCCCTTGAATAAAAACATTGATCACCTGATTAAAAATAGCCGGGTAAATGTGCACATGCCTTTTAATAGTGAACTGACCTGCAGCGTGGCCAGGGCAGCTTAGTGACCGGGAATATTAACGCATAGTCAGGTCATTAACGTTTGTTTAGAATGCATTTCTGACAGTGTTTGCTGTTGCTAAAATGGAAATTTGTGACGTTGTTGTAATTTGCTATGAATAAGGGCCAACCTCGGACAAGAGGAAACTTTTGGGAGACTAACATCTCTTTTGACGTAAGAGGGGGCATCCCATCCTTGCCTACGTCACCGATATTAACGATTACTCTACCACAGTCAGCCAAATTTACACTCATCCATTACCTTATTATTATTAATTTAATAAAGCGCACTATCAACCAAAAGTTATCTAATGCTCTGTACAAAAACATGAAAGAACATGAAAATAGACAAGAGTGTAAGGAAAAGACACTAAAGGGAAAATACAACAAGATGACATAAATACTGAGCAACAAAAGCAACAACAAAACAATTAATGCATGGAAAATAACCACGCTTTGTCCTAAAAACCTGAAGTGTTGGTGCAAATTGAATATCACTTGGAAGATCATTCAAAAGACGAGGGCCGGCAACCACAAAAGAACGATCGCCAAAAGATTTGCAGTGTGTCATGGGTATAAAGAGGATTCTCCTGGCATTAGACCTAAGAACGCGTTTTCTAGTTCTTAATTTAAGCATTTCAGTAAGGTAATCCGGGGCTTGTCCATTTAAGTACCTCCAAACTAAGGTGAGGATCTTAAAATTTAATTCGAAGTGTAACGGGAAGCCAATGCAGTTATTTTAAACAAGCTGTTGAACTATCTTGTCTGTTTTTATTCAAGACAAGCTTAGCAGCCATGTTTTGAATTCGCTTCAACTTTTCTATCTCACAGTTGGGGAGGCCGTATAGAAGAGTCGAGGTGTGATATAATTAAACTATGTACAATTTGCTTGCAAGCATCAATGGTAAGATATTTTCTGATGCTTGCTATCCAACGATAATTTGCCATAGCAGATCTACATTTACTTTGTATGTGTGATTTCATCGTAAGGTTCTTATCCAGGTGGACGCCCGAGTATTTTATAACATTAACTTTTAATATTTCACAGTTGTTAACAGACAATGTTTGAGTAACATATTTACGTAATTGCTTAGCAGATCCAGACTGAATAAACTCAGTCTTGGAGTCATTCATCTTTAGTCTATTGTGTTCCATCCAGGTTTTGACTTGTCTTAACGAGTTTTCAAGAAGACGTGTGGTGGACAATTCAGAGTCCCTGCATCCCTTTAAGAAACTTAAGTGCATAATCATCGGCATACCCCTGAAGTTCAACAATTTTAGGAATACATTTCCGCATTGTAGATGCATAGGCGGAATATATGGTTGGGCCGGCTACACTTCCCTGTGGAACTGAAAAATCAAGATTCATAGGAGATGAATATTCATTTTCGATTTTCACATGGAACTTTAGTGGTGCCAGGTAACTCTTGAACCACCCAAGGCAATGGCCTGCAGGGGCGGATCTAGGGTCTTCTCTGAGGGGGGGGGGTCCAACATAAAAAGGGCACATTCATTTTTTAAAAATTTTGGTTCCCATAAACGTCAGCGATTATACAATTTACGGCGTATTGACAAAGAAAGGATAAACCAAGAGACATGCAAAAACTGGAATCAAAACCTGGAATCTAAACGGTGAAAATGCAAAGCGCGCGAAGCGCGCGAAAATTTTTTGGGTAAGCCTACACTTATAAGAATTTGTACTAATTTAAAGCTTATATAGAACAATTGTCCGGACAGTTAGGCCCTATCGGGCATAACTTTATTGTACTTCCCTCGTCGAGTCACTAGCCGTACCGTACGACAGACACAAGTAAACGTTAACCAGGTTTAGCGAAATGCGATTCAATTTCCGACATTTACATAAATCCATGTATTTCTACTTACTAACTTGAAAAGGTGGAAAGGGTTTGTACTATATTTAGCTATAAGTATAACGGAACTGAGGAAGAGTGGACAAAGCGTACCGAAAATTTTGGGTTTTATCCCAGAAATTACCCTTATGAAAGCCAAAATAAGTAAATCGACCATGTGTGGCGGCAGAATTTTCCCAACAGGGGGCCGGGCCATGTCAGCT
This sequence comes from Holothuria leucospilota, assembly GCA_029531755.1. Taxonomy (NCBI): domain Eukaryota; kingdom Metazoa; phylum Echinodermata; class Holothuroidea; order Aspidochirotida; family Holothuriidae; genus Holothuria; species Holothuria leucospilota. The sequence goes on along the minus strand of CM055965.1, from coordinate 44,600,325 downwards.
ACCCCAATGAGTTCCGACATTCCCTATTTCGAGGGGATCATGAGAACGGCAAATGGAGGAGCCTCATTATCCCATGCTATTTCAGGCATATTTTGCATCATATCACTTAATACTTCAAGATCCGAGTTGCGCACTGATAGTGTTCTTTGAATCTGGATCGTGAAATTGAAAAGCGCGCGAAGGGGGGGGGGGGGCATGTTTAAGGGCTAACAAATAAAACATATGACGAAACGAAAAAAGAACTGTGGGTTTGTAGACCGTATCGGGTGTAACATACATTTGTATCGAAACCACCTGGACTACAAGATGAAATAGCCAAACTTTGCTCACCAACTGACTCTACCGCATGACACACACACAAGAGAACACCAACTAGGCTTTGCGATATGGGATGAAAGTTACGAACTTTACATAAACTATGTACTCTGCCTATATGTTACTTGGTAAGGTGGACAGGACTTGTGCTATCCTGCTTTGCAGAATGGAACTATTGAAGAAAATAGAGTGACTCTACAGCGCGCGCAGCGCGCCGAAAATTTTGGGTTCTTATTAGAGAAATTATCCTCTTGAGGGTAAAGAACAGGTAAGCCGTCGGGGCGACTAGTTGTCGTCGGGGACTGCATACTTTCGACTAGGACTCCCCGACGAACCTGTAAGCTTCCCCGATAGTTGGCCAGCCTTCCCTGACGGGGGCATGAATCCTTCCCCCACCTGGCGTCACCGCTATCTCGACTGGGGGAGTAGGTTAAAATACTGTATGTTGTGTTCCCTATATAGTTGCGGCGTGACTGTCAAAAATACTCTGTCAGAACAGATGACTGAAGTCGAATGTTTTCTTTTTATTTGCGAAAGCAGACCGGTCATCTGTCCAAAGACGTCAAAAAATTGAACCGACTACCATTTCGTTATTGGACCTGGTGGTGATTTTATATAGTATTTTTAAAATAAAACAAACACCGATTCGTCCATTGCGACTTCTGGTCAACTCTTGGCAGTGGACTTTAAACTAAGATTGGCTTTTTATTCCCATCACTAGGGCAACACTAATAAATGAAGAGAGCAATTCCAGACCATGAATATCATATCGTGTTCATGAGAGGAGGGATACTAGCGGGTAGAGGGAAGGTTTCGTAGATTTAGCGTTTAGGAAGTGTGAACAGATCATTATTTTGTTAGACCAAAAGACTAGCAGTGACCTTTCGGAATCAATATTAAAACTCAGTGGTAATACGTTGCATAAAGCGCTAGCTAGTGAGTATGACGTAATATCTGCGCGTTTTACTGTATTACTTTGAAAGCCCATGCACGCCACACGTGGTTCCAAGCGAAAAGTGATTAGAATGCCTCACTGTCACGCAGGCAGCAAGAGTTAGAGTTATAGATGAGGTTTTACGGCTCAGTTTCTAACCAACTGGTTTAAGTCGGGCCGGTCGCGGCCTTTTTTTGCAGTTGTGGCTCACTGGCATGTTTTTCCCTACTCCATTGCAGGCAGTAAGATATACTGTAGTCACATTCTCTGCAAAACGACTGCGCTGTTCTTGTTTCGGGGCGGGCAATATAGGCCACCATAGTGAAATATATTGCTGAAAGTTTTTGCGATACATGGCTAGACTTTTACGGGTGGATTGATCGATACTGGATGGGGGTAACCAAAATCTCCTCGGAAATGGACAACTGTCATTACCTGTCAAACTGTCGTGGTTTTTTTTATTATTTTTTACTTTTTTAGGCTAGTGTGAAAAAAAAAACAATTTTGAAAAAGGGCAAATTGGGAAATTTGAGGGGGGGTCCGGACGTCGGCGACCCCCCCTCTGGATCCGCCACTGGCCTGACACACCAAAATTTGTAGCAAGGACATTTAGCAGCACCGAGTGATCAACATCAGTATCGAAAGCTGCGCTGAGATCTATGGACGCAAGAGATGTTACTTTTCTATTTTCCATGTTCCACAGTATGTCATGAGTTAGTTTGAGGAGTGCCGTTTCACAGGTGAAGAATTTACTTCACAGGTGAAGAATTTACGATAGGCGGACTGGTAACTGAGAAAGAGATTGTGTTCTTCACAGTGTGCCATGAACTGTTCCAAAGCAACTTTTTTTAAGTAGTTTTGACAGAAAGTTCAAGTTACTTACTGGTCGATAGACAGAGCAAGTTCGAGACCGGCGGCTTTTTTAGTAATGGTTTTACTACGGCAATCTTCCATTTTTTGGACAAATACGCCTTGACACAAGGACATATTTATGATCTTAGTTATGATTGGGACAAATTTATCAAGGACTTTTTTCAAAGTTTTGGTTGGAAGTATGTCTAGTTCACATGACTTCGTTGGCATTGAAAGAATGATGGTCTTAATGTAGTCTTCACTCACTGGTAAAAACTTTGAAAGAGTGAAATTCACTTGGTCAGACGCCTTGTACAAACTTTCATCACATAGCGCCTCCCTGATTTTGAGAATCTTTTCTAAAAAGAAATTTGCTAATTGAAAGGTGAGATCCTTATCACTTTTATGTACTGACAAAGGATTTTCCCTCCTAACTCCCGTGATGTTGTTGATCAGAGAAAACAACGCTGTAGAGTCGTTTCCACAGTTTATGATCATTTCAAAAATTGTTTCTTTTTTTTTTTTTGCAGCAAACAACATTCTGTTCAGCTTATTATATTCCATTTTAAATACCTGATGATGGGAATAATTTTTGTGGTGTCTCCAAATTCTCTCCCTTTTTCTCACAATAACCCTTTGCTGTTTTATATCATCATTAAACCAGATTTCTTTCCTTCTTTCTGTAATTCTCATAGTGGTCACCAGTATAAGCTGGTCTAAAGCCTTAACTGTTTTTACACCCACAGCCTCTACCAAGCAGTCAAGGTCATTTACATCGGAAAGGTCATCGAAATCAAGTATTTCACAAAACTTTACTAAGTCTAATTTCTTAAAACATCTTAATCAGTAATTAATACAAAACATAGTAACCGCTCTTTAGTTCGATTTCATTTTAATTACACTGGTTTTACTTTATTTTCTATTTTTAACACCCATAAGTTAACCAGAATTAGGGCCATAGATAAGCCAACCATTTCCTGATTGAAGTAACCAAGAAAGTTTGGCTAAATTTCACCAGGGAAATGATAACATCCTGTGCTGGGGGGGGGGGGGGGATAGGAGAGACTGTGTCGTAATCCCAACCAGATAAACCCAGACCTCTGTGTAAAGTGTACATATACGTATTTAAGATGTTTTGTGCAGAGATGGACCCTTCCTTTGTCACCTAGGTGCCGTCCGGGGGGAGAAATCTAAGGAAATCTAAGGGAGAAAGTTTTCCCCTCCCCTTTGAAAATTTGTTGTTTGTTTAAGGTGCCTTACTTGCAATATAGTCCTTCAAACTAATCATGTGAAGAGAAATTCTCCTACTTAAGTGAATTATTCTTATTTTTGCTGGGTGTAAGGGAAGGGTGTGGTATCTTATACCCCAGTCACAATTGAGTCCCGATGGGTTTACGATTAGTTTCCGGCGTATTTTTAGGCACTATCGGCCGGGCGCCGGCAGGTCACCTGCCGGTTGCCGGGTAATTTTTGTGCATCGGGCGGGCGCCGGATTCATTTTAATTCGCAGTTAAAACCAGTCCCGACGTCGGGCATCGGAATACCATCGCCTACGAATCGGCCGATGTCCCGCCGATACCCGGCCGGGCATCTGACACATCGTCCCGGCGCCGGGTAATTTTCGGTTTAAATCAATCAGTCCATGTATCTGCCGGGTGCCGGTCTGGCGCCGTGGAGACCACGGCCGGGCCCCGCACGGCGATTAGCCGACTACCCGGCGCCCGGCCGGAAATCGACCAGACATCGGCAGGAGTCCGGCCGATGTCTGGTCTGCCGCCGGTGAGAGTATGTCGATGTAAAAGCCGGCGCAACACGTGGTTGATCAGATTACAACTACTCACGCACATAGTGGTGTCCTGTGATTGTAAACCCTAACGCTATTAGCTGTACAAAATGCCGAAAGGGAAGAAGGGGAGCAATGGGAAGGGGAAGGAGCCTGTCAGGTCATCACCACGTCGGAAAACTCAGGCCAAGAGAATGGAGACAGACGGGGACGACCCTGGCAGTGATACCGTGGTAAATTCCCCAATCAACACCGTTTTGACCGATGACGAAGAATTAGTCTTCCCGCCCAACCAGTCATCACAACCCAAGTTCTCGGAGGAACAGGAAGAGGAATGAAGAAGGGCAAAGTAGCACCTCTATAATTATATCCCGCGCATGATAACTGATAAATTCCCACCGGATTCCGGCCGGTGTTCGCCCGGCAATCGACAGGCGCAGAACGGATGCCCGTCCGGACACCGTCCGATCTTTAAGAATCGGCCGGCACCCGGACGAATGCCGTAGGAGCATCTTATGAGTGTCGGGATAGTGCCGGATAAGTACCGGACGGAGACCGGCCGAAAACGGTTAAAAAATTTGGCATACATCCAGGAAAATCGGCCGATCGCCGGCCGGCCACCACCCGGGCCCCGTAGAGGCCATGTGAGGGCTCCTTTTAATTGTGACCATGTCAGCGTTATCGGCCGATTTTTCTCCGATCTGTAAACGCCGGCCGATGTCTAAAAATCGGACACATCGGCCGGGCGCCTGGTTAATTGTGACCTAGGCATAAGTGGAGGGGTGGAACTTCTTCACTTGAGAATTTTTTGTTTATGTAGGGTGGCTTAGATGCAAAGTTGTGGTACCTTTAGCAGGCTTTGAACTGATAACATGTTAAGGAATTACCAGTATTTAGTGATAGTTTTGCTGCGACATGGCACCTCTCCAGTGCTGGTACAATGAGACCAGTATCCAAATGGTACTAACCTACAGGAGCGCACACCGAGTACTCAGCATAAATATCGTAGTTTACCAATTTTGACTGAGAACACAAATGAGCAGCTTTCAATGGGGAATGACCGAGATAGGAGTAAGGGTAGAACAAAAGGGGTATAGGATTAATAAGCGTGTGTCATAATGCTTATTCTCTGTAAATGCACATATATATGACCTTTGAATAACTTGTGTAACGAGAAATATACTTCAGATCACGTACAATCACGCTACAAATGTTGCCATAATATATGATATGATATGATATGATATGATATGATATGATATGATATGATATGATATGATATGATATGATATGATATGATATGATAAGTTTATTGTTCGTAAACTGAAACGGAAATTCGTTTCACAAATATACGGTAATTAGACAAAATGTACGTACACCAAAATAAAGATAAAGAATGCCCTGTACACATCAGCAACATGTCAACCACCCACTACGGTAAATGCACATGATTATCTTGAGACTTTACTATTGAAGAGGTGAATGGAGTCCGGAACAAATGGCTGCCTGCTATGCGAATACCACATGATCGCCCCTTGATGCAAGCCTGAGGTTGGACTTGTAGCTAGTTATCGGAAAATAAGTCAGTCGTATCAGGCATGGAATGTAAACCGTGGCAATTACGGGTAAAGAGTCCCGAAAATTTGCATAAGAAATTTAATAAAACCCGTACCCGTACTTTTGAACAAATACGTTTGGGTGGTATTACTGTAAAAATTGGAACTGGCGGTTAAAGGGCACGGAGTGCTCCAAAATTTCGATACAGTTTGCAAAGGATTTACGGAAATTCTGATCGTGTAAAAAAGATTTGTGATAGAAAAATGATTAAAATAGATCCATCACCTGATCACTCAGCTGAAAATACACCTAACCATACAGAAATTTACAGTTTTATCGCTGTTTTAATCTATTTTAGAAAAAATCGAAAATTTTTGAAAATTGATTGGGGCAAGTGCTTTCCCATGCTCCCCCCTCCCGTGCCGGCCCCACCGATAAAACTTCACGAGAAACTCAACTAGCCATAAATTGAGCCAGAGAAGTGTTACTTTGAACTAAGATTTCTTGCTTATTTTTAGGTAGAAAATGGTTGGTTCACTGTGACCACTGGATCCTACCCAAATTTATTCCAGGTATTTTGGGGTGCATTTTCAAGCTAAATTACTAATGTAATGACATTTCACTTATAGTAGCATTAGCATGTGAAACATTAGTCTAAATTAAATCTATAGGTTCCTAATTTAAATATGGTTTCAGTTAGCCCGTGGTTAAGGGGGTCAGGGGTGGCACCCCTACAAAAATATTCGCCCGCTAGAAAATTTCAAGTTACCATTGGCGCTATGTAAATTTTGCACATCTCGCCCCTTGAAAAATATTTCGCCCCGAATCTCTTTCACCCCCTTTAGTACCTTGTATGGTTACGGGCCTGGGTTAGGGGTCTCGAGGTGGCAGTCTTCTGAGCAAAAAGTTGACTTCACGACAAAGACGTACATTTTCAGGATAAACACCATGTCACGATTATTTGCTAATTAGGGAAAATGACAGGTTAAACACTGACCCCCTCCCCCTTGTATGATATCCTCTTACGTGTCTGTGGGTTTAGTGGCCGATAACGGCCCCACGGCAGACGTTCGCCCCCAAGATTTTAAGGGTAAAGTTAAATTAATCTAGTCAGTAAACAATTCGTCAGTAAATTAGTCAGTAAACAATTCGTCGTAAACAATTCGCCAGAAGAGGACCATAAACCACCTATCACATGCTATGGGAGTTTCTGTCCCATAAGTTTTGACGTAGTAGTTTTGCCGACTGTCCGTGCGTTCACGTGGGATAAGGTGCGCATCAGATGATCAACACATGATGAACAAACGTCAACTTGAAATCTTGTGAATGCACTCGTCATCATGATGCACTGCCTAGATCAAGGGCTCCAGTTGGCTATTCACTAAGAGCATGTGCTCGTTATCCTATATAACCCAAAATTCTGTATGTGAATGGTCGCGTCATCTTGATAACGTATTTACTTTCAAATGGTGTGCAATTCCCGTGCACAATACGTACAGATTCTAACGTACCTTCAGTGGCGTTGCTAGAGAGGGACTCGGCAAGGAGGACAATAGACCCTTTTCCAAATAGCAATTGCAATGGCTTGTGGGATAAGTTCTGGTAAACGATGTTTTTGTCAATGACATTTTGCTGTGGCAAAAAATGATGCACACCAAAAATCTATCCCACAAACCTTTGTAATTCCTATTTGGAAAAGAGTCTATTACCAAGCCCACACAGCCTGAAAAGCCCCTGTCAGAAATCTTTGCTACCTTAAAAAATTTTCTGAAACGCATCATTTTCGTAGATGGTCATGGAACACACGGTGGTCCTTGGGTGCACAATTCAGAAGCCTGACCGTACGCATGCATTCCAAATGTTCAATTTTTTCGGCGAGCTACGCACGTACCCAGTATAAAATGGTGTTTCATCATTACAGATTTGTCTAGGACAACTTAGGTACATATGTCTCATTATTACTTTCTGTCCGACAACTTGAGTTGATTTTTTGCATCGAAAACCATTGCAACCTTTCCCACAATCCATTGTCTTGCACAACGACAAATATCTAGCTTCCCCCACTGCACACCCATGGGCTTCCGCAGATTGGGGCAGGGGGAAAACATTGCCCACTGGAAATTCAAAAATTTGAAAAAACTTGAACAAAAAAATAACTAAACCTTCAAGACAAATTCTGTCAAAAGTCGAAAATCTTGCACCATTTTGCTTCTAGGCTCCTTAAAAAAGGCAAAAAGTTTTCAAAAGGGAAGGGAGCATCCCCTCCTCTAACACCCCTCCCCTAGGCCAGCGACATTACAGGGCTCGACATAACGGGGGCCCGTGGGCCCGATGCTCCTAGAAATTCGCTCGGGCCCGTAGCTTCTACAGGGAAAGGGGCCCGGTTGGCTCCTAAATATTTCAAGTCTAATTGTACAGTCTGCACGTGAACCTCTCTATCCACAACTCAACGATCTTATATCTCGCACAGCCTGTGTATTCCTATACTTGTACAGGCACTGAAAACCTGCGAAAACATACATTATTTTTGAAATCAGTTCACATCGCTCATCAACAGTCTGCTTTGTGACAACACAGAAGATCACTCACGTAGACATAAATCGATATCAGTCATATGTAATATAGGCCTCACAAGATCAACTGACAAAGGCAGTTGGCGGGAATTGAACAGTGCCCTTCCTTTTACGGGCAATAACTTCTGGAGTTACGAGAAAATTTTGAAAATGTGGCATTAGCCCAGGGCTTGAAATCTTGAAAAGGGGCACAGCCAAAATGAGGGAAATGACCGTCGGTCTATGTTATTTCAATGGACATTTACTGAGGGGTATTACGGCCATCAGAAAGGGCCCGACGGCCATGACTGTTGGTGCCATCAGGTTATTTCAAGTCCTGCTAGCCTACATGCAACATGGTCTAAGAAGGTGTGGACAAATTGGTTTCAGGCTAGTTTCAGTCTCAACTTGCCTTAATTATACCCATACTACACGTTTTCAAGCACGTAAAAAGCACCTGTACACTTTATCAGTCCCTTTTTATTTGTAAATTTTGGGCCCCTTGATTTCTCATTTGGCCCCTAGATTCCATGGGATAGGGGCCCGGCAGGCCCACAAAGGTTGAAGGCTTATTTCGACCCCTGGACAATCCTATATTGATGTGACCCACACCTGGTTACTCCAGCTATGGGCCTGCTGATTTGATCAATTAAAAGTCCCCCCCCCCCTGAAATATTTTCTGCGGACGACCATGTGCATACCTTACGTAAATTTGTAAACACTTTGACGAGGAGTCATTATCTTGATCACTCCTTCGCCGCTCCATGTGGATGCAACTGTGATGTTTGATAACGATAAAACCACATAAAGAAGCTGTGGTTTCTCGTTGTAAATATGCTGTGCTCGTTATAGGCCTACCACGAGGACACGGGCCGGAACATTTATGACAGTGAGACAACCTAAGAATATTTCAATATTGTGTAGGAAACTACTTAAAGGGCAAGAGCAGTCGCCCCAAACTTATTTTGAAGCAAGAGCTAAATCTCACAATTTTCTTCTTATTTCTCTTCAAAGTATCTTTCATAATATTTTAGGACTTCAATATTGCATATTCAAGGTAAACCAATCAGTTACTTCTAGTAAATTTCACATTTTAAGAGAAAAAATATTGTCACATGACTCTCAAGAGCCAATCATGAAATACGACAGTCTACTACACTACTTTAAGTTGGGGTGACTGCATTTCCCCTTTAAGGGCTGCCATCACTTACGTCTGGGATAACAAGAGTTTTTTCGGTGCGCTTCACGGGCACTAAATTTTGTACACAAATTGGTTTACAGACCAGGGAGCTGGAAGACCCTGGAAGACACAGTTTCCTCATGGTCTCTTTTCTAACGAATAACCAGGGGTCCGAGCGATCCGTGTTCCCAAGTACTCACAGATATGTTAGCCACAGAGCCAGGATTTCTTCATGTAACGTTAAGTAAGGGTAGGCATTACCACCATCTAACATTATGTGAGCCACCGAACCGCCCTATGTAGGAAACACGCCCGAGTCATACCTGTGACTCATGGGAAAGGAAAGGCTTTATGAATTTGTCGGACGCCGGAGTTTTAAGACAAATAGTGCCACTGTGGCTCTGAAGAGCGCCTAATTTTCCCTTGTGGTTGTAGTGAGTTGATGAAGAAATGCTTGTCTCTAATGATTTCAAATCACCAAAAAGGTTCCCCTGTCGGGTGAGTGAAACAATCCTCCTGAGGGTATGAGGTCCAGGGGGCGAATTTAAGTCCCTTTCTGGGGTCCATGGGCAAAGCCTTAGTAGAGGACAAGACGCTGAAGCACCCGAAGCTGTGGTATACTTCCAACTTGTGGGCAGAAGAATAAACCTTCAACTATCTTCAAAATGGCACTGGATGTGCACTAAATAAACTAGACCAGAAAGCCCAAAGGCTTAGTGATTCCTTGCCGAATGGGGATGCTTTGTTGCACTGAGCTTTATCCCTCAACTTTATCTTTCTTGACTACACCATTTTATGTTTTAACAATTTGACCTCTGCTGACCTCACATGGCCTCTGAACACCACCAAATATAACAAAAAAGGAAAAATGGAAGTGTCTTGAAAGGGATTCAACTCCAATGGATCTTGGATCTTGAAAATTCTTGGCAAATTTTGCTTTTTGCCCTCTGGTTACCCCAGATGATGATCTTGGGAATACTTGGGAAATTTTGCTTTTTGACCTCGACCTCTGGTGACCCCAGATGACGATCTTGGGAATTCTTTGGAAATTTTGCTTTTTGAACTCTGGTAACCCCAGATGACCTTTGACCTCCACCAAAAACAATAGGGTTCTTCCTTACATCATGAAAAATCTATACACTAAATATCAAAAGTGTCCTTCATTTCTATCTTGAGATATTGTGATTACAGCTTTTCGCTTTCTTAGCTCCTGCCACCCCATATGACCTTTGACGTTCACCAACAACAATAGGGTTCTTTCTCTCAACATGACAAATCTAGATACCACATATGAAACTTGTCGGTCATTGCTATCGAGAGATATCGAGATTACGAGCTTTTCAACTTTTTACCTCCGGTGACCTCAAATGACCTTTGACCTCCACCAAAAACAACAGGGTTCTTTCCCACTTAAGATCCGCAGTCTGCTGACCTAGTATTTGGGAAGCTTTGGGGCTTTCCATACTAGTTCAGGGAACAAAGTGTACGTGAGAACTAGGCCTAGGTACCCTAGAATTAACGTGCTTACAATTAACGTGTCAAAATTCAGAGGGTATATACAGGGCATATTTTTCAAATAGAAACTCCCTGGTATACCCTACAGATAGACGGCGTCGAAATTCCGAAATTCAGAACCGTATGTTTTGTATATTTTAAATAAATAGCGCCACTGTACACAACTTGTAAACAATTGGATTGTACCAAAAGTATCAGTACTGGCCGGGAACAAGCTGGCGTTTGCACCACGATTCCACCGAAAAGAAGTACTTAGACAAGTGCGACCCTGTTAGGTATTCTACAGTTACTCTGTTAAACTTTTTGAAGCCATTTTGTATGGTATAATTTTGGAGGAATCTGCAGTGTTCATGGGTACGGCAGACTGGTGGTTATGTAACTTGGCAATTACTTGGTAGGCTAGTAGAGGTAGCATGAGTACCTATTACGCGAATAAGTGGTAGCGTATCCGTAATCGTAGGCAAGTGGCAATTTACACGGCCCGCCGACCCAATTGTCAATCATCTCATTCACCCGGCAAAGTATAAGTATTTTGAATCGTACGATGTACTATGGAAGTACTACAACCATGAATATGCAGTATGATCCCCATACAGTACTCCATTCTATAGGGCACAACCGAAATTCGAACCATATAGCCTAGGGACAATTAGTGTTACAGGTATAGGCCTAGGACAAAACCCCCAAAATTCAAGATATTTACTCCAAATCGTAATCAAATCAGAAATCCTTACAATATGTTCTACCTTTTCACAAAACTAGCAAGATTATACAAAAAAAAAAAAAAAATATAACACTACCTAGCTTGAAAATAGGATGATTTTCTGCAACGTCGGAGGAGCTCGGAACTGTTCGTTAGAAAAGGATTTCTGATATGATTCCGATTTGAAGTAAATATCTTGAATTTTGGGGTCTTTGTCCTATACCTGTAACACTTATTGTCCCTATGAGAGGAATTTCGGTTGTGCCCTATACGTCTAGCCTCTAGGCTAGGCCAGGGTGCATTCCATGTAAAGCCTACGCCGAAGGTACGCCGAGGTTTTCATGACCGTACGCCGGGATGTACGCCGGGATTTTCTGTACAGTGCACATACAATGCATGTACATAGCAATCCATAGGCGTGCGTACATGCGTACAGTATACATGTACGTGATACGTACACAGTCACCATACGTTGGCAATGCACGTACAGGTATATAGTAAACACACATTATAGCTAAGTCAGAGGCAATCCGTAAGCGATTGTACGTACGTATGTATACATGTACGTAATGCATACACCATTCATTGGCAATACAAGTAGGCCTACAGGTATATATAGCACAGTACTGTGCGTGAACATACTAGCGGGAGTTGACTGAATCGGCCCGCTGGTATGCCGGGAGTACCGTTTGCCCGCCAACTACGCCGGCAATCCTCAACTTACTGCATTTTGCACGCCGACAAAGGCTAGTTTCTAAGCCTCCACGCCGACCGAAATCGTATGGCCACGCCGAAGATCTTCGGCGTATAGTGCACTAAATGCACACTGGAGGCTAGGCTTATGACATGAGGCTAGGGAGAAACATAATCCCTAAACCCCAAAATATGGTTAAATAGTACTCATTGGTATGATATCCTTTTTTTTATTAGGAATTGCTTGTTTAAGAGGCCACTTAACCCTTACCCCACCCCTAAACTGACTTAACCCTAACCTTATCCCTAACCGAACCCCCAGGCACAATGAAACCCCAGGCCAGTCAGGAAAACGTTTGTTATGCCGAAGATCTTTGGCATGGCACTCAAGCAGTTACGCCAAATTTGTGGCGTATTTTGTCAGCCTGATATCTATTTGTGCACATAGCCTACAGCAGATAGTGGCGTAAGTTTTATCTTGCCTTCCCTTTGGCATAAATCTTCCTTACCTTAGACCTAGCCTAATGCACTGTGACTTATAAATCAATTGAATGAGGCACCCCACTACCCCTGGGCATGGTCAGTCACATGTGGGTCATTGACCAATGACAGTGTGACTCACATGTCTGTCATTGTGCTAATATTGTCAGTCACCAGAGTGACAAAAAGGTGAGTCACATTACCTCAAATGCCAGTCACTTTATTGACCAATGGGTGAGTCATTGTGGGTCATTTGTTGCCCATTGTACAATGGTGTCAACCTTAAGCATGGCTCTGCATGTACAATCATAACTTTTGTCAGTCAATTTGGTGATTGACATTTTGGTCAAAATTGCAAATTGTTCATCAGTTTCATGACTGAAGATAGTGTCATTTTTCACAAGTTGTCAGTCTCAGACTTGACTTAGGGGTATGTCAGCATACACATTTTGGCAGTGAAGTTGTGGACAATGACTACTGTAACCATGTCCGGGGGTAGTGGTGTGCGTCATTCAATTGATAAGTGCATAAGTACGAGTACATGTATACTATACAGTGTGAATGGCCATCTTAACAAAAAGCATGGTTGTAGCCTTTTCATGTACATGTACAGGGTACCTTACATAGAATGCTGCTAAACAGTTAGTCCATGCTTAAGTTACATCACATCTTGATATGGGGAATTCACTCCTTTATAGTTTACTGGTATTGCAAATCAATCGTCTTCAATGCATGAAGTATTTCACTGCTCGGATTGTTACTCATTCCCAACCAAAAGATCATATCACACATATTCTCAGGGATTTACACTGGCTTCCCATCCAGGACAGAATCATTTTCAGAATACTGATGTTGGTATATCACTTTTCTGTCGGTGCCATGCCACCATATTTGTCTGAACTTCTTCAACCACATCAAGTAAATCGCAATTCCATGAGGTCACACAATAAATCTCTTCTTTGTGAACGATGGTCAAATCAATCATGGGGAATAAGGGCTCTTGCTACTGCTGGTCATTTTTTATGGAATAAACTACCTGAGCAAATGAAACTTCCTTACATCTTTCAAATGCCCTCTGAAGACTCATCTTATGCAAACTGTTTAATTTTCTGTACTGTGTATGTTGCATTTTGTGTCACTGCGCCATGAGTCTTTTCTTGACAGATACCGGCGCATATAAATTTCCACGTATTAACTTATTATTATTGTTGTTGTTGTTAATGTTGTTGTTGTTGTTGTTGTTGTTATTATTACACTGAATAGACCTTAGTATTACTATTTGCTTTGTGAACAATGTATGACTGTCACAACAAAGCAGGACATGTACAGAAATTAAATAGCTAGCTGGCTCAATAAACAACCTGCTAACTAGTTCAGCTTTCCAGGTCACAATTCCTCATCTTAGTACTTGTTACAGCAGTTGCACAAGTGTGTCGGTGACTGCTTGTCTAGTGATGGTCGATTAAGTGGGCGTGTCTCAAACAAAAATAACCATGATGATGGAAGACTGTCCCTGCCACTGTAACCAACATTTATGGTTGGTTATGAGACTTCTGATTTCATCACAGTTAATGAATTATTTTTGAAAGAATTGTTAAGAAAACCTGATTTCCCGTAATTTTAGTGCTAACTGGTGGGTGGAAACAAATCCTCACATGTGGCCAAGAAGGTTCTTCGAAATGTGAAAACTGTTGCACAACAGGGGAAAGCACTGTATACAGTAAACTGATACATTTATATTATCAAGATTTGATAATGCCATGATAAACAGTACAGTGGCAGGTGCGGATCCAAGGGGGGGGGCTTTCCCGGGCTCAGCCCCCCCTTTTCGCCACATTGACAATAACAAATACGCGAAAATTAGCATAATGTTAATCAAGGAGAATATTCAAGGGGGCTTTTAACCCCCCCCCCCCTTTTCGAAATGTCTGGGTCCGCGCCTGAGTGGAGAACTCACTGGATTGAACCTTTTATTGGTTTCGATGAAAGGAGAAACCTATGCATGTATGTGATTGTGATGATGATGCTTAGCTTGTTAACACAGTATCTCAAGATACAAAGCATTGATAATCTTCATACATATGATGTAGATGCATTATGTCAAGAGAAAGGAGCCAATTGTTTTTGGTGAAGATCAACAGTCATCTAGGGTCATCAGGGGTCAAACTCTGAAGACCTTGTTTACACGATATCTCATCATAGGACGTGTGAATACTCTTCATACTTGACGTGTAAATTTATCATGTCAAGAGGAAGCACTTTAGAGAAACTAGGTAGTGGCTTGCCATACCCGTTCCCTGATTTGTTCATTAATCCTCCATGTACCAGTCCTAGCCCTCCAGTCACCATGTCAGTCCTGAAAAGGGAACGTAAACTAAATTAGCATACAGCTGTAATGGTACCTTAGCGGAACCTACACGTAGGTCAACATGCAGCCTAGGAAATGTATCCTAGTGTCTGTCAAGTATATAAGTATGTCAAAAATAAGCCAGCACTGTCAGTGATAAGTGAACAAGCTATGAACAAGCTGTAGCAGTGGGAAGTTGTGCTGCGGTATAAGTGCATAAGTAGTAAGTAATAACAGCAGCAATAAGTTAAAGACTGGTAATGCACCTGCTGACAAATATAGTAAAGGCAGGGAAAGATGCTACCAGAAACGTTGCCTAAAGCAAGACCGTAAGTCGCAATATAAAATGAGACTGCTGGGTTCGTTGAATCAGGCGTTCTCAGTGCCACCAGGCTTGATCTAGGCCTAGGTGTAAGCTTGAAACAGCTTCTAAAGCGATAAAGTGAAGTGCCCTAAATTGAGTTGGCTGTGACTGAGCCAAATTCCACACGGGGTATACTAGAGAAGTTATTACCATGCATCTAACTACCAGCTAGGGATAGATAGTACTAACTACAAAAGTGAGTGTGGGCTGAGTATTCAAATAGGCACATTGAAATATCTTCCTAAGAAAGAAAAGTAAATGGTGAATTAATAAATGTAAGCTACGTACAGTAAAGATTCTATACCTGTAATATCCTCAGTCTCAGCTGGCACTTTAGAGCTAGTCTGTAGGTTCTTGCTAGGTATGGTCCAGAGCTGCATTGAGGTGAGCTTGCAGCTTGCTGTTTTACTGGACACACTGCTCACTAGCACATGTGGTATGAGGACCTAATTAACATTCCTACAGGTGCTGCATCCTATCCACACTTGTACATAACTTCTTTTGTTGTAGTGGCTGGAAGTTTCTATTGTGTGTGGAAGCTACAGTATTGAGTGGAATGCAGAAGGGGAGTACATTACAAATGAGGTCACTACAGCACTCTCTTGATTTTGGTGAAGGTCAAAGGCAATCTAGATCATCGGAGATCAAACTGTCAAAAACTTGTCAAGATATCTCAAGTAAAGAAGCAGTGATGCTCGTCACACTTACAGTAGCATATATATATATGCATTATATGAAGAGGAAGATTGCTGTTGTTTTTGGTGGATGTCAAAGGTCACCAGAGGTCAAACTTTGGAAACCTTGTTAATGTGATATTTTCAGATCAGAAGCATGGATACTTTTCATACTCCTATTGCTTTTGTCAAAGGCTTTCTGAGGTTATCAGATATTTTATGCTTGGAAGGTCAGAACTCTTTAAAATGGCTTTATTTGCCCTATACATGCAAAAATGCTGTTGTTGCTGATGGTGTTTTCTTTTTTTTTTTGTTTGGTGAGAAGTCATTTCAGTACACCTTTTGTAAAATTCCAAAAGCTTTTTAGCATGATATCTCAAGGTAAGATATCTAGAGGGCAGTTTTTTCATCCAAGGTTGGTAAGAAACTGAAAGGTCTGTTGTAATCAGTTGTTTTGGGACAGCATTATAAGTAGATGTAAGAGAGCTCTTGATGCCATCTGTATTTCAGTAATACCATATGATTTAAAACAAGTCAGAGAGAATATACTTGATTTATTTTGAGATCCTAATGATATGTCTAGAATTGTAAACATTTATGGATACATGCTTTTGCCACGTGAAAGTATGTGATTGCCCAAAACTGTTTTTATTTTTTGTGTAGCACTGCCAAGGATTGAAGAAAGATGTTTGGGCAGTTTAAAGAGAAGCTTCATGCAGTACAACAAGACTTGAGTGAAGGGTAGGTGAAAAATCACAGTTTACACTAGATTGATTTCTAAAATAGAAAGAAGAACTTCAACCCTTTCGCAGCCATTATGTTTCTTCCCGTTGTGCACTGTACAGCCAACTAGATCAACACAGTTCTTGAAATTATTTGCGATCTATTTGAAATGTAATATATTTTGTTTTCTACACAGAATTTGAAGTTGTAGTGAATGTGGAAAATGTGGCAGATACTTGTCTCTATCAGTTGGGTTTGTTTAAAATTTACATCTGGACAAATAAATTCAAAATGGCTGCCGATCATCTTGGTTCGAAGAACTGGGCCATGTACTCAGGCACAATCTTGATCCTCTTAGAGATCACAACTTTTGCCATGGAAGATCATTCTTAATATTGATAGAGCTCTAATCATGGTCCAGCATCTCGGGGAAGGGGGGGGGGGGGGGCTTCCTACACTGATTCACAAATATGCATTGCTAGGCCTGACTTTTTCCAAGGCCCAGCCATATTGCTTGCTTTGTAAATCATCACCAGTTCACGTTATGAAAAAAAATCCAACGGCATCACCCTCACAAATTACTTGTAGAAGCTATATACAAAACCACAAAAACTCCTGTAGGTGTCTACAGCTAGCCAGACTGTTTCAAGCGCAGAAGGTTCAATGTACATAATAGTACGTAAGTGGCTGTGAATGGTACATTAGCCTGAAATGTAATATACGTAGCTGGCTGTGAAAGGGTTAATTAGTACAGTTTGTATTTGGTTGGCAAGAAACGAAAGCAATTTGTGGATATCTTTGTCCATTGTATTTGTGTTCATTTTGTAACATTGTTTGTTTGAAGGCTTTTGAGTTCCATGAAGGAGCTGCCGTGCACAGTTTAGGAAGTACACTTGTGTGTTACAGTGTGACCTAAACACTTAAAAGGAATATCTTTTTGAAAAAGAAGTCTCTTGCATGAGGGCTAATAATCAACCCAAACTTTCAACTCTTTGTAAATAATGTGAGTGTAATTGTAGGAAAGATGCATAATTAGGTGGAAAAAACAGTGAGACCAAGGAATTTTTCATTGCACCAGCATATCTTCTCAACATATCTTCTACAGTAATGAATAGAGACTTGATTTCTTGCTGAATGCCAAAGGAATCTGTGCATTCTCGTGTCATGCATATATTGTATGTGTGTGTATATATACCTGCATGCAACATGCTCCCTCAGTTAGGGTAACGTTTAGGGACCACCTCGTATTAGTAACTCTTTTGTTGTGTTGAAGGGACCTCTCATATTGGTAGCTCTTTTGATTGTGGTGGAGGTCAAAGGTCATTTGAAGTTATCACTGATCAAACTAAAAACCTTTAACAAAGGATGTATCAAGAACAACTAATTTTTTAATCTTGTGTTTAGTTTATGGGTGCCTAAAATTAAATAGAAAATTCTGTTGCCTTTGGTTTAGGTCAAAGATCATTTGAGGTCACAAGAGGTCAAACTGTGAAACCTTGAAAACATGTTATACATTGCCAGAATGGAAACTTTGACGGATCTTCTATTTAGGTTGTGGATGGATACCCATATTGAGTTAAAATCTACTTGTTTCTGTGGCGTCTAAAAGCCATTTGTGGTCACTAGTTGCCACATTCTGAAAACTTTGTAAGCACAACACATGTATGTTAGGAAAATATGTGTGGATTGTATATTTGGCATGTAATGCCCAAAATGAAATTCAAGGAGCCCATTTATGACTATGTGAATATTACGTCGCCCTGTTTAATCTTGTGAAGTATAATAATTGTATTGAGAATATTGCAGAGTTGAAACTGTAATAGTCGATAGCCTTGTAAACATGATATCTCAGAGGCAAAACTTTGATGATGTACAAAATAGTTCATGGTTCACAAAACTTGATCAGTTTCACCTGCATTAGGATGTCGTCCACAGAAAAGTGTAAATAACCCACTCTGAAATTTTATTATTTTTGCTCAGTTATTTGTATTATTCTTTCATTAGTTGTGTATTGTTTGAAATGTCATATTGACAGCAGCATATATTTCTACTATTCTGATGAGGGGTCAATTTCTCCCCCATTTTTTTGTCTTTTAGGTTCAAAAGTCTTAGTGTGAAAGCTCAGAAGGTCAGCAAAACAAACAGGTTAGTAGACAGGTTTCAGAGTTGACCCCCAAATCTGAACTAGAGTCCAGAACTGCCCAAACCCAGTAAATTATAAGAATTAAGGAAGTGAGATAGCTAGTACAGTTTTGTAGGATCAGGCAGTTTAGCTAGTGACTTAAGTTCTAGGCCTCATAATTTGTACACTTTGTACAGTAAAATGTTTGTACGTGGTTGTGGAGAGGAACTTGCCATTTTACAAGTAGTAGCAAGTAAAAGAGATAAAATGGTGTTGGTATTATTGAGTCTTCCTGTAACAACTCAAACTGGAATGGAAACATGCCTATGTGTCCTGCCTAGCTATCAGTGTTTGATTTGCAGTGCAGTAGGTACTGTACTTGTCAGTGAAGAAAAGATTTTATTCAAATATTGAATAGTTTATGAGAAGTGGCATCACAGTGAACAGTCTCAGTTGTAGGCATTTTTGTCCGTTGATGGCAGTTGGTTCATGAAGGTAAGGTTTGGAGACATTAATTTAGGACTTAAAAGCACTGCAAATAATAACTACATTAATGATTTGTTCAAGCCATTATCAGACTGAGAGCTATATTGTTTGGCTGTCTGGTATATATAAATATATATATAGGTTGAAAAGTAATTAGATTTGATCATAATTAAATCAGCCCAAGTGCTGATGATAGCCATTATGAACAAGGGAAAGAGAAAAGAAGAAATAAATTCAGAGAGAAAAGCCACGAGCAGAACTTTGTGGTTATGAAAGGCGGTCGCACGGAACATGGCAGTTGCAGGCTCCAGTCCTGCTTGCGGCTTTATTTTCTCTCTGAATTTATTTCTTCTGTTCTCTTTCTCGTGGTCATAAAGGCTATCACCAGTACTTGGCATGGATTTAATTATGATCAAATTTAATTACTTAAACCATATTTGACAAATTGAATATTCATTCCCGTGCAGACAGGGACTTACCATGGTAACAGGAGGGAATATTGAGTGTGGCACTTCTTGTACCTTGTTGTCACGTCTGAAGCCACATGAGCCATTTTTAAACTGTTTTAGGTGGTCTCATGGAATGTGGCAGACGTAGGTTCGAACCCATGAAATAACAGTTGAGTCTAAAATTGTTGTAAGTGGCAAGAAATTGTAGGAATCAAAAGCTGTTAGACCTTACAGTTACAGTGTCATTTCTATCATTAGAGTATATGTCACCTTGATTTACATTTCAATTTCTGTTTCAGAAATTCAGATACCTTGGACTGGAAACAGGACAGGTATAAATGTCTTTAAAGCAACCTCCTTTTTACTTTTTACTTCCTTTTATGCAAGTGAATTGTACTGGTCCTGTAAACTGACTCGAAGAGTAAGGTAGTATTGTAATTACAAAAATGTTTGCAAAGGAAAATTGAAACACATTTGTCCAACTTTCATCTGCATTGTACATTTCTTTATATGTTTCTGTGCTGAGATGTAAAAATGTTGAATTAAATACTGAATGGTAGATTGTGCAGTAATTTATGATGTAAATTTAAGGATGTAAACTCCTTTTTACTACTCAGCTTGCATCTTTTCCTCCATTTACCCAAGCAATGCTAACTTAATGGTTCGCTTCTTGGCCTTTTGGCTAAGATCCCGTTCTTTTCAGCCAGTCTAGAAGAGGACCACACATGACAGACCCATGATGTAAAGGTCTGAAAGTCAAGAGTTTGGTCAGTTAAGTTTGTTGTCCTTTCGGGGACGTAGATCTTTTGGGGAGCAGAATCCTTCAGGAGTGACAATTGGTTTTGCCCTTTGGCTCTTCGCCAGAGAGTTGAAGAGACTTGGAAATAGTACTTTATATTCCAAGCATGGGTTCACTGTCCTAATGTTTTGGAGGTACTTGTTTGGGAGAAATAAACTTGGATCTTATTATGTGTTACATAGATGGCTTCTCATGTGTCAATGATATTTTACTTACATTAATCCTTTCAGCTTACCCACCTTACGAGATGGATTGCACATATCAGCTGGTGCAGATTTGTTGAACAGGTTTGTGGCATTGAGAAACTTTCTTCAGTTTCACTAGTGCTTGGAAAAGTGGCACTAGCTTTGCAGATGTTTCTGTTTCCACTTGAAGATAGCCTTTGTAGAATATTTTTGCATGTATAGGAATTGGGATCTAATTGATCTCATTTATTTGTTGCCATAGCCCTACATTTGAATGTTATTATTAAAGGGTCTCTTGTGTCATCCCAGACATTAAATATCCCCCTATTAAGTTTCTTTAAACCCCTCCTCCAACTTCTGAAACTGTCTTTGCCATCTCACAAGCATACAGCTTAATTGGCCAAGGCCCATTCTACTGAAGGTGCTACAGTGTTTGTTTAAATTCTTGTTATAATTTCACAACTTGGCTGTGTGTGCTCTGAAAACTACACAATACACAATAAATATATGTACACTCTGTCTGCCGTGCAATTTATACTTCATTTCACATTCATACATTACTGATCTGCACATACCATTGACCAATCAGTTAGTTAGATGATGTTTAATGGCCCAGTTTCCAACCAATTGGTTCAAGTCGAGCTGGCCACGGCCTTTTTTCCAGTTGTGGCTCACTGGCTTGTTTTCCCTTACTCCATTGCTTATGCGGAGCATCACGCACAACGGCAGTAGACCAATCAGAGGGGCCTTTGTACATTTGCAGGCATAGTTTGAATCTGGCGACTCTTTGTACTAATCAAATGAAAGAGACAAACTGTGAATTCACATCAAAATATATGCGGGATGATGCAAAAAAGACCTCTTAAATGTCATTTTTAACTGGTTTGATCATTTGGACACTATAAAATCCTACAAAAAATCGTAACTGTCGTTTGGGCTATTATACCAGAAAGAAATGAACTCATCAAGTGCTTTATAATATGTATCGATGACTTTGCTTTCTTCTGGTCAGATTTCAAGAAAACTGGACTCAAATCCATGAAGATTTAGAAGAATCTGCCCAGAACGCAGCTGTAAATACTAATTTCTTTGTCTTGTCTTATTGCCTGTGAGCTGTGTTTTAGGCTTATTACTTATTAATCCCTTATTTTGCTACCTCAATTAGTAAGATGTTGCAATACATGGAGTCTTCATCAGTAGGCTAAACATGTCCAAGAGCAGTGTTAATTCACAGTTTTCTGAGGTGGGGAGGGAGGAGGTGGCTGGGGATCATGCACGAAGCATGTGTGTAATAGCCACTTGTGTAAATAGGCTTATTATGTATGGTATGAAAGATTATTTTATTTCTCAGTTATTCAACAAAGGCAAAATAAACTGATGAATCTTCTGTACATAAATAAAGTGCTGTATGCAGTAAAGCCAGCTTACCAAATGTTTTGTTTCATTTGAAGTAAAAAAGGAGTGTACAACATTTTCACAGGGGCAGATGTTGTTTCCTTTTCTTTTTCCTTTTTTTTCTTGAGGGGCCAGGTTTGAGGAGTATTTTGGAGGTGGGATGGAATGGGGCAGACTGCCCCCCCCCCCAAATGCACTCCCCTTGTGAAATACATGTTACAGATGTATGAAGGAAGGTTGGTGGACTGATGTAATGCTTACTGGAGTGCCAAATTGTGGAAGGATTCCCATCTATTTTAAAGGCAATAAGTAGTCACTCAAGAAATGTTAGCTGAACCTTGTAAATCTCCTCTTGTTCCCTTTTAATATGTTTCAGATTCTCTTGCATGCTGGATTTGGTCTAGTATTTGACAAACAACTTTGGCTTTTCCAGACAATGGTTTTTTCTTTTATTATTTATGGTGCTCCCATGTGGTTATCTTACTGTTTCAAAGGTCAACTAGAACTCATGAATAAATATTTTAGGAAGTACACTTCAATTACTGGTGATTATATCGATCATGTTTGCTTCCAGTATGCATCTGGCATTGTATGTGATCCTAATCATCCTCTGCACAGGTTTTACTCCAAGCCAAGGAGATTTTACACCCTGCCTCGTATGCGGACAGAACGTTTTAGGAATTCATTTTGACCCAGAAGTATTAAGCTTTTATTAAAGTGTAATATGCAAAGATAAGTTTTACCCACTCTTATAGGAACTTATTTTTAGACTTTTAATTTTATATTAATTCATGACTTTTTATTCACTCTTATGAGATGCTTGCTATCCATTTTATTATAATGTCATTTTATGATGATTATCAATAAATTTGAACTTGAACTTGAATCTGACTTCTAAGAAATAAAAATATTTGCCATTTTGTTCAAAAAATGTCTTTGTTTATCACTAAAAAGTTTAAATATCCTCATTAGTTTTCCCATTGCCATTCTTTATAATACTTTCTTTTCACTTTAGATAGCAGACTCAAAAATTCAAGAGATAACATTTGCACAGGACAGACAGATGTTGGAGTGGAAGAACATAAGAAGACAGCTGCAAGACATTCCACAACTCCTGGAGGATATCCAACACATCACAGCTAATATAGGTGAAAATAGAAAACCTTCAATTTGATTAGATGCTTTAGTATAGCATAGGTTTGCATGTAAATAGTGGTACACATAAATGAATATCTCAGTGTTATACAAGGTAATTTATAAATACTGGAACATTGAAAAATAATTATGGAAAGACTGCTACATTTATTAAGTTAGATGAGATTTAACAGCACACCAACACAAATGTGTTATATAGTGTCAACTAGATAAAAAGGTAAAGTTTAAATATGGTTTCAAATACAGTTCAAGTTTGGTTTCAAATACAGCTCAAATATGGTGCAAGTTCTTCCCTTTAGTCGCCTCTTACGACAGGCGGGAAATACTGTGGGCATATTCTACAACCCCCAGCCCACAGGGGGTGCTACATTCATTAAGAAATAAAGTGAATGAAAAAAGAATAGAATACGAATGAACAAAAAGATGTCCAGTAGTGTTTACATTGGAGCAAATATCAAGAATTGGGTATTATACATAGCTGGCTATTGATCATACACAATGACTTTCACAACACAGACTAGTGACATAAACTTGTATTTAGAAAGGTAGTGATCATTTAGGAGAATATAAAAGTCACCCAAAATTATACCTCCCAAGGTTCTATGATATTCTTAAAATGATTTAAGGGACATTTTCTGGCACTAGAAGTTAACCAAAGTCGCACCTGCTGAGACATTTATAGCACTTGTACTTTGGTTAACAACAGGCCAGGACACAGGGTATCTTGTGACACATTAAGAATTTTAAATTGTTATAAACAAGCTTGAGTCTGTACTGGGCAATAGTGATAGCTTAAAAGCCATGTACTTAGTGCATGTCTTACAGTTAGGGGCCTTGCTGGAGATCTTGAAGTGCTGCCATATTGCATATGATACACATGTTTGTTTACAATCTAAATGCTACATCATCAGGGATGTAGCTAGCCAAATTTGAGTGCCGGGTGATTGTCTGATCTAGGGAAAGCACCTCATCCTACCCCATGGCATCTACCCCATTTTTCAGCCATTAATTTTTCATTTTACCCCCCATTTTACTTTAGGGAGTAAATTTAGGGCTAGTTTTAGGTCTTGGTAAGCAAATTTGTGGTGGGCGGGGAGACGTGTGTTTGCTTGGAGTGCCGTGCGGGAATATCAAGTGCTGGGTGTCACCGCCCAGTTCCGCCCACCGTAGCTACATCCCTGTACATCATCCATTCATATTGCTGACACGTACTTATGCTTATGCAGAAGTATAGCAGTCATACTGTTTAAATGTGGAAAACCTTGAGTTTGTAGATGGAAATCAACTTTAACAAAAGGCCCCATTTTTCTGCTTAGGGGTTTACATGATGTAGCTCTGTTTGTGACTGTAACAAGTATTTCCATCATTGGGATTTTAAATCATAACAATTCACACACAGCACTGTGCGGAGTCTTATTGTAATGACAAGTTTACCCCAATTGAGGTGTCTAATCTTGCATGCTCACTGTGTTAAGTGGAGTGTGCAGCACAGCCTAAGCCCCGGCCTAATTTTGGCTATAGAGCTTATGCACGTGACGTCAGCGCGTTTCAATTTGGCTTACTGGATGGAACTGCCATACGTAGTAGGTGTGTTAAAGATACACGCTCACGACAGCACCTTAGTAACAATTGTTGCACAATGTGCTCCTGGATGGAAAAATAGAGAAACGTGACGTAGGTGCATAAGCTCTATTGCAACTCTTATAAGGCTTTGTGGGCCTATACCTTCAATGGATTGCTAAATAATCTTTCCCATGCAAGCACAGGGGTATAATTAAGTATGATCATAATTTCATAAATACAAAAAATTGGTGCAGAAGTTGTTTTGTTAACAAATATTTTCAATTTTTTTTTACAGCAAAAGGGTTAAGGGTTTTTAGGAAACAGAAACACAGCTATGTGGTTTATTTAGTGCCTGGTTTGCAGCTTCATTTTTTGCAAGGACTGAACATGTATTACCTGACCAGAATGATCACCTTGTGATGTTTTTCACAGACAATGCTGAAACAGATGTTTTCGTGTTGCATGGGCTCATGATATTTAGCATTATACTGTGTATTTGGATGATGCTTGGCATCATTGCCTTTAAGGAGAAAAGTATGGAGAAAAATGCTAAACATCTGGCATTTTCAAGAGGTATTACATCACTGTTTGAATGGTTGATTGGTCCTTCAAATATGTAAGAATGACAGGACTAAAAACATTAAGTCATTCAACATTTCCAAGTCCTTCAACATTGGTCACAAATGTTGTCATTTTTGTCATTTCTAAAATTTTTCTAGGTAAATTAGCTGCTGACTTTGAGGAGGTTGAAACATCTTTGTTGGAACTTGAGGATGTCATTGAAGAACAGGACCATCGGAGAAATGAGGATGTGCAACATCAAGAATTAGAGATTTACAAGAAACAAAAGTTGTAAGTCTTCTTTGACCAGTGTGTTGTGTTTGCCCAAACATTTATTTACTTATTTTCTTCAGAACAACATCTAGGTAGATGACCTGTAGTTTGCAAGGTTATAATTTTGTCAAAAGGGAGCTGTGCATGGTTCAGGAAAGGTCAACAAAATCACTCTAAACCCCGCCACTGACTATACAGCTTTGGATGTTGCAGCTCAACTGGATTGACTGTCAATATCCTGTAGTGTCCATGCCCCCAACGGCTCATACTAATGGTTTTAAAGCCAGGTTAAAGTAACAAAGGCCAAAGTAAGGAAAATGGAACATGTTTAGTTTTCAGTCTGGGACAGTCTTAGGGTTTTGAGCAATTCAACCAGTCAGGTATCAGTGATTGTGTGTGACATAGTATGAGGGTTTTTATATATCATAGAGCACCACATCAACATAGGCTAGTCAGCACTAACGTGAACGGTTCTGTCCTACAACTCATCTGAAGACTGTGCAAAACGTGGTCATGACTGTCAAGAACAATTGCAACATGCAAAGACAGTACAGTGTTAAGCTAGTTTTAAAGATATTTTACTGAATTTGCAAGCACTTTCTTGTGCACTTAGAATATCTAGTAGCCACTGTCTTTTCAGGCAATTGTGGTTACCCTAACTCAAGTTGTAAACACTTAGTAATGAAGCCTAGTTCAGGCACATCATTGACCTTTTCCAGTGGATCATTAATAAATGTTTTTATTATTTATTAAAAAAAATAAGAAGACAAGGCTTTAGTAAGGGTTCAGTTTTTGGAGACACCATTGAATGTCCCATCAGTCAAATGATAGTGTAACCCCAGTCTCCAGGCACTTTCCCTGAAAGCTAGGAGGTGTAGAGCCCCTTGCTTCACACACCTGCCCAACTGTGGTATGTGACAAAAATCAGAAGCAGACAATATTCAGAATGTAGCAATTGCCATACCAATCTTAAATCACATGACAACTTTGATACCCATTCTGTACTGCTTCAAATAGCTGTACTGAACCTCTGCTTGTAATATTCCCCCCAAAACCCAGGTAATCCACCCAAGATTTAAACCTGAAACTTATGGCTGGCAATACAGACTTTATACCAATAAGCTACCTGTTAATTTCTGCAGCCAGTTTAAGATCTCATGATACTGAAGGCCACGAATGTCATACCACAAAGGAGTGTAAAGTTATCATGTATTTTTCTTTGGTAAACTGTAACATTTCTTAAGACTTCTGTAAAAATGTCAAATGTAATAAATGCAGGAGCATTTTACTGTAAATGTTTACCAGGCCCGTAGCCAGGAATTCTTACATAGGGGGCACTGGCACCTCATAGGGGGGCACCGAAGAAGATAATTATATTTTTAGACAGTAGAGCCACCATATGATTACAGTTTGCGGGAACTACAGGGGATGATATCTCAAGCGTACCACAGACAGCTTAAAGGCATCGGTTTTACATGTGCACATACGCGTGAAGCGCGCGAAAATTTCACTCTTGTGATGGACATTTTCGCCTCCTTTTGCAATACAAAGACGTGGAAAGTCTCCACAATTGAAGGGAACAAGACTATGATCCCGATAATGCTTCTTCAGCTTCGCAGGCGCAGGTGAAGAGGTGAGTACTTTGCGAACGACGAGGGGACCAGGATCTGCTATTAGGCAGTCTTGGTGTGGTCCAGTATAAGTTTGTTAGGCACCCAGAGGGAAATTCCCCAAATGTCTGAGGAAATAGCAAAATGGGAACACTAAAATGGAGCTTTGAGCAGGACTTTCAGGGCTGGAATTAAGGTTGGAGGAGGGCACGGCCATTTGGCCTTGGTCATTCACGAATTTTGGAGGGCACCAAGGCCATCAGGCAGGGCACCAAGGCCAAATGTTTTTGTATGGCAGGGCACGACGGCCATTTTCGGAGGTGGTTGATTTTTGCAGTGAATTGATTAGTGTTTGCATCGGGTACCCGACCGACGCTGTTACTACGTGAGTAGAAAATTCCTACCCGGGTAGCGGTTTTCAATCTTTCCCTTTTGATCTTCACGAAATAGCATGGTTAGTGCAACTAACAAAATGTATTTACCTTCATCTCATTCACAATTATTTTGAAATGAGTTGCTTTTGTCAGTTGCCGTACGGTACCATGCTTTTGTTAAATTGCACTTTTCACCAGAAACAAGCCCCGTGATGCGTGTTTAACATCACGCCGCCCCTATACTTACTTATCTCTAGAAATGAACGTCAAAAGACAGCTCATAAATATTTGCACGAGGTGCGTGTGGATTGGTAACGTTCCACAAGTAGAAGTAAGGCGAAAGACGTACTGGAAATTTTCCACATATCTTTCCACAGTAAACACATACCTATATGGATATACAGGCACGTGGCTCGACTTTCAATGATTGCTAGATTTCATACTTGTCAAGTTATCACTAAAATTAACAAGGCATGATTTCATGATCTAAAGAAGTAAATTTTGGTAATACAGTTTTGTCTATATAAGGTATGCACTTATTTTAACCAGAATAATATTCTTTTGTCTCGAATCAATCTCCAAAACTTCGGATTTTTGGTGTAGAAACTTTTTTCTGAAGCAAAATTCCACTCCATCAGATTTAAAATCGTACACATTCTTCCAAGGTGTATTTTGCACTGTGTGCACGAAAAAAATCTCCTTTCCTGTTACTTCTATCCTGGTATTACCTTACAAGCTAAAATGATTCCTATCTTTATATTGCTTGTAATTTTTTATTGCTATTCAAACAACTTCCAAAATTTTTACGTCCACAGTTTCCCAAATATATGGCAAAAAAGAGCAAAATATTTTCTCAGACCTTTACGTACCCCCCCATTGCGAAAAGTGGAACGTGCCAAAGTCACGTGCACTTGCTCCAGCATGCACAACATGTCGAAAAGAGAGAGCTACCCAGGCAACGAACGAATGAACGTTCGAACGTGCAGGGTGTCTGCCGTACTACTACAGTACATTTTTAACAGTACTGTGCGGGTGGAATCTCAGCCAGGAGATGCATTCTACAAGGTACAGTAGGTAGTGGATTTTTCACAAGAGTAACAGGAAAGCAGTTTACGAGAAATTTGAACACATGGTTGAGGTACATTACAGTACAGAAGTTGCAGTGACAAACTGGCAGTTATTTTTTTGGTTCCGATGCACATGTTACGGCACACTTGGACACAAAGCCACAGAAGGTAATGATAGGACTTGTTTAAAATTTGTACTAACGGCGCTAAAGTATATGGTCAAATTATTAATTCCCGTCTGATTTCTAAACTCACGATGTTAAGAACCAACGGCGCATTGTAGATATAGAAAAATGTGACGTATTGTTTTCAACAAATCGATCCGACCAGAGATACTGTAAGGGGCCGATGCCATGCATTAAACTTAGGTTTGATGTTGCAAGGTTTATATTACGGTCGGGTACCCGACGGGTAATGCGTTTCGGGTACCTGGGTACGAATTTTCTACCCGGTGCAAACACTAGAATTGATGACCTGAACGTAAATATTACGTTCGCTACGCGAGGTACTTAAAAGTTGGAATACCAAGCATACATTGACTTTGTGCGTAGTTTTGCAATTATCGAAAATAAACACAGATTCACCAGGCCTGCATGTTAAAATTTGTAATTAGCTCTGTAAGGAATTTACACTGACAAGATTTCTTCAGTCGTCCAGTGTTTGGGATTTGGTTGAGAAATTTCAGTGTGGATTCTGCTGGAATTTTTTCATTCAGATGGGAAGGCATGGCGGCCACGTACTTGGGGGCAGGGCGGCTTACGTGGCAGTGAGAAATGGTTGTCTTTGTAGGGCACCATGGCCATCCCCTTGGGCACGACGGCCATGGCCGTCGTGGCCGTCGTTTAATTCCAGCCCGGGACTTTGAATGACAGTGAGAGCACACCAATCTCTTCACAGTTCACAAATCAAATGGTCATTATCGTATTTCTACTTTGAACGAAATTTAGCATGAACAGAAAAAATAAATTTTGGAATAAATTTGGGTACGATTAAATTTAGCTTCAAACCATATAGTCATCGCGTTACGAATGTTACTCAAGTTACTAGATTACTACATGAAAACCCCTTGATACCCAGCATCTAAGTTTGAGCCTTCACCTAGCTTTGGCTAGAATAATTCACTGGTATTTTTATGCTAATAATGTTCATAGGCGATATAACTTTGCTTGCGAGAATTCCGCGCGAAGCGCGCCTAAATTTTGCAGGAAAATTGTTACCACGGTAAAACCTGCATACAGACTCAGCAAAAGCTGGTGAAAAGATAAGCCCGACGACGGGACCAAGCTCCCCTAAGGGGTCCATCAACATGAAGCCAATGCGCGCAACGAAAAATTTGGGATTCTGTTGACGAAAAATTAAAAATATTTGGTTCTTATTAAGGAAAATTAGAAACTTTGGGTTTCTATGGAAGAATCTGCCCTGCTCGTCCTAGACAGTTCCAGCTCTCCCGACTAAGTTACTCCTTACAAAACTGTATTGAGCCCCTTCTTGTGCAGACACCCTTGTGCAGACACAAACCTAGTTTATTTCTTAAGGTCATATCCTGATGGGCATACAAGGCCATAATATGTAATCACAACATTCTTTGCACATGCTGTGTAATGTGAGCTACTCTGCATCTTTTGACTTTGATGTCAACCAAAGAGCATTCACCACTGACCAATTGAGAATTTTGCTTTCTCTCAACCAAAATGTATGTGGGGTGATGTGTTTCTGTCTTTGAGAGCAAAACCAAGATGCCGGGCGACTGGCCCCGGGGCGACCTTCCACCACCCCTGGACATTGAGACACTTTACGTTTCTTATAAAATATGTTTATCATGATGCTGAGTCTGAATTAAGAATCTTCCTGATCATAAGAGAAAGAGGACAGAACTTCTTATGGATTCAATTTTGTGTTTTTCCGGGAATCACGAGTACATGAAAGAACAATAGCCTAGTTGTGGAACCTTTACCTTTATATAAAGCCAACATATCTGAAACCGGTGTTAAAGCCATATGTAACTGAAGGTGAACGCGCGAAAATTTTTTTAATTGTAGAACAAAAATGTTACAGAAAGCAAAATACATTCATTATATAACGACTTTTGGGATCATTTTTAGTCAAGAATCGCCTGGTGTAATACCAGAGCTATCGTTTACACGGTATTAAAATTTTATTTTCGATCAATTTTCAATATGGTGGGGCACAGTGGTCCACACGGGGGGGGGGGGGGGCACGGCCCCCCGTGCCCCGGCCTGGCTATGGGAGTGATGTTAACATTTGATAACATGTTTTACCACAAAGAGTCAGGGGCCATTAACCTGACAGCATTAGGATTTCGTAGTCATAACATCTGGTTAGTCACGTTGCCAAGAGGTCTTGTGTACATAAATAAATCTCTAAATCAGTCATTATTTTGATCACTGAATGTTTTTTCATTTTACAGGTATGAAGAAAACCTTTTAAAAGGTATGAACCTAATTAGGATATCTGATATATTTACTTATAAGTGTTTTACACTTAATGATGGCCAAGTAGGTGGGGGTGGGGGTACGGTTGGGGAGGGTTGTTTGCTTCATATGTATGCCTAGTACAGCATACATTCAAACCAGAGATTAGACTAAAGAGCACCGAAGTGATGATATCACTTAGGCATTGTAGCTCATTGTGATGGCTCTAAACAAAGTTTGATGGATGAGCTTAACCGACTCAACGCAATATCGTATAAAAGTATAATATTCACATGTGGATGCAAAACCACTTGATGAAAAGTAAAACAGAAAATGTGTCACAATGGAGCTCTTTCTACCTAAGGAACACTGCTATTATAATTACATGTTTGAAAGCCGCTGTAAAAGGTGAAAAAATATAAATCGGCCATGCTTAGGCTCCCTGTAAAATGTGTGAAAATCTTTCCTTGAAGGCCTAGCTTCTAAAACTTTTACATACAAACATATTGAGGGATGTGCATCATTCAAAAAGATTTACAAAATGTAGCTGCCATTGGCAAATAAAATGCCACCTGGGCATGTGGTAATAATTACCAATATATTACTGACTATAGCAGTCTACATCTTTGATTTCTTATTTGAAATGAAGTAGACTTCAGCTGGTAGAAATGTTTATGAATCCATAGCACCTTACTTATAAAAACTCACTTTTGTGATAAAGTGCCCTGTACCCCTCTAAAAAGATACGATTTAAAAGGAACATGAAGTTTCCATAACTTATAATAATTTGTAAAACCTGAATTACTTTAAAATCACACCTTAGACTATTAGTTTCATTAATGAAACATTTTCATTGCATATTGATTGTGTAAGTTTTTGCCCATGATAAGGCAATGGGGCTTTTTGTTTGTTGGCACCACTTGTTGCAGTACAAATAACATCATTTGTTTGTTGGCACCACTTGTTACAGTACAAGTAACATCACACTTGAATCATAGGTATAAATGAATTTGGGTCTTTACTTTGTCCTACATTGCTATAGCTTTGATTGTAGTCTTTCCTCAGTCTTTGTTGCTGTCAATATCACACATGAATTTAGAATTCATCCGTATTGTTAAGTTTTTTTATGTTTCATCCTTCTTTCAATTTTCGTAACTTTTGGAGAATACAGACAGGAGCTGGATTTTAGGAGTTAGACTGTTGGAATTAATTAAGACATCAGCCATAGCAAAAATATTTTTGCCAAGTTAAGCAATGAATATGCCTTAAATGCATTCTCTTACTAAGATCAAAATTGTTTGTATTTTCAAAGTTCGGTTGCAAGAAGAGTTCAACGAGAGACTCCAGAAGAAACAAAAGGAAGAGGATGCCAAAATGAAGGAGAGGCAACAAGCATTTCAAGAATTCTTTGTAGCTGATCTCAACCACTACAAAGAATTTGGTAAAATGGAACGTGAGTCAACTTCTTTGGTCTGAATTTTATTATATGCCCTTATTTTACAGACATCAGGGGCTGTTTTATATCTGATCAGAGGAATCCAAACTATAAAAATATTGTCGGTAGATTTTTACATGTACTTGTGTAATATTTTTAGACCATGGCCAAAATTTTGATCAACCCATGTTGCAACACTTGAATACTTGCAATACATAATTTTGCCCAGTAACCTTTCCCCCCTCCCCTCCCCTCCCCCCCCCCAAAAATTAAATAATTTAAATGTGGCAGTGGATAGATGTGGAGATTTCCTCAAACCTATCTAGCATTTGATTTTCTGTCAAATAAATGGAAAAACAGGTAGTGTGTCACTTTAAGGTTTTCATGTAGCTTTGTTTTTAACTACCTCACCATGTGTTGTGTTACTCTTTCAATTTCGGATCCAACAGTTCAGAAACTCCCTTGTCCGACCATAGTTTGTCATGTTACTTAGCTGTAAACTGTCAGTAACGTGCACTTTTTGTGTCACTGTAACATAAAAGGTTTTGGCTTTGCTAACCTTTTAAACTTGCTATGGAAGATAAACTACATATGAATATTAACAGCCTGGGGGGGGGGGAGGCATGAGAAAATAAGTACAATGGAGTAATGTGATTAGTGTGGCATGTAATACTTTAAAATATGGACTTTTTAGAGGGAAACTGCCAAATTTACTGAGATAAATAGAGAAATAGGTACAGCAACCGGGCAGTGAATTTTGACTCACAACTTGCTGTGGATTTAGAAAAATATAAGACCTAAGTCTCAGATCCTAATTGGATACAGTGCAGTGCAGAAAGTATGCCATCACTTCATTCGGTGACATAAGGACACTCTCATGTTTTGAAAATGCAAGGAGGAAACTTCCAAATGGAGTAGCTTTCCTATCATATTTTGCTGGTTACTAGAAATTCATGAAGTAGGTAAAGCTTATTTAATACAAGATTGAAGATAACTAATTTTCCTTTATTGCCAGAATGGCCAATTTATTGCTTAGACAGGCATCAAAGTGATCCTGTATTTCCTATAATTTCTTACGTGTTTGAAAAAATCCTATATTTTCCATATTTGTGTGATTTGGGGCCTATTTTCCTGTATTCTATTATATTTTTTTGTTTTTGCTGAAAAAAAGTTTTTTTGTGGAGTGTTGGGGTGAAATTTTCAGAGGGACTCTTTTTCCTAGATAGTGGCTTAGACTGAGAGTGGCTACTTTTGAAAAGCAGCAGTGTATACAGTAGGCCTGCCATTTATGGAAGCACAAAATGGCAATTCTGGGATTCTGAGATATTGTATGTGAAACTAAATTTGACAATAATTAGCTCAATGTTTCATGCAGTATAAATTTGCCACTCTCACACCTTTTTTTTAACAGTCCATGATTACATCACTTTTAGGTAATTGTAGTGGTATTGTCAGGGGGTGGATGAAAGCCCTGTGCCTCACATCCTCTTTGGTCATGCAGTCCTCCACATTTCAAAATCCTTACCTTCCCTCTGCATGCACAGGAAGCTGGTCTGATATGATTAATTCTCAACCTTGAAGTATTGTGGCACAATTGTTCAAAATCTCTATTATTTTCATTGCCATCTACATTCCTTTGTTAGACTGAAGTAGCCGTTAGTTCAATTGATTGTTTGAAGTTTTGTACAGTAAAATACAATTTTTTCCTGTTTACAAGTTAACAATATGCAAATCTCTCAGTTTTTCCCTAGATGCCACTAAAGGCTGTATAGCAGGCCCCTGGATGCCTCTTCAATTTATCCAAAAGACCAAAGTGGAAAATTTAACCCAAAGTTTATGGGTGTAGTGCTGCAGTGCCCATCACTGGTGGCACAGGGGACACTTGAAAACATTGCCCTTTTACTAATTTTGTCGTTCCCACTCAGCATGTTACTTCCTCAAGTGAGATTTTTGGTGTGAAAGATGTTAAAGTACAGACACGTTTGCATACTGTAAGCATCTTAATATGTAGGCTCTGCAGACCAACCAAGTTATACAGATTCATATTGGGCAGTAGCATTTTTAGGGGGGAGACCATTGAGCCATGCCCCCTCCCCTTGCTGTTGACGATTTTTTTCTTTGCTTTTTTTTAATTTAATAACATAAATACGTAAATTTTTTAACACAAATTTTACTTCAGAAATATATAAGTTAGCACCAGATTGCATGTGAAGACACCTAATTATTCAAAATTTTTTAAAGGGTAAGGTAGAAGCCCCTCCCTCTAGACCTCTCCCCGATGCCAGCAATCACAAACATTCCCTCATTAGACAAATTCTAACTATGCCACTGAAAGTCAGTGTTACTGTCATCACTTATATCTCACAGCATCAAGATAAACAAGCAATACATAGTAAAGTTTACAGTAAAGTTGTGTCATTAGAGTTCATTTCCTGCTATCTAAGCAGCACAAAATTCAAAAATTCTCTCACCTCAACCCCATAGCTGAGGTGAGTTCTGCCTGTGTGCTTATGGACACATGCAACAATTCATTGTCCACATTAGACACCCACCCATTCAATACAGCATCTCATATAGTCACATTCTGTGTTCACAACTTTCAGTATTGCAACTTTTGTTGCCTCTTTGGTATGCACTAATCATAATACTAAAAGATTCTTTATTCAAAATGTGGCTTCTTTAGTCCAGTGTTGATAGGAGAACCATGTTCTTCCTTGTGGTCCCTACTTGTGATACTGTTAATCACATTTCTATCATTTGAGCAGCACAGTTTTCCAAGGTGCAGCACTCCCCTCTTCAACAAACATTACAGAACTGTGTATGACATTCCTATATTTTCCTGGAAAAATCCTATAAAGTCCTATATATTCATCAGTATCCTTCCTATAAAATCTCCTATATTTCTGTGATGGATCACTTTAAAGCCTGGCTTAGGTGCGTGACATTTTGATCCACCATTCAAAGTGAAAGTTGGCATGCTCTGTATTTGAGCTTGACAGTTATAGTCAAACTAGGGGTGGGGGTGGGAGGTGTGTGTTTAGAGGGCCAAGTTGGAACGTGTAGGATCAAGCTGCTTGTTTCAAATTTTAAATCTCACCAAATTTTTAAAACTCAGTTGAAAAGTTGACCAAACCATCTTTATTTTAGAAGGTATTTTTTATTCTCTATTTGAAGTTTTTGTACTGTTTTGTGTAGTTTAGGAGCAAGAATTCTGTTACAAAAGCATCAGACTACTTTTGTTACTGGATCAAAGTTTGTATTTTATTGGTAGCTCGTATGTGAACAGGAACAACATATGGCATGAAATCTGGACCATAAGTAAATTTTCTATGGCATGGGGAATAGTTTAAAACCAATAAATGCAATTTGCATAACCTCATAAAGGGTGCAATTGGAATCATGTTGCTTAGATTCATCCATGATGGGAAGTGATAAATATACTTATTAACTGTAGATATGGACAGAGCTTGTGTTCAGCTTCTAGCAGATAAACAAAAACATTTTACTTGTGGTAAGGAAAATTAGTGTTGTTCCCTCTCCTCTCACTCCCTTTTCCCTCCCTTCCCCCGCCAACCCCAATCCCTACTACCCTTCAAGTTAGTTAGTTAGTTAGTTAGATGAGGTTTAACGTCCCAGTTTCCAACCAATTGGTTCAAGTCGAGACGACCACGGCCTTTTTTCCAGTTGTGGCTCACTGGCTTGTTTTCCCTACTCCATTGCTTATGCTGAGCACCAAGCACAAAGGTAGTAGGCTTCAAACATGATTAGTAGACATAAGTAGTCATTTACAGGATGATAGTGGATAAGAGATTGCCTATAAGTGTATGTTACTTAGGTTGTTGATAGAGGTCATTATTTTTCTTGATACAGGTTCCAAGGATGTTGCCTCCCAGGAAACTCACTTGGAGGACTTAGAGCTGGAATGGGATGAAGATGATCAACAAGCACTGAATGATTTCTTAGGACCATCAGAGGATAATGAGTCTAAGGAGATGGAGAGAGGAGATGAGACAAGGAAAGATGCTGTGGCCTCAAAAGATGAAGATGGAAAGAAGGAGGAGGAGGGAGAAGAAGAAGAGGAAATACAAACATTAGAGGAAGTTGGAGAAGTAAAGATGCCAGAAGAAGTTGATGATCAGAGTGAGAAAGTAAGGGGTGTATCTGAAAACTTAAAAGATGATGGTAGTGATGGTGGCGGTATTGAAGGAGGAGAAAATTTGGAGGATGAGGAGGATGTGCAACCAGATGTGCCCCGAGATGAAGAAACAGTGAAAGAAGATGATGTAGCAAAGTCTAATATTGAGGTGAGAGAGAGGAGAATAAACTGTATTAAACTTTAAGGGTTTAGGGGTACTAGAGAATGTTTCAGGAACTTGTGATGAAGGATACATCAGTCATAGGAATTTCTGTTTAGACCTTACATTGTACATGGCAAACATATATTTTTCATTGGCATTGGCAGATGGCAGTAACAGGTAAGTGTAGTTTGTGAAAAGATTCAAGGTGTACTTTCTTTTGTAGAATTGAAGGTAGTCATTACTCTTTCAAGTTTTTCTTCATTATCCTAGGATATTTGCCAAATTTAAAAAATAAAACATAATCAATCTTTCAGAGAGCATATTTAATACATTATGGTGAAACGGATGTGCGTACATGCTACCATTACTTCTTTTGTTCTCTGTACCATTGTATTTGTTTAATTCTAAAAGTTTCAGTTATGATGGTTTGTGTTTATGAATATGGATGAGGGAGACAAAAGGCAAAGTTGTATTTGAACTCTTTAGTGCCCAATGTTAAAACAATCCTGGCAACAATTCAAAATGAAGTGATCATTAGGAGAAAATTTTAAAATGTATTACATAACTTATACTTGGTAAGGTGAAAATGAGAGTAAAATGTTCCAGTGTAGAATCATTTCATATTGGCCAAAAAAAAAAAACATATCAAAAAGGCATATCTCTTCTAATGTATAAAAGTGGGAATTACAATCAAATCATCACACTCTAAAAGCCAAAGTTTATTTGTGATATTTAAAAGGAGAACTAAATCTAAATTTTCTGAAATTTTTGCTCATTTCGTCTGTGTAGCTCTTGATACGTTAGCATGTGAAGTTACATATGTAAGCTTGTTTTGACCTTTATAGGAAAAGGGGTTTTCCCGTGGGAAATGTAAGTTTGTACAAATGTCCATGTTTCTGATGCATTCACATTCCAAAAAAGTGATATTATGGAGGAATGGTTGTTAGGTTTAAAGAAAACCAATTAGTGGTGATAAATGTGAGATTATGATGTCACATTTGGTTGTTTCAATTTCAGTATACCCTGAAAATGTGGTAACTTCATCAGCTTTTATATCTCCACAACCACAAATAAGAATTAATTGTAAATTTTACCAGAGTGCTTAGGGAATATACACCACTTTAACATATCAGTACTAAATTTACATTTTGGAAAAAAATAGTAAGGTGAAGGTAGCAAATCCTGTAAATTCATATTTTGTTTGTGTATTTTTAACACAGGAAGATGAAGTGGAAGACTCTGATGAATTTCAAGATGCTGTGGATGAGTGATGACTTGATGACCACTCATAGTATACCAGTGGGCTTTCTACTAGTACTAAAGGAGCTGACTTTCTTGTTGTGATACTGAAGTGGAACTTTCAGCGATTGAAATGTCATGGCTTCTTGTGGAAGGCTGCAAAGCAAATAATATTTGAATGGTTTATGGATCTCAGAAAAGAAGGTGACCTTTCTTTGCGTGTAGAAACCAGAGGACGAAGTATGAAGAGATAAGGGTAATATTGTAGATGGATAATGCTTGATGCATTATTTAAATACTGTGATTTATTTAATAGTGGTTTCCATAGAGACATGGAAAGTCATGTCATGATTTTTTATGAGCAAGAAATATGTCAATGAAATGTCATAATGTAATAAGGTCAGAGAGGGCTACACTGTGAACTTTGAGCTGTGGGGATATTTGCTAGATTCTAAAGGGGGTAATGAAAAAGGAAAATTGGGCAATTTCACAACTGCAGGATTCAGAAAGTCTTTCAGTAAAAGCAAACTATTAAGAGACATTGCAGTACAGATTGTGTAGTGTTTGTATATTGAACTGTTCCCATCAATTTATGGTTGATATCATGTGTCATGTAAAAGTTGATAAATCCAAGCTTGTAACATTTGGAATTGGGTTGAGGGTTGGGGATGGACAGTTCACTGTGATGTACTGTATGTATATATGTCTGCATATATGTACATTTGTCTGTTAGCATTGGCGAATGGTGGAAAATGAGGTAATTCATCAGGTTGCACACTACCAAAACGAGGTACTACCACCATTAGAGGAATTCCTCGGTTAGAATAATGGCGCAGTTGCTATATTTAGACCATTTAGTGTAGCTGGATGTGTTGTCAAGTCAATTAGCGTTACTACCTCGTTTTTGCTGTCATCATTTGGTGGGTGTGTGTGTATGTATGAAAGGTAGTGTTGCATGGTGGAAAACGAGGGTGTGTATGGACCTGCACACCTACGAAATGAGGTAAAACCATCAACTGAGGTATTGCTTGGTTGAACCTACACTACAGTTGCTATTCTAATACCACTTACTGTGGCTAGATAGTGTTTTCCAGATCATTTTGAGTGCATACACTCATTTTAGACAATTACCTCGATTTCCACCATTCATAAGAAAGGGTGTGTGTGCCTGTGTGTATGTGTGATTGTCATAGCAATTACCAGCCCTGCCTTTAAGTCAATTGAGGAAGCAAAATGTGTTGTCCAAACTGTAAAACAAAGTAGGATCTATTCGTGACCCATATGGCTGATCAGGAAACCTCTTTGGCAAATTTAATAGCCCTACACACCGTCTTTTTCTTTGAAATATGAAGACAACCTTCTTGTTGCCCATTTTCAGCTGGAGCTTACAAATACTAGACAAGCACAAGCTACAGGTAATTGAAACATTGTGTCAGTCTTCAAAGAATCCATGTGATGCTTGTAAAAGGACAAAGCTTCTTACTGATTTACCTGTGGATGCTTAAGTTTTTGTTAGGTATATTGAAACTCATGTGTTGTGGATAAATTGAAGGAGATATTGCATATAAATTCTGTCAATATGACACAAGCAGAACATACCTTTTATCATTAGTAAACCGTTCAGTCTTACCAGTAAATTATGGCAGTACCATTTCTTTCCAGAAGCACTGTGCATTACAAGAGTTGTGAAAGTTGCTTACTTTCAAAATTTGAAAGTATGGGGAATAGTGTTATCTCTTTCCATTTAGATTGACTGTTGAAACATTTTATCATTAGCCATAATATGAACATCCAACACAGTTAATTTTGGACAAATTAATGCTATTTGAGGAATACTGTGTTGATAGCAAAGTCCTCTTGTACATCTTAATAATAGTAATAATTATGCATTTATAATGCGCCATCTGTCTTTGTAAACATAATCCCAGGCACAAAAGGAACGTAGTGTACAGTTACACATGCTGTCTGTTTGGACCTATTACATGTAGAGGTCAGTTGGCCAGTAAAGGTATGGCATTTTTCTCATGGTACTCTCCAGTGGCACTGATAAGTTGCCGTTACAAAATATCTGTTTTCCCAGGCTTTTCTTTTTTCCTTTAGGTTTTATGATTTTGACTTGCCATACCCTGGCCCATTGGCCCGTTAGTAGCAGTTGTCACATGCTGTATCCTTTACTTGACATTTACTGTGGCATACACTTCTTCCTCTCCTACAATTCCTAGTTGGATAGACTTAACCGTCTCTTATTGCTTTTAATCAGGTGGCATTTTACATTGCCATGTTGATGGCTCGATAGAATATTTTGTTCCCTTTTACCTGTCTCAAGGTAAATGGGCTATCCAGCTGTATCTTCTATCGCAACCTGGAATCTCTGAGACTAATCGTTGTGATTTTCTTTGGGTTAAAGAATATGGATAAGATTGGCGATGGATGCGTGAGACAGAGGGCAAAAACACGTTCATGTTTGATGTCTGTATTCTATCTGTTTATTTCTACTGATATTATAAGTCTGTGGTTGTCACAATATGTGTAACAAGTTTGTTTAAAAAAGTGCATCCAGGGTCTTCCTTCCATATTGGCAACGCAAATTGCTTTTTCCAGGGTTTGTCAGTCGGTAAATCTGTCAGTTTCACCCTTGGCTTTTGGCCAGAGATGTGCAGTTTCATGGTGGTAAAAGCCAATATATTGTGTCTAATGACTGAAATCTTAACTTGTAAATGGGGGGCCATTTTTGGGTTTGATTTCAAGAAGAGTACCATGCGTACCTTGTATTTAGTCAAATTTTGTTTTATGGCTTTGCTTTGTAGGGATTTGATGATTTCAACTTTGGGTTAGGCAATGTCAAGCATTTGTCAGTAACAGCCGGTAAGTATTCACCTGATGAAAATGCTCCACAAAAGTCAGTACCTAGATTAGTCCAAGGTGCGTGAGGTATTTAAGACATTTGGAATGGTTCAGTTTGGGTACAGTTGGTGGTTATCTAGTCAGCAAGGCCATTTCTCTGGCTTTTTGGTCAGTTCCAGGGATCCATACCTAGTCCTGGATGAGTTAATCTTAGGAATGCCCCAGTGCCCTTCATGGGCCAGATGTAGGGCAGTGTTTTGAAAGGCACAAGGAATGTGGAGCCATGCCCCTCAAAGTACAACATTGTCATATAAGTCACAGTGAAGGGTTAGAGTTAGATGAGGTTTTATGGCTCAGTTTCTAACCAAGTGGTTTAAGTCGGGCAAGCCACAGCCTTTTTTTCTAGTTGTGGCTCACTGGCTGCTTGTTTTCCCTACTCCATTGTGCTTATGCTGAGCACCAAGCACAATGGCAATAGGTTCCATTTTTAAAGTCTTTGGTATGACCCAGTCAGGAGTCGAACCCCAGACCTTTCGGCTGCAAGTCGGATGCTCTAACCACTTGACCATGCAGTCACGGTCAAATTATTGCAGGTAGCAAAGAATGATCTTAGGGCTTTTTTTTGTGAATAGTCTCTTCACATTTTAATATCTAGGCTAGAGTGTCAGTTTTGTTTGTTAATTGCATCAATAACTGTAGTGATTGTCACGTCTTTCTTTAATGCTTTGATATTTGTCAGAATCTTACCTTCTGTTGTGGCATTCAGAGTAACATAGTTAACATACTGTCCTGCTTCACAAGTCAATGTTTGCTCTAGTCTTTGTCGTTTTTAAAATGTTAAGTACTAGTGATGTTATAAGAAGTCGGCAGGATAGTTAGTTCCTGGCTTCTGCTGAGTCTTGAAGTTACGTGATTGTGGGTGTAGTGCCCACCATACAATTGTACCACAGGGTCAGACAGAGGGTTGTTAAAGATAAACATTAACGGCTTATTGTCTGTAAATAAAGAAAACTTTGATATTTCGTGGTATAATTGGATATGTTCACATCCCTTCACAGTTGGAAGCTCTTTACACATGGTCTGTGTAAGTATTTTTGCTCCACAGGAGTTCAGATGAGGCTAGTTTAAGCAATAACACATTGTGATTCCTCACCGTCTCCCCTCTGTGACAGGATTGTGCTGGATTCTGAGAATACTGGAATCCACAAACAACTCTGTTTATTTCCTTGGATCAGAATATGCCATTACTTTGTTGCTTAGCTTTCAGTTTCCTTTATGCTTTCTGGTGTTGCCCCATCCATGGATCCTTGAGAGTAAGCTCAGAAACAGGTTGTACTAGTGAGACTTCATGAAGTCTTAGATGAAACAAAAACAATATTCACTATGCTGTCATGTATTTGGCGAAGGTGCATTTTGTGTTGATCCTATTTCTTAGGCCCTGCAGAGAAGCCTTGGTGGGAAGATACGTAACCATAGTATTTCAGGGTATGTTTGATCAAGGAACACTTGTATTGTTAATAGTTAGGTCGTGATGACTCAAAACGTTAAATCCTGCTTCCAAAGCCTTTTTGCGATTGGTTTCTGTATCCCCATGTAAAATGAGTGTGTCATCACTAAAATTGGTCGTGCAAGGGATGTTGTGTAAAACATGTTGTCAGATATTTTGAAAGATTTTGGCTACCCATGAAATGTTAAAGGTGAAAGGTGAAAGGTGAATAGATAAAATGACGATAAATCTAAATGTTTCATCCATCTCAGTTTAATGGTTGCTAGCGTGTATAAAGGTGAGTTTGGAGTAGACTTGCACCATTGACGTTCCGTGTAAGCTGTCAACCGTTGGCATGATGTGACATTCGTGTCTGATCACTTTCTTTGGTGCCCTCTCTTCTTTACACTGTGTCGGTTGACATCATGACATGTTTTCATTTTTGTGGTTTTTCTCCAAGATACTAAGCTCTTCCTCCACACTTTTCCATACAAGTGATGCAATTGTGAGGTTGCATACCCAGCGTAAGTGTTTCGTTTGTGTACGGCTATTATCCTTTGCAAATTCCAGATATTGGGCTAGTAGTTTTTGTTAGGATTCTGTTGGTGATGAAGTTTGCAGTGGTGATGATGGTTCCCATTAGTACCTTCGAACCAATTTCATCACAGGTTTAATGGTTTTCTCTACACCAAGTTCAGTTGCTGTGCAGTGGATAAATAGTAGACACTTGTGTCATGGCAGGAACATGAAATACAGCAAGTGAAAGGTTTGTCTTGGATTCCATGAGACATTCAAATGATGCAGCAATAGTTATTGCTCATTACAGTGGAAAGGGTCCTGCTCCCCAGAGGGGCTTCCTTCCCAGAAGGCACACTTAGACTGAACTGACCATCCCCTCAACATTCAGTCCGGCAACGTCGCCCCATGCATTTGGTCCTCAATGTTCATAGGAATAAGGTAGTCTTCAAAACATTTAAGGCACTCATCCCATTTAATTCCAACATTGGCACCCTTAAATGTCAAATTGTGGAACCAACTGTGTCAAGTTCATACTGACAAACTGAAACGAAGAATGGGTGTAGAATGATGGCTTGCAAATTTATACTATCCACACGATCTGTTGCAAATCTTAATAAGTTGAATTTTAAAATCTGTCGCTTAAAGTCTGCTGAGATTCATCAGTCTGGTAATGCCATACGGGACAAGTTGTTAAGAATGGTGGGGGTATACAGATTTACATCTGCACTTCATTTCAACCACCAAATGGTTTCTAATATCAATTCCTCATTGACATGGCCATAGCTGCAACGTTCCATACTGTATACAGACTTGGGATGAACTCATTTATGGCTTCACTTTCAGACAGACATTAAAGTGGGTATGACACGGCCAAAGTACGTTTCTCAGTAAATATTCTTTGGGTACAGCTTGAAATGAAGCAAATGTTTTCCCGACTAAACTACGTCCATAAACACAGTAATACGACCTTGTGAATTCCCAATTACAGGCCAGACTCAGCCATCTGAAATCCCAAAGCGAAAAAAAGTATGTGAGCGCGTCTCAAGATCGTGACGTCATTGGAGGCACGGTTAGTAACACTGTACCAGGCAGCTCACCCATCGTTCTACACATCGAGTCATGTGCATGCTAACGCGTGTTAGCAGGTACATCATTGCAAACACCTGTGCTACGATACTATACAG
This sequence comes from Holothuria leucospilota, assembly GCA_029531755.1. Classification (NCBI taxonomy): domain Eukaryota; kingdom Metazoa; phylum Echinodermata; class Holothuroidea; order Aspidochirotida; family Holothuriidae; genus Holothuria; species Holothuria leucospilota. The sequence goes on along the minus strand of CM055965.1, from coordinate 44,556,177 downwards.
CAGCACGCGTGACCAGTGACCACATTGTGAACTATGCGTCGTTGCGCGGTGACTGCTTACCATTCACAACAGCAACGTTACTGAACAGCTCACTGAGTAAAGACGCGCTTGTTATGGACTGTCCATACATGTTCATAGCTGTTCTGTACAGCGCGCCCGGACCGCGTTCTTTTTACACAAAAACAAAGCTGTTTATTATATGCAGGGAAGCTAAAACACGGGCGCATATGCACGCGAACATATTGGCCAATGATATGCTTCGAAGCCCCCAACATGTTCCGCGCTTCGCGCTCTGTATGTTGGGCGGGTATTGTGATGTAATCCTTTTCATGAAGTTTCTAAGATATGAAACTTGCCCAAAGCGTTGTATTACTTTCACATCTAGATACGCGTCCTTACATAGTGCAGTGCGGGGTGCCGCCAATTGCGTCATAAAAGTCAGGTGACCTGTTGCGGCATTTTTTGAAATTGGATTTCTGGACGTTTTTCTTCAAATTCTATTTATGCCGAACTGCGCTGGTTTTAATTGTGTTTGAGACGATACTTTTACAATACTATACCCAATCTTGCAATACACAAAAGTTATTTTGGCCGTGTCATGCCCACTTTAAGGTTAGCTCTTTCATAGGTTATAATTTTCAGTGTAATGACATGGGCCTCAAACTTTTTCATAATGTCATTACAAAATATCATGGTAGACCTACTTGATTGTTATGCTTGTCCTTCAGTTGTGTCCTTGGTGAGGAAGTGAAGCTATCGTCAATTTCTTCCACCTACTATCCCAAGCAGTAAATGAATATGTCCAGCTGTAGAGCTTACAATTTATTTGTAAGACCACTGGCTGTACGTTACCATGCCTTACATGCAGTGTGGTAATGATTAGTATCCTTGTGCATCACTACACGAGTTTGACTTGACACTGTACCAGGATATGATTACACCACAGGAGGCACACATAAATCATGCTAAAAAAACGTTTCCACGGTCAGTACAGTCATTACAATATCTGTTTCTGCTTCTGCTTCTGCTCGGGAACTTGCAGGGCTCATGCCATGAGCATATAAGCAAGGGGGGTACTTATCAAGTTGGAGTTGCATATTGAAAGTTTTAACACTGCCGGCATTAACAGTCCCTTCTGGTAGTTTGTTTCTCTCACATATGGTTCTTGGGAGGTGAGAGTACTTATGTATTGATTGTAGAAAAATTATGAGTGCTTTTTCTCCGGAGGCCTTGCCGGGTCACTGGAGTTATTAGGTATTGGTCCCTGGGCATATTAATGAGGTCATGGGTTGTTTTATACATTAAAGTTAATCTAGATGTTGATCTTCTACATTGTAATGTTGGCCAGTCTAGGTCTTGAAGGAACTGCTCCTTCAGATTTATTGTAAATATGTTATGACAAATTTAACAGCTCTTCTTTGCTCCGCTCAAGCTGGTTACAATTCTTCTGGGTGAAAGGGCCTCATGTGGGTGAAGCACAACCCATGTGTCACCTCATACTCCTAATTATCAAGGTCATTGATTGTTTTCTTCATGGGGCTATAAAGGGCTCTATTCCAGTGTCCGTGCCATTTATGTCTTGCTTTGCTTCCTAGGTGTGCTACTGGTATTTTGTATGAGATATCCTTGTTTAAGTATGTGATATGGTTGTCTGTGAATGATCACACTGCTTCAAATGAATGTACAGAAATGTCTGGGTGAGTGATATCTTTATTGAAGTTTGACCATGTAGCCATTGGAAATAGTATGACACTTTACCAGCAAGAGCCATCTTGCCTTATTTCTGTTTGCCGCTGTCAGCAGAATGTTACTTTAAATTTTAAGGAGTCACCATGTCTTGCCAGGCTGCCATTATTGAGATCTTTGAGAAGATTTGTGTAATTGTTTATGCATAGAATTAGTTATGATATACAGCTGTTTCAAATTTGCAAAACAAAACAAAAAAAAAAAAAGAAGAGGTACTCTCTCATGAAGACTGATTTTAAATTATTTACCTTGTGATTAGATAGAAGGATGGTGGTCATCTGTTTCTTACGAATGCAGTAGATGAAGAATGAAATGTAAGTTGGCAGACAGTCTACACTGAGGTCAGTGTTAGGATAGGGTTAGGTTCTAACCTAACCCGTATCCTAACACTGGCCTCAGTGTAGACTTGTTAGAACATATAGAGATGTTGGAACAAAGAGATGACGGAACAGAGAGCAGTCCCCTGGCAGACAGCACAGTGGAAAATACTTGTGTAAGAGAAAGTGTAAATAATGCAGGTTCCTTTGTTTTGTACAAGTTTGATTTGTACAAGTTTGTGATATCACACACACTCTTCACACTCTTCTGTTTGCATGATATCTGATCAGTGTTGTAGTCCAGACTTCCTTCTGTGAGGTCCCCAAAATGGCTGGTTTAGGCCAACCTTGAGGCTTCCTCCTCATAGTTGTAGACAAGGCCATGGTCTATGAGGCAGAGGCGACAAAAACTGGACTAAATGCCAAGGCCAGCTTTGAGACTTTCAACTTTGTAACGAATGTATTTGTTTATGTTTAATGAAAAATGAGTTGAGTAATTATTTACAAAAGTGAATAAATCTGCCGGCTGGCACACATATAATTTACATACCTGAAAAGTGCATTACCCTAAGTATTTTGTACCTCTTGTTCCGTTGTTTTGTATTATTGGTAAAGAACTTTATATAGGGAGGTTTCACAAGTGCAAAAAGTCAACTGGCGCATCCACATTCTGGAGGACAAACAAACACATGCAGACATTTGGTATGTAATGAAGCAGTGTGGTGTGTGGTGCAGTGACCTCCAGATCGACTAGCGTGCCCACTGAATTTGACCTTTGGTGCAAGCTTCTTGCAGAGATTAATCGATGATGCATTGTAAGGAACTTACCACTCTAAAAGTTGGTTGTTCACTGGTTGCTTGTTTGTTTGATTAGATATATGAGGTATAGATATTATGCAAAAAGAGTAATTGTCAGATCATGTGGTTCAAAGTAAACTTATTCCCCCCCCCCCTTCAAATGTTACAGTTTACCATAGAATATGTAAAAGACTCTGTACCATCTATGCCATAGGTGCATAGAGGGTGATTCCTTGGGTTAATTGTTTAGCATTTCAGGGTGGGTCTGGAGCAAGATTCATAAACAACATCCTTATACTTATGTGCCAAACATTTGCAGGTTGTAACTTCTGTATCATGTTATCCTTTTGTACATATTCATAAAAAGGAAAATCTGTAAATTTTCTGCTTAACCTAATACCTTAACAGAGGTGTCACATGTAGTGGACACTACATAAGACATGCAAGGAACTTTTATGCTACAGTAGTTGTACATTTTGCCAGTTTTGCGTAACAGATCGATAGTGCCATTGTGCCAGTAACAAGGAATGTGAATGTAGTAAAATTACATACTAGCACAACCATAATTGGCTTATGTATTGCCATTATGATTGGTATATGTACCAATGGTGTATGTTACGAATACCACTTAAGAAATTACGTATGCTACACACTTCATAACTTTGTTCTGCACTTCTTTGGAAATTCAGCCCTGATTATCAGGAGTTGTGCTTTCTGTGAAGGAGGTAGAGTTACTGTAGGTTCATTGTATCTAGTAATTGTATCAGGGAATGAGAAACGTGAGTAACTATTAAGATATATTTTTGTTAATTTATTGAAATTTGAAAGTCTTCCAGATGTATGATTAAATTATGAGGACTCCATAATAGCCTAGTGAGGGCGCTTGTTAATGGAAATGGAAAAGTTAGTTCAAGTTCTGTTGTTGAGCTGTTTTAGAGGGTGACTCTTCACTCAGCCTACTCCAGTCCACCCAGCTGGAAATGGGTACTAGCATCCCAAATGGGTACTAGCTAGGAGGTTATGTAGTGATGGATTGACATTCCATTCCCGAGGAGTGTCACATTCTCAGTGCGCTTTATGTTATGGAAATAAGATACAACCCCAGCTGATATGGGCCCTAAAAGAATGCTCCACACTCAAAGATCCGTGACACATTACACCTGCTCTGTTCTTGAATTTCACTTTGGGATGAAAATGTGATAACTTTGTAGCTCATACCCAGCATTTAGCTGGTATTAGCTATTGTGATCAAGGAGCATCCAGGGTAATTCTGTCCATCTGTTACCATTTGTACTAAAAAGTGCTATTTCTCACACATCGTTCATTGGATGTTTACAAAAGTCGGGCACAATGATCCATGGGTTGTGGGCTAGGGCTGTCAAGAAATGTGAGTTCAAAGGTTATTCAAGGGTCATTTGGAGCCATTGTTTGCAAATAGGCCACATGCTTCTCCCTCTTGGAGAAATAGATTTTTTTTAGATTGAGCAGCATTAATCCTTTACCAGTGGCATTCATGATATCTGCAGGGATTTAAGGTTATTTGGGTACTTTTTTCAAAGTCCCATTGACTCTCTGGGGAAGAGACAAAGGGTGAAACCAAATGTTACTCCCTAAGGAGCTGTGTCCCCAAGGGGAAAAGAGTCACAAGACTTAACATGACCAACCTCACTAACCTCTTGACCTTCAGACCTCTACATCATGGGTCTCTCTTGGGCTCGAATGGCTCAGCCCCCCCCCCCCCCATTCATTCCTCTTACCAAAAAGGTATGTTGAAAGCCTATGCATTTCAGAGAAGATAAGCAGCTTTACAGAATGAAGTGAATTTTTCAGAGTTAGTAGTTAAATTATCAAAAAGTACTCATCTGAAACAGCACTTCTGCAGTCACAGTAGGAGTGGGATACATTTCTTGTAAGCAAGTGCTACTTTCAAAACATCTCAGTATTTTTCAACGTTCCAACAGTTGGAAACATAGTTGCAGTTTTTGTTAAACGGGGTCTTTTGCTATGTCTGAAACATTTGAGGTCAAAGGTCATATAAGGGTCATCTGGGATCATACTTGTACAGCAATTGTTAGATAAAAAGGGGGTTAAAGGTTGCACACAGAGATACCGCACAGTTCAAACTAATGTTTGTTAATTATCTGACTCCCTCTTTCAGGTCACCTTTAGCCAATTCTTAGAAAGTGGGCAAGTCAAGTCATACTGCTCTGTATGTAAATTTGGCAAAGGTTTCTATCAACTTACAAGACAGGCATTTGGACAGAATTTACCTTGTCTTTTCCTTTTGATCAATATGTTTATCTGTTTATCTTTACTAAACTCCTGGCCTCCATGTTCCGGTATGAGCTACTGCAATACTGGTGCTCTGGTTGATTTCTTGAGAACTAAAACATATGCATTGAATGTTAATATCATTGGAATGCTGCTTTAACATATCAAAAGAAGATTTTGGTCTGGAGATTTCTTTTAATCAAAGTATTTATGTACTTGTATACATGGCAGTGTGCAGGCCTAAATACAGGTGAAGCCATCTGTAAGAAGTTGGGCCGTGCAATAACACTGGTGTCGTTTGCTTATACAGTATCACATTTTGAGTCACATGCATAAGTGAGTAGAGGTGGCATGCAATCTGACAGCAATATGGGGGACTGTTGGGGGTAGAGGGCGTGAGGAGAGAGGGATGTGGGCTTTATTGTTCTAATTATGGTGTTAAATCAGGTAATCCATAAACACCAAGGGAAGAAAGAGGGATAAAGGTTATGTAACCAACTTGAAAATCCCTCAGATTTAATGTTAAGACCTTGGTCAATGTTTAGAACTTTCCTCTTCAATCCTTGAGAGTTCGCAACTTTATTTATGAATGCATTACCTTGGATAATTCTCATTAAGTGATAAACACAGAGGTACAGTTGTGAGACTAGGCTGGGAAAGAACCAGTCTTTACACATTGATATATGTATGGAGGTCTGCAGTCTTCTGAGTGTAAACTTTAGGCCTGCAAAAAGGGCTAATATGGTCTTGCTTGTATTGAATCTATTATATGCTTTCTCATAAAGTTTATTCTATACAACTCAATACAATTGAAATCATTCTCAGTTACAAGTTTCTAGTCTGGAGTCTCTTCCTCTTTGATCTTTTGTTTAAGTGTAAGGTTACTAAGATAGATACTTCCAGTTAAAGAACAAAGTAATTACTCTCAATGTCAAAAGTGTGTCCTAAGTTTGGGTACCACACATTTGGAAGAGAATGTAAATTAATGAATCATGTGGTTAACTGACAGTCAACACTTATCAGCGAATGGTTAGATCATATGATAGAAACCTAACCACAGAATTTTAACCATGTACTGCCCTCATGTACAGGAACTGAAACATTTGTTCCCCCCAAATTTGCTCTAGCCATACAGCTATCCAAGCCATGGGAGGTAGAATGATTTTGTTATGTGACAACCAACTTTTCATTAGGTCTCCTTCAATTTAGCTTTTATTCTTCCAATTCTGTTTTCTGCTAGACTAAACTATGCAGTCAATTACTTATGACCTTAGTACAATGTGGGCAACACTTTACTGTTTTTGATTCCTTGCTAAAGCAAAAGGCATCTATGTATGTGTAAACAGCTCATACTTAGCATAAAGATCCCCATAATGAGGAAAGAACTACACTGCTTGTGTGGAGGTCAAAGGTCATTTGCCTGGTAAACCTTTCATACTTCAGCAGTTAGCAGTTAGGCCTTCTTTGACAAACAAGAAAAGTATCCTCTTCCTTTAGTTCATAATTCAAAGGAAATTATAGAAATGTTAAATATCCACAAAAAAAAAAAAAAAAGACAAGAATTAGAACATCTGACAATAAAGTTTCTGTGGTAATTACCTTTTTATTCATAAATGCTATTTTATTACAATTGACCAAAAAATACATTTTGAAAAACAAACTTTTTTAAATACTTCTTTCGTACAATACATAACTTTTTTCGTACAATACATAACTGACCAAAGGCAAAGACAATAATCAAGGCACTACTACTGTGAGAGCTGGTCACCTCCAATACACTAACTGACAAATCCAACAGTTTATCTTCTACCCCATCCACCTAGAGACTTTGGATGGTGTCCCCCGGTACAGAGCATCAACCACAACACATCCTTCCCACTCCTTACCCCCCCCCCCCTCACCTTTGCATTTTTCTGCAGTTCAGCAGACTTCTGCAACCCTCTGAAAGTTATCTGCAGCCCAGAAAGGGCTGACGCCACCTAGATTCCACACTGTTCCTCTGAACAATAGGCAACAGAGGGAGAACCCTCCAGTCTATTTAAGTGCCTGCTAGAAAATATGGGACAGAGAAGTAAACTAATCCTTGTACATGAAAAACTGGCTTGCCTTGAATTCCAACTCACTACTTTGACAATATCAAAGCCTAAAGAATACCATAAAAGACAATGAACAACCCCTTTTATTTTCAAACATATTTCAGGAGGTACTGTGTGATGACAAGGCACAGGATTAAATCCCAAGTTATGTTGGTTGTAAAGGCTATAGTCCTTGATCTGTAAATGGCATTTTCAAACTTTGGGGTTGTTTGTTGAATACAAATTACACATTCATTCATTCTAAAGTCTAATATATTGAATCTGTCAGAATACTGTCAGTGAATAAAACATTTACATCTACAGCTAGATACATTCTATGCCTCTGGAACGACTTGATATAAGTATATAAGTTGCTTCCATAGGCACACTGATGACACATTTAGCTCAGTGAAATTGATTTTGGCAACATTACGTAACAGATCACTGCTTTGATTCTGCACCAAGATATTTTAATGTTTAGAAATACCATTTCCTAGTATATAAATATTAATGTTGTATCATGAATACTTATATTCCATTCTTCATAATCACATGTGCCTTAACTTGTCCTTGAATAGCAACACTTTTACTGCCCTACCCAAAACTGCAGCCTTTCAAGTTTCCAATTTCTTTTGTCATCTTATGAATGCAAATTATTTAGGATATCAACTGCATTCACAAAAAGGCAGTGTGCCTCATCCCTACGTCAGTTGTTCCAAAGTTCTGTTCGCACTAGACTATTTTCCATGAAGTGATTTCTAAACATGAACAATCTTAATGAACTTGATGTCTGAAGAAAGAGCAAAAAACCTTGCCAATAAAAGCACTTAACATGAAAATTTCTTACCATAAAATTTGTTTAAGAAAGTGAAGTTGTAAACACACTTTGCAATGTAATGTAACACTTAGGTCTCACCATAGATTTAGCCATGTCAATTCTCCAGTGTTACTACGTTCTGAATTGATAGCCTGGGGAGAGGTGTATGGGGAGGTGTCCCCCTCCAATTTGGAAAAATTTTTCAATTTGAAAGGTGCCTATGGATGGCAAATGATACAATATTTGACCCAAACTGACCTCGCAAATGAGGTGAAAAGTACAATTTGTGTAAATAACTGATTCTTTGCAAAACTACATCAAGGTAGTTTCTTTGAAAAAAATACCTGTGCAGGAATTACTCTTCAAATACTTTTGTGTGACATTCCTTTGTATTGTGCGACATTCGACACACAAATGCAGCCTGGGTAAATCACTGAAACTGATTCTCTTAGAATAGCCACAGCAGGACCTCTCCCTACCAATTTTCCCTCCCAAAGCTATCTCCTGCCAGAAGTCTCAGTGATGCTATGTAACACTCTTTGAAAGAAAGAAGTGTTTATTCATTGAATAGTACTTGTAAAGTACTTTGCCTGATGTCAGCTTATCTGAACATTTCACCAGGCTTTCCCTGACCATGTGAGTATGACAATGTGACCATGTGAGTACGGACATGATCAAAGAAATGTTTGATTTGAATGCCATACATTTCAACAAGAAAAACATTTTCATTGATAATTTGTACAATTTTAAGGGATAAAATTTCTCTTCAAGGAAAGGATGGTGTACAGAATGCAATCAAAGTAATTCGGACTATCTGAATTATTTCCCCTCCTGGCTGATAACACCCTGAACAAACCTATTCCAGAATCTGAACACAACATAGAAACCATCTCAAGGTATTAGTAAAACAAAAATGCCTTCATTTGCTATGGCTTCAATATCATACTCTACTGTCTTCTTACTTAGCCATTAGAATGATTACAGAGAATCTTGGACATGAACTAATTTTGACCATATCTTTGCCTTCTTCAGGGCCGTAGCTATGGGGGGGTGTGGGGGGGGGGGTGCGACACCCCCCCTGGGCGGTCAATCAGTCGGCAAATCAGGGCATAGTCGGCAAATTGACTGTCCATTGTTGCCTAGAAAACGTGGCTGTGCATTGGTGTGAATAGGCAATTTGTTGTTCAAATTTGGCACAGCTAGCCTGTCCTTCCCCTCCCCCGAAGGGTTTCCAGTGATGTTTCTCCTTTAGACGGAAAATATACTCAGAACTGCCAGAAATGTTAAGTGTTTTTTTATTCAAGAAAATCCTGAGAATACCATTGCCAGGAATTAACCTAAGGCTATGATCCTCTGCGATTCGGATTCGGCGATCTCCGGCGATGTGGGGTGTTTTTTCCAACAAATTCTTTCATGGTGGCGCAACGCTAAGCAATCAAAGTGTTGTCGTCCCCTCCTCCCCATTTAAAATATCCCTTGCGCCAAACACTGTTTCACATGCTTGGCACCCTCCGCAGGCTGGTGGCCGTGCTTTGCTTAGACGGTCACCTGGAAAATTCATGCAAAGTTTATGCCACAATTTTTTAGAGGCTAGTAGGCTACGGCAATATCAGACAAAAATATTGCAATTTGAGGTCGTTTCGTGCGTTCTGAGGGTGGTATGGGGATTGAAAGTTTTCTTGTAAGTTCCGCGCCAACCAATGGTGGTCCTCCGCTTAGCGGACACGGTTTGCTTGGACGCGACGGTCCCCTGGAAATTTAATGCAACAATGTTCTGCAACCGATTTCAGAGGCTCGTACGGTAATGAACATCAGACAAAAATATTGAAATTTGAGGCCGTTTCCTGCGATCTGAGGGGGTCTGGGGATCAAAAATTTTCTTGTACGCTACGCGCCAACCAATGGTGGCACTCCGCTTAGATAGTCATTCGTCCAGTCGGCATTTTAGACCTTCACACCCCCCCTACCATATGACCCTAGCTACGCCCCTGGCCTTCTTCCGTAAATTCTCAAAGTATGCAGAGTATATAAAACTGCATTGATTCGCACAGTACTTCTTGAATGGAAACAAGGTTAACTCCATAATACTGGATCAAATAATCTGTTCAAAGTACTTGAAAAGAGCTTTTCTATTCAGCTGTTGGGCTGGACCATTGAAAGGAGTGTCAGGTCTTAACTGTTTCAAAAAGACAAGAATAGAAAGCTTGATGCAATTGATGGACTAAGGATACAAAGAGGACACCAATCCAAGAACTTCTTGATATTGATTTCCTACCCTAGTATATTCTGACTGTTGTTTCCACAGATACAGCAGACAGTTATTGGAAGTTTTGGTGACACTAGCTGACAGCTATGACGTGCTGAGCTGACAGCAGGGTCTGTGCTAGTACCCAACACCAACGACTGCAAACCCTTGGGCGGAGGGTGGTATTTTTAGTGCAGTTGCATACTAGAAATATTTGCCCCTAACATGTCAATAAACACAACAGACAGTGAACTCTGCATATGTGGGTGGTTTTTAATTACAAGAATACACAATGTACTATATGGTAAACATCATCATAATAGCCATGTACACAGCACATAACATCTACAGGATGAAAATTTTTCTCAACAGAAACTCACACTGAGTAGTAAATCCGGCCACCATCCACATTACTTTTAATATGAAGCTACTACCTGGACAGGAGTAGAAACTTCAAATTTAATTTATGCTGATCCAATTAGATCCCGTACTGATAGCTCATTAAACTTAAGGAAATTCAAGTCTTTTGTCTTTTACTTAAAATTTACTCTTATCCTTTGCAACCTCGTTTGTGCCCACTGCTACCCTAACAAATTGTATTAAATTGAACATCATTTGAAATCCTAGAAGTAACTGACAGCCAAATAGGAAAAACAATTTAAAAATTCGAAAGGATTATTTTTACTACAGAAATTTTGCTGGTTTTAGATGTAATGTTAATGCCATATTCAAATGAGCAAACTAGTGATGAGACTATACTTTGCAGTTGAATTTAAAATCAATGTCTGCACTATTTTGCATATTGGGAGGGTATATTCAACATTTCACATGGAATCAAACAACACTTGTCTATAAGGAACACGACACAACAAAAGGAGCAAATTAATTTACAATTTAAGTGACTGGCAATGCTTAAGTGACAAGCAAAAGTTGCCGAAATGCTCTTCAAGATAGAGCAGACAACATGAACCTATTGTGCTCAGTTCCTAACACCTTCTAAGCTAATATTGAATCTTCAATAATGTACAAAGGAAAGAGACCAGTGGTGTTAAATAGTTTTATGGGTATGTAACCTTTGAGGTATCATTATCTTCTTCAAAAGAGATGTAAGGAGTTTCTTCTCCTGTCCAGGTATTAGCTCCATGATTTTATTAGAAGTAAAAATGTTCATGAAATTTTTCACAAAGGGTCGCAAGACCTTTTTTCAAGCTCCAGTGTCTCCTTTTGTTTTGGGCTGTCTAAGAATTGTTTTGTTTTACACTGCTATCTGTAACAAAATGAATTTCAAAGTAATGTTATCATCCTTTTCATATCTCAGGTAAGTTAAAGGTGGAATGTATCTGCTGATCTGTGAACCTACTTGACAGATCAGCTTACATGTTAAGGCAATTACACTGATAAATCAAACTCATTTCAATCCCCGTTGATACAGGCTAACGATTTTTGCAGAATGGAACAACCCTGCACCTTGAAGTTCCAGAGATGGCTAGCTACATTGAAAAAAGAGATGGGGGTTTACAAGAAGGGTGGGAAATACCCTCATGAGCCACACAAAAGATAAGACATCCACTGACAGTGACATTTTGGAATGCAACTAAACCAACCTATCAACTAACTAGTTCATGTGGTTTTTGGTACATTAAACCGATTTAAGCTCTTAGATCTTTTAGGCACTAATAATAAATAAGTGCACAACCCTACACTTGTCTTAAGCTTTTCAACTCATTGAAATTAACTCCATTTTTTTATGATAGATGAATACAAACAACATGACCTTTGATAATAACAACATAAAAATAACATACAGTCTGAATATAAAATACATGCTGGCCTTACACTATCTGACCACTATGTATATTTTTTTCCGATGCATCTTTCTATAAATTGGACGGACACAATTTTCTGACACTTGATGAAAGGCAACCTTCTTGATTATTTTGAAAATAATCAAATTTTTTATACAAGGTGACAAAAAGTAGCACATATGTATGATTTATGTTAAACTTCAAGGCACATACGTGTACAATGATTTTTGAAGTAAGAGTCTAATGACAGAAATACACTTTGCAACGCTCTCAACTTTGCTAATTGTCTCTGCCAAACCAAACTTCAAAAAAGGAACATTTAAAAAATTTACACTGTTTAAAGCACAGAGAACTATTTTCCAATAACATGTTTTGTTGTTCTCCTGCTCAGCTTAAAATTTCTTGATAAGGAGATGCACAGTCTCTGAAATATAAAAGCCCTTTTAGTATTTTCAGTACTATTAACAATGTAAATAAAAGTGAAGAGATACAAAAATATAGTACATCTATGAAAATAAAACGTTAAAGATTGACTGAATGAAAAAGTAAACATGATCCATCTTCATGAGAAGAAAACAGTTCCATATGATGCTTGCTGTCCCTAGCTCAACAAAACAAATACAACACAGAAAGAATACATAAATGTGGCACTTCACACATTAAATCTAACAGCCTCTTGTCATCAAAGCATTGTTTGTTTCACAGGCAAAGAAAGTGGGGGACTAATGCCCCCAGTAAAAAATGTGGGCAGAAAAAGTCTAGTCCTTTCCCCAATATGCAAGGGAAAAAAACCCACTTTGTTTCCTCTACAAAAGTTTTTACTTATATTTCATCCCGCAAGTACCAATGCACACAGGGTTCGCAAATGGCAACAAATGGGAATTGATTCAGTGATTATTGGGTGATTATTCTTAACCTGAATATTCCAATATGAGCATGGAATTTGCAAGGAAAATGTCTTAGAAAATTTATCGTGATTATCGAATTATCGCATTAATTTTTTGTTTTATTATCGCGATGGTAAAATGTCACTATCGCCCCAACCCTATCTGCAAAACATGCCAACAGTTTTCTGGTTTCCTTACAACTTTCCTAATATGTCGCACCAAATGGCATCTAAGGACCCTGAAATATTCAAAAATTCTGAGGGGGGGGGAGGACACCCCCTCCCCCAGGATGGCAGTCCAAAACAATGTTGCAGTAATTTTCCTCAACATTTGCCTAACATGTTGCACCACATTACATCTAAGGACCCTGAAATATTACAAATTTGTATTACAAAATTTTCCAAAGGGGAGGGGAACACCCCTTCTCCAGGACAGCTGTCCAAAACAATATTCAGCCCCCCAGTCAAAAACAGCTTCCTATGGCTATGTCCTTACATGCCTGGTTTATATATTGGATGCATATGTAGACAGTCCAAAACACAGAACACAAATAACAGCATACTTTTCCATCAAGGTTAATGACAATTCCATACTTCAGGCTTTGAAGGTCACTTTTTCTTATGAAGGGTGATATTATTTTAAAGAAAGCACAATGAAGAAAAAGCCTCCAAGGGTTTGGAAATGACAGATTATGTATTACAGAAACATCTCACAAACAGTCACATACACTTTTAGTATACATTAACACAACAGTACAGACCTTACAGAGTAAATATTTTGCTCAAAATTATCTCTAGATATTAATTTAATACTTTGGCATCAAGATGGGTGGTACATGGTGTTGAGAGAATTATAACATTGCATCACTAATTCCTAGTAAACTGTCATTAATTACCTAGAACACACACCTCTGCAGCTTAAATTTCGGCAAGTTCTACCATCTTAATTATGCTTTATCAAAAAGTTGTTTACAACAACAGTTGTAATCTAAAATGCTTATAAATTTAAGAAGAGTGCCTTGACAACTGTACTACCTCCCCATCTATATCATCTCCCCAACCCGATTTGTGCTCACACCGGGGTGGTGTCATGAAAGAAGTAAAACTAGAACCCTTCTGAACACTATTTTCACCTCACACAGGCACACCTCTCACCTCTAATAACTACTATCTCTTACGATAGCCATAAATGTGCCTGGCATTCATATCCTCGGGCCATCCATGCCCCCCTCTTCCCCTTTTTACTTCTATTCCATCACCATCTTAGTACTCCATCCATTCTCTTTGAGACACATTGCCATGTCTTCATCTGATTATTAAAACTTCATCGATTCTTGAACACTTTTACCTTTTTCAACAGATAGCAAGCATGACAATGCAACAAACACTGAAACGAGAGACGACAACTGGCGCTCAATACAGTACACCACTGTCACACACCATTCTGCTTTGTACTGTCCTTAGGTTTGGTGCTGGAGTCACTCCCGGTGCGACTGACGTCCTTGACATCTGGCAACTGTAGACCAATAAAAGATGAATCAATAATCTTTGTGTACTGTAAACCATAAAGAAGTTGAAAAGAATGAAAGACGTAGGTAAAATCAATAATTGCCCTCAAAAACACTTCTTCAAGATGATATCATACTGTAATGAAAGAATTCAATTTAGTAGCTAGTATGCCCTTCCATATTGTACCTACAGCCATCACTCAATGCAAATTAATGTTCATTTATGAAAATCTGAAAATTATAGCTTTTTGTGAGTAAATTATTGGATACAAGGCAACTCATTTGAAAAACCTTGCACTGAAACATTTTCGACTGGCATTTAATAAGTCTAGCTATAAAACCAACCCAACATTAGTTCCACTCAAACTTTTGCAGGGTTTACTTTCCATGCCATACAGTAATTCTTAATTTTACTACTGCAACTTATTGAAAAATGAATAAAAACAAACTGATGCTAAACCCTAACTTAAGCATTTTTATTCAAAATCCTCTCTTCCATAACCAAGTGCCACTGTCCAAGTCAACAATATTGAAAAGCAAAAAATCTGTGAGTTCTACCATCATCAAAACTTTTACAGATTAGTAATTACTATCTTGCTTAAACCCTCTTTAGTTTGGTTAGATTTTTGAAATCTCCTGGGAAATTCACTCAATTTCAACAATTTTGTGGTATTTCAGGTCAGCACTCTTTTGTTTCACATACAGCAACCAGTACTTTCAAAGCTTCAACTACCTATGGCACTCACAGGACTGAATTTCACATGTGCTGCATAATG
The DNA here is from genome assembly GCA_029531755.1 of Holothuria leucospilota. NCBI lineage: Eukaryota > Metazoa > Echinodermata > Holothuroidea > Aspidochirotida > Holothuriidae > Holothuria > Holothuria leucospilota. Next base: position 44,540,933 of record CM055965.1, on the reverse strand, counting down.
ATACTGCTGATTTGAAAGAATGGGTGGGGAAGGAGAAGGGGTTGGGGTAAGCAGCACTAGCACACTAACCAGTAAACACTATTAGGCTAAATATAGGTAGTAAAAAACTCTTGACTCATAGACATATGAGGCAAGGGTCAAGTAAAAGAAAAATGTCCATTTCAGAGCAAACCTGTCAATGTTTGGGGCAAAAGTGCATGTCATGATTGTTTTCCCATTAGAGAAAATTTCATGGAAACCCCCCCCCATGTAAAATGTCATCCCATATGCCACATGCTGTCTCAAGTCTGTTTTATTCCCCTTTGTGATTTAGGTCTAGAGGCTGGAAGAAATATTTTTACTATGAGTTATTAGGTTCACTATACTGTACCTTGTAACTTGTATATCAAATGTGGATTCACCATCATTTAACCATTTCCTTCATTGTGGGCATTGTCTCCCTTTCTTTATCAAACAATACAATGCCTGATTACAGCATGATCAAAGCATGCATGGAACTAAAATAAGAGCCTATAGATGTTGGTAGGAGGTACCCACTGGTGCTGTAGGTAGTACTATCATTCAGGGAGGTTGCAATGTCATGCGGAGGTCAATTGTTCCTTGCTTTATTAAAGCAAATGGCTCATGGCTCTCCACAGCTGAACAACAGCTCCTATTGTCTAACGAATATCAAGTTAAAGGGGCTGTTGCTTCCCTTCAAATATATAAATTTAGGAAAATGATCATAATTATAGAGTAAATGCAACTTGTGACTATATGTGACATTAACACAAACAACAGCTTCTTTCTGGTTGGTCAATGATTACTGTACTTGTGCAGTCAGTTGTTTTCCCAATTAAATTCACACACAGAAGTGCATGGATATGGCCTTGAGCAATCTGAACTCAGTGTAGGCTACTGCAGCTTTGTCTCGCATATATAAATGACTAAACTGGTGTTTTTGTTTTAATTGGACAAGAGGCTAGAAGTGAACTTAGCAGGGAGAATTCTTTCTGTCTAGAGCAAGATTGCAGAGCCATAAAGTCATGTTTGCATGCCTATTACAAAACATACTGTACAGTGATTATTATGAAGCTTACTGCCTGTAGATGGCTAGTCCAACTGTAAGGAAAATGGTGTCATTCTGTTTGAACGGAACAGCCAGAAGGCTTAGTGATACCTCGTCAATAGAAACATTTTCTGTGTTCTGTGGTTTCAGGTTGACATATTTCACTTTGTTAATTTGCATTAACCATAAGAATTCAACAATTAAGACATATGAGCTTTGAACAAATAGACTGATATGTCATTTTCAACAAGGCACAAAATCAGTTTCTTGAATGTAAGTCTGGGCATTACATGTACAGGCCAACTACAGATCCACATGTTTCCCTGCTTACTTGGATGCTTTTCACATTTTTACCTCTGGTGACCCTAAATGACCTTTGACTGCCACCAGAATTGATAGGGTTCTTGTACTTAATCAATGCGTCTCCATGCGTCAAATATAAGATCCCTCCAATTTCCTGAGATACTGTGTTTATAACAAGGTTTTAACTATTTGATGTCTTATTACCTCACATGGCCTTAAACCTACACCAGAATCACTAGGATTCTTCTATTTTGAGACATCCACATGCCAAGTATTACATTCACCAAAGTTTCAATGAAATACTGTGTTTATAATATTTTCCACGTGACCTCAGGTGATCTCAAGTGACCTTTGACCTCCATCAAAGACTGGATCTTTAACTCAGTATGGGGCATCCATGGTTGAGTATGAGATTCATCAAAGTTTTATTTCTTGAGATACTGTGTTTACAAGCAAGCCTTAGTACACACACATGACATCACCATTGCATAGATTCCTCCTGCCTTCTGCTGGTGGCAAGGATTCCACAAGTTAAACCTGAAAAGCCAATAGACTTGTGATTCCTTGACACTGAAATGTAATACTAATACTGTGGTTTCAAATTGACTGTTTTCATTGTGAAACCATTACACTACTGTGTTAATGATCAGGTACAGATCATGTTATCAAATACTATTTATCAGATCAATCAATGTTACCCTTCTCAAGTGTGATAATGTGTTTGTAAAGTTTGACCCCTTGACCTCTGATGCCTCTTGTGACCTTTTACCTCCAAAAACAATAAGGATCATCTACTCAACATGGGGGTTATCCACATGCCAAATATGAGATCCCTAACTACTACCCTTCTTCAGATATTGTTTACAAACACTTTTAAAGGTTTTCACAGTTTGACCTCTGTTGACCCCAAATGACTTTTGACTTCTATTCAATACCACAGGGACCTTCTACTTTACATGGGCCATACACATGCTATGTATGAGATCCCTCATGGTTACTCTTCTTGAGATATTATGTTTGCAAGTGCGACATACCCACACATACATACACAGACAAACACAACATCACCATCGCATAGATTCCTCCTTCTCCCTTGGCAAGGGAGCAATAATAGTAATCATGGTTGTCACTTAGACTTAAGCAGTATCATGTCAATTTGCTACAAAACCTCTGTTTAAATGCTGCTTTGAACTTTTTCTAAATGTAGCAAAATACACATTTATCATCACCCATTTGTGCTACAATACTTTCCAACTGCTGCGGATCGGGCATGCAAATTTAACTAATGGCTGGAAGTGATCGCTCACTATGAGAGCAAATGAAATGAGTAATTAATGAAATTGGACTTTACCTTTCGTAGTGGGGGCAATCTCTGGCTTCTTGAGGACCTCATTGATTTGCCAGACCTTTGAGACTTGGCAGACCTGTTAGAGTGGGCCGATCGACTGGACCTACTCCTAGTGGAAGTTCTCTTCAGCCAGTTCTGACTGATGGACCTATGAAGGTTCTTCAGGTTGGACTGGCTAGCATTACTGGCAATCCAAGGGTGCTTCAAACATTGGGCTGATGTCAGTCTTTCTGCTGGGTTCACAATAAGGACCTTGTTTAGGAAATCTTTGGCAGCTGGGGAGACATCCTTCCAAGGCTGAGAAAGAAACAAAGTAGACACCAGTCATTGAACAAATCAGAATTTAAGATGGAAATATAAAGAGCAGGGTCCTGGCCCACTGTGAGTCAGAGTTTGGATTTTTTTTTTTGGGGGGGGGGGGGACATTTGCATTGGATCCACTAGAGGTCCATTATGAAAACTGTAGATACGAAAAACTTTGGAGGACACTGCTGCTATGCACTCTGAACCTCACCGCCACCCTCCTCCTTTGGCTAAGAACCTGAGGACACAATAGACTTTATGCATTGATGTCATACAATGTCATTTTGGAGGGTAAACAATGAAGAACACTGCACGCACATTGTAGACTTCGCACACATGAGTAGTAAACTTATGCAGCCATCCAAACAGTTCACAAAACAGCTGTCCACATTTGTTGGTGTAAGTCGCATTGATACATGCTTGCCTCCATTGGAGGGTGGTGCACTTCCTGTTCTGTGATGTCATATGCAAAAGTTCTACAATGCAGTGCGCTACTGACGGGTCTACTGTGTGTATTCCAGATTTCAGTTTGCGCATGGAATGGAAGGATTGCTGGAAGGTAAGAAAGATAAATATCACTCAGTTAAGTTTGAAGTAAACACATTTCATGGCAGGATAACACAAATTCTTAGATGAAGAAGACCACTACGGCTGTTTAGAATTTGAAAACTACATGGTTAATTTGCTCACACATAAATTAACCAGCTACTGCTCTTGTAAGAAATTTATATGATTACTAAAACCCAGCTAGCAATTGAATACCAAACCTTATTGTTGTAGGTCTGGATGATTCCAATACAAACTGATGCTTGTATCCACTTCACTGTAGCACCTAGGCCACACACTGGCAGTATCATGGATGAACACCAGTGAGATTCACCTTATTCCTCCACCAGTGCTCTGAGGATAATGCTGTACATACTAACTGTTCCTGATGCTGCTCCCAGGACCACCATTGAATGCCCCTATCAATGGACATGAGCATATTCTCTGTCTTTAGCTCCTTTCCCTAAAGCTGGGAAGGAGGGATGGAGGATCCTTGCTTTGCGCTATTGCTCAACAGACAAACCACGCAAAGTAGGTGACATCCTGAATCGATAACTTTTTGAGTAGAACAACTTCCTATGATAGCCAATCAGATACCACATTTTAAATCGTTAGTTTATAGCCCCCCCCCCCCCCCCTCAGCCCTCCCCTCCTCCCCCAGCGTTACTGCAAAAGGCTATATGCCAATAAGCACTTACATGAGTCACAAGAAAATTCAGTGGTTTTGACAGCATCACATACTCTACTTGACTAATTATATAAAACCTTGCCTGGTCTATCAAGTACTGCCCTCCCCACACTAGTACACTTAAACACTGCTCTTTGCATAAATTCTCCCTGTTAAGTAAACTTAAGTTCCTTATTCAAATTCACTTTTGAACAGCCTTCTAAATTGTTTAAATTCTTTCCATTATCAGTTTAGTATAAAGAATCAAATTTTCTGTACATAGTGCAGAATGCTGATTACAGCTTACATAATGACACACAAAATATTTTTGCAGAGAAATTATCTTCACCTGACCCATGTGGCACATTCAAAACCACCTCTGTAACTTTAAATTAATACCTTGATTTTATTGCCCTATATTTCCACACAAAGTAAATACAGGTATTTTTGCTTCACATTAAATATTATTTTGCAAAAGTGCTTCCCAGTTCTTAGACAAGGAAGTCCTGTCCACAAGGGGATAATCTAACTGCCTGTTGGTATTACTGGAATGCTCTGTTTCTTATAATACAAGTATTTTGTTCACAAAAACAATCAAGCCAAGTGGGAGACCAATGTCACATTCATTTTACTGGAAACAGCTGGGTAAGGATGACCGTATCTACCTGAAGAGGCAGGTGTGAGAACTACCTGGAGACCATGTGACCTTATAAGGCAAATACTGTACCATGTGACACAAAGATAAATACAATTTAATACTTTAAAGTTTTTGTCAAATTGAGGTACTGCCAAAATGGTCCTTCAAAGGGAATGTATCTACACTTTTTCATAATTCTAAAAAGTCAAGGTGAAGGTCAAAGGTGCTTGCGAGGGGTGTATGTCTAGGATCCAAAAACAAGAAAACTTACACAAGAGTCAACATTCATAAAATACAATAACAAAAGCCTTTTCCAAATGATGTTACACAAATGCATCCCACACACAAAAGAAGACACTGATCCAATACTACAACTGGCTCTAGCAGCAAAAGGCAGAGAAGGCATCCTACAGACATAAAACATTGTCACACTCTGATCTCAGACTTATCTTCAAAGAATTGGAAATATCCGTGTCTTATACATCCATTGTAAAGCAGTCCTGAGATGTTCAAATTTAAACACTGAAAATGGCAGTAGCATGATGGTTGTAAAACTTTTGAATGCAGAAGTTCCTGACAACTGTTAGAGATAGTCTCATCAGATTCAGCTACATGGTCTCATACAGAAATGAACATGTATGTAAAACTTACTTTTTCCATGTGTATAAGCTTAGAATTCATTACTTTGAAAGTTTTAAAAAAATCATTCTCTTAATACCATACATCTATAAATAAACCTGAGTACAACTTTTTTATGTGCATACTAGTGAAAAGTATTTTTTAAGGTATGAAACTGTTCAGAGCTATGTTTCTTTAGTTGCGGCAAAGGCTGCAAATTTCTCAGTTTCAACTATCATTTAGCATTTGATGCAAATATTATTAAATCTATCCATTTTTTTCCTGATTACTTCAACAGTGTTTTAAAGTCCTACAATGTGATACTGACAATTCTAGATTAGGGTAAAAAACAAAGAAATGACACATTTTGCAACGATACCATGACATGGTTTCCCACCCTCCAATGCAGGTACATCATATTCAACTTAACTGTTACCTAGTAAACCAAGTGACTGCATACCAAAGAATAAAAGAAAAAAATCAACAATAAAAAACGAACACAATACCACAAGAGCTTTAAAGCAAATGTTTACCATCAAAGCTACTTCACAAGCAAAGTCTGCACAATCTGTGCCAGTTGTATCATGTGTTTCCAGAAGGAACTATAAAGAACCCCCTCACTGACATCACTTTCCACCAAAACACATGAACACTAAGATACCAACCCAAACCCTTCAGCAAAGAAGTCAAAATGGGGACAAGCTAAATGTCTGTTATATACTCTACTTCCAATCCTACTGCCATACAGTACTACTGTAATATTTCTCATCAATGTTGACCTGCCAAATGATATTATTCATGATTACCAGTTGTTTCCTTTTTTGTAGGCCTATTTTTTTCTGGTTCTGTACCTCCTTAACATGAGAGAGAGGAAAATGTGAAAGACACTTTCAATTTTACTCTTCTTGGAGTTGAACCTTCAACCTTTAACTCTTTGCTTTTATATTGATAAAAGGAACCAGGAGGCTCATTTTTATTTCTATTTACTGTTTTTGAAGCCAAGTTTGGCAATCTATTAAATGATGGTCTTCATCTTACTAAATTAACTGTACATGCTCAATGCAGGCATTAAAACTTGCTGCTAAATGGTTGCTCCTAAAATACATTATACCTTTTGTGGGCTATAATATATACCAATGGTGCTGTGTACTTTTAGTATAATATTTCTTCCATATTTGAATGCAGCCAAAGGCAGTTTCAAATAGGGGAAATTGACACACGACACATGAGGGATTTTGCCATCTCTAAGTTTTCTTACACCTTCTTTCCCTACTGTCACTGCCTGAACGTACAAAACTATGAAGCTGACATACCATTGTCCCCCTGTCATTTCTTCAGCCCTGATGTCAGTGTGGGTCATAAGTCCCACCAGAGCATGGGTGTACTGTATGTGGCCTTTCCAATTTTTCATACAGAGGAGGCATGTCTGCAAAAACATTGGGACAACTGGGGGTGGGGAGGAACAGAACCTGTCCCTGCAGACAGGAGCAGATGCAAGACATTTCCAACACAATCTCCTCATTGCTTCACAGAGCATACTGTATTGGACAAACTGAACTGTCTATCAGCAGTTCACCAAATGTCGTATAGGTCGTATGAGCCTTTTTTGGCGACTCATTCTTAAGAATCGAACTTTAAAGAATGGAAATGAGTAATCTCAACATCTTTTCTTTGAATTGTCGAGGGCTATCTGATAAAGCTAAACGTGTTGATGTATTTCATTTTTTAAAGAAATTTAATTCACATGTTATATGTTTACAGGATGTGCATTGGGTAAACGAGAAAGAGAAGGATTATCGAACGGAGTGGGGCTATGATCTATTCTTTAGTAGTTACTCATCTAATTCTAGAGGTGTTGCTATTTTAATTAATAAAAATTCAGTGTCTAAGGTAAATTGTATACAAAAGGACAAGGACGGTATTAATTTTATTGCAGTAAAGGTTACTGTTTGTGATTATCGATTTATTATTATTAATATCTACGGCCCAAACAGCGACACTCCCTTATTTTTCGAGTACATTAATTCCTTTATAAATGATTTAGATGATGAAACTGATTTTACAATCTTATGCGGGGACTGGAACCTCGTACAAAATTTCCACTTAGATTGTGATGAGTATGTTAATCTTAATAACCCACAATCTCAGGCCAAAGTACTCCAAATGAAGGATGAACAGAACCTTGTTGACCCTTGGAGGGTCCACAATGGGGACACCAAAAGATATACATGGAGAAGAACAAACCCTTTTAAACAGGCAAGACTGGATTTCTATCTGGTTTCAAACAATATTTTAAATTTCATATCAGGGGTCGAAATTTTACCTGGGTACAGGACTGATCACTCGATTATTGAGTTACGTTTATCTTTTCACAACATCCAAAGAGGAAGGGGATACTGGAAATTCAACAATTCTCTCCTGAACAATCCTAATTACATTAAAATGGTTAATACTGTAATTGATAACTGTATTATACAATATGCTGTTACTCAAGAAATAGATATAAAGGACCTACTAGCCACTCCGGTCGAGGACCTAGTCTTTAATATTGAGGATGATCTTTTGTTTGATACCATATTGCTATTAATCAGAGGAGAGTCAATTAAATTCTCATCTTTTCTGAAGAAAGAGAATGCATGTAAGGAAGAAGCCCTGCTCAATGAAATTGCAGATCTAGAGAAGAATATCGATTGTGGTTCAATGGGTGCATTGAATGAGAAAAAACGTGAGTTAGAATTACTTAGAAAGCATGTAATGGCAGGGGTCATGACTAGGGCTAAGGCGAATTCTATTGAGTTTGGTGAAAAACCTACTAAGTTCTTTTTTAATTTAGAAAAACGTGCCGCCATCAACAAGGGAATTTACAATTTGTTCAGTTCTGGTGGTGATAATGTTACATCTCAAAGGGACATCACCGATGTGTGTTACAAGTATTTCTCTAAGCTTTATTCTTGTCATGACTTGCATGATCACCACGGCGATGTATCTACTGCTAATGTCAACGATGCGTTTAATCTCTTTCTTGGAGGTGGGGTCCTCAATGGTTTAAAACACGAGCAAGCTTCGTGGCTTGACCGCGACATTACCTTCCCTGAACTTTATCAAGCCTTAAAACGTCAGAAAAATGATAAATCTCCAGGGTTGGATGGTTTTACGTCTGAATTTATCAAGGTTTTTTGGAACCGCTTAGGTATTTTTTTCTATAAAGCTGTGAACTCCTCCTGGCGTAAGCAGAGTATATCTTCAACGTTGAGGCAAGGCATGATAACCCTTTTACCTAAGAAAGATAAACCCAGGAATATTATTAGCAATTGGCAACCTATTTCTCTTTTGAGCATATTTTACAAAATTTTATCTTCATGTATTGCGGAATGTATTAAGTCTGTGTTACATCATTTGATCCATGCCGATCAAAAGGGGTTTATCCCTGGAAGGTATATTGGTGAGAGCATCCGTGTGTTGTATGATATACTCTTCCAAACTCAGAGAGATAATATACCAGGCCAACTCCTACTACTAGATTTTGAAAAAGCTTTCGATTCTATTAATCATGATTACCTATGGATTGTTTTAACTCGCTTTGGTTTTGGCCCAAAAATCATTAAGTGGTGTACAATTCTCTATAAGAATGCTAGTTCATGTATTTTGATTAATGGTCATCTTTCTCGCTTCTTCCCTTTACACAAGGGCTGCAGGCAAGGAGACCCGTTATCTCCATATCTCTTTATTTTGGGGGTAGAAATACTAGCTGCTAGTGTTCGTTACAATAATTATATTAAGGGTATTACGGTTTATGGTTGCGAAGTGAAATTATCTCATTATGCGGATGATACTATATTTTTATTAGATGGAAGTGTTGACTCACTTAGACATGCTATGCAAGTTCTTAATAATTTTGCATTACTTTCTGGTCTTTACGTTAATTGGGTAAAAGTAAAGTTTTGTGGTTCGGTTCAAAATGTTTTTCTCAGGAGAAGTTCGATGGTTTCCAACGACTCATTTGGGATCCAGGGGGACTCTTTACGTATTTAGGGATTCTCTTTACGGTTAACCTTGAGAATATTGTTGACATCAATTTTAAAAATGTTACTGATAAAATCAAGGAGAGTATGTCTCATTGGTCAAGGAGACGTTTAACCCCACTAGGAAGAGTAACCATTGTTAAAACTTTACTTGTCCCAAAGCTTAATTATCTCTTTTTAAACATTCCAAATCCAACTGATTGTGTTCTTAAAACAATTGAATCAATGTTTTTCAATTTCATTTGGAATGGTCAGGATCGTATTAACAGGTCTCAGTTTTGCCAACCTTACAAAGCAGGTGGAATCAAAATGATTAATTTGAGGGAATTCATTCACTCTTTAAAATTAACATGGCTTCGAAGATTTTATAATGCAGATGATGTATCTTTGTTATCTGCAATGTTTAATTACTATATTAAGAATCAGATTGAGTTTGTTTTTGAAGGAGGGATAATTTATCTCTCAAGTAAATTGAATCAAGTCTCTAATCCTTTTTATAAGGACGTAGTGAATGCCCTTGTTCGTTTAAAACGGGTACTCCAAAGTGATTGTAATTACAACAAAAGGTCTGATTTATTTCTTTGGCATAGTGATATTCTAAAAGTTGACAATAAACCTTTCATCTTGCGTGACTGGTATGTCAAAGGTGTAAGTTATGTGAGTGATATAATTGACAATGAGGGTCATTTTCTAAACCTGAATTCATTTCATGAAACCTTTAATGTAAAAACAAATTTTTTAAGATTCTTTGGAATTTGCCAGGCAATTAAAGACTATTACGGCAACGTGAACTTAACCAAGTTCATCCGACCACATCGGCCTCTAATTTATGACACTTTATTTAAAAGTCAGAAGGGTTCGCAGGACTTTTACTCAATCAATGAACTGGCAGAATATTTATAATTTACCATTTTCATTGACAGTTGGAAGTCAGTACAAATGGTTCCAATACCGTATTAACACCCGATTGTTGGCAACAAATTCTTTCCTTTATAAGATTAATATTTCTAACTCTGACCTTTGTTCCTTTTGTTTCACTGAGAGAGAGACCATTTTGCATCTTTTCTGTAATTGTGTCAAAGTGTTGCCCCTTTGGGATGCCTTTACTAATTTTATCAATCTGAGTTTTGAAGGGAATTTCCGTCTTAATGCGTGTATTAAGCTTTTTGGTATTACAAATAACATTGGGTATAATAACGGTATTAACAAACTTTTAATTTGGTTTAGATATTTTATATATAGGGGTAAACAGAATACAGAAGTACCCTCATTCAATTTCTATCTTTTTGAAATCAGACAAATTATTTCAGTAGAACATTATAACGCAGTGATCCACGACAAGCTTGAACTTTTTCATAATACATGGGGTCAAGTACTTAATGAATTGCACCTAGAATTTGAATAAGTGCTCATCTTAGTGATAAAATCCTTTTGGGAGCATCATAATTATATTCTAACATTTACTGCTTTTTTCCTTTCTTTTTTCGTATATTTTTGTTTTGGCTTTACTTTACTTTGCATTGTATCTTACTTTTAAAATGCCCAAGTATTTTTCACTACTTGATGGTCTATTGTAAAGTGTCTAATCGGGGGAGCACCCCTTGCCCTCTAGACACTATTATGTTTAAACGGGGCAAATAAAGAGGAAAAAAAAAAAAAAGAATGTCGTATCGGCTGGATCATTTCAGCTGAACATAATTGTGCACTGACATGGCCAGTAATGTCAAACTGCTTTCTTACATATTCTTAAGGTTTAAAATTTATGCTTTTCATCCATCATTTTTCAGTTTTATACAGATTTGAACTTATTTTCATCATCTCAGGGCCGCACAAAGCGATTTTCTTTCTTCGCAACCTTCCAGCTCCCCATGGCATGCGTAGCCTACAGTTGTGGAATGCGAATGAATATGGCGGAACGACTTCACAGGGGAACATTAACATAAACACATCCTACCACACAATGTGAATCCAGGGAGCTGCACCCAAAGGTGCAAAGTAAAGAATTCACTCAAAACAACAGCATTGTGCTCACGGGTGCCTGCATGCCAGCAGCTACACAGTGACTCCCCGCAACATCTTATTTGGTTAGGTGTAGCTCATAAACATCATGACCTCATTCTGACAAAGGCCAGCTGTTTAAAAATAGAAAGGACAAATTCAATTGTAGAATGAATTCCTAAAAGAAGAAAAGCTCTGCAAGATTGCAGCCACACATTGGGTTTACTGCAGCTTGATGTTGCCTTCTCTAGTTTCTGAGCATGTCAATGGGTAGTTATACAGCACACTGTTATACCAGGAAGCCATGAGCAAATATTCAATTTCAATCATTGAAAGCTTAGAGCCTGTTTTGGGAGTCCTGCTGTAAAGCCTCAGCCAGGGAACACAAGGATTTATTATTTGGATTTGTGTTCGAACCTCTTTAGAGGATACTGAAGTACCTCACTGACAAAGAACAGTCAGTTTGCTACTTAACAAAAGCCCCATTCCAATGCAGTATTGACACAAGCTTCCCTTACTCACGCCATCTCCATATTATACAGTACTGTGGAACAAATGCACTGCATGACCAATCATCTGCTGAATCCCTCAGAAAAGAAGACTATATTGCAAGTATAATTTCTTGGCAAGTTTGCCTCTGACACACAGTGTACATTATGTAATACTTGCCTTGAGTCGAAGAATTACAATCTGATGGAAAGATCATGACACACAATATTTAATACTGATGCCCCTTTTGGATGCCCAGCAGGCCTTGCTCTAAGTATTGGGAGAAATAAGGCATTTTGGGGGGGTTGGGGTGGGAGTCCGGGGATAAATAAGGAATGACCTTGGATTTTCTTAAAAGAGCAGGACATCAAGGCAATTTTCAAGATTTATGGAAGGAAACCAAGGCAACACCCAAAGTGTCACAAGGGCACTATGATGCCTTTACAATTTTAACAAAAAGACATGTACTCAGGGTTAGTATTGCATACTGTACTCTTGATATTCTAGTGCTTAAATTCTAAACAGATTGTTTTACATTTGCATGCTGTTGTGAAAAGGAATAATCAATGAAACAGAAATGAGAAGAAAAACACTGAAAGTGTACAGGTACTGAAAAATGTTAGATCCTTAGTAAAAGGACACCAACAGCCATCTGAAATTGAAGTTAGATGAAATTTAAGGACACACCAACACAAATGTGTTATATAGTGTCAAGCAAAGTTTAAATACAGTTCAAGTCCTTCCCTTTAGTTGCCTCTTACGACAGGCAGGAAATACCGTGGGCATATTCTACAACCCCCAGCCCACAGGGGGCCATCTGAAATTGAAATAGAGCTAAGATAATACAGAAAGGCAGTATAGCTAGTGTGTGTATCTACATCATTTGCAGTCAGTATTGTTGATTATTGCAAGGCCTGGTGTCCAATAGCAGTGTTAGTGGCAGAGGTGGGGCCAGGATTTGCCTGACGGGGGGCAGCCCGAAGCCCCGACAAAAGCCAGAAGGACTAAAAATGCGAAATTTTTAACACGCAAAGAGCGCCGAAAATTTTTGGCTTTTTTACAAAAAATTGAAAATTTGGGAGTTTTATTGAAGAAAATTTGAAAAATTATATAATATGAAAAATGCCATAATAACAAGTACAATCCTCAAACAGATATATCCATGATCATAAATTCTGAAATTGCAGCCTACAAAATGTAATACAATGGCTGAACATAAGAAACAGGTACATACAGGCTCAGTAGTATACTTGAGAATGAAAGTGAAATCACAGGAACAGTGCTCATATATTGAGGATTACACTGAAGCAATCCTTTTGATGGCTTGTATGTTACTACTAACAGGTATGTTGCTTTGATTATGCCCACCACACTTCATACCCTACTCTGTTATGACAGTGTAATCATGGAATTACTATCTTGGAGGAATGGAGGTAGTACTTCCATGGTATAATAAACCTCATTCAAATGGTAATCGTATGACACAGTGTTTGCCTGAAACCTCCACTAGGTATTAGTATAATAAACCTTGGAAATTCCTAATGGTCATGAATGGCCCACCCAGTGTAAATTTTGCACCCTTCAAGTCACCCTTCAATTTATACTGAGGTGTACAGCACACTGGCCAGTTAGTTGTTCCATGGAATTACTAGCTGGTAGTACTTCCATGGCTGTTACTATGACTTCTAAAGCCCCTTTCACACTGTATGCAATACAATTCAATGCCATGTGATATGACATAACATGGTAAGAATTTCATCAGCCCTTTCACACTACAGGCAACACTTTTTCCTCTTTCAGGCATACAGTATTCCAAATGACCAATTAGTCAAATCTAACGAAATAGCTATTCATCTCATTATTGGTCACACAACATTTCACCCCAAAAAACTCAACTCAATTTTATAGCACCACATCATATAGCCCCTAGCATATGCCTACTATGTACTCAACCTTTTCCTATTGGATCAAGTAGGCTACATTGTTACATAATCATTAGGCAATTCCTGTGCAACTTAAATAGGAGCTCTGATTAAACATGCAAGATATAAAAACCACCAAAGAGAAAATGATAGCCAATTAACAGTAGTAGGCATACCAATTAAAATTACTGCAAAATTGGCTCCACACAAAGTATGTTAATGTGACTTAGACCAGAAATTTTGTCGAGAACTTTCCAATATGAAGTGACTGCCAAACTTGATTATTCCCCGAAACAATTCTTAAACAAACTGTAAGCTCATAATTTACCCAAAAATCTTAGTCTTACAGTGCAAAAGACACCACAATAGCTCATTGTTATGGTGAATACTACTAAGTTCCATGAGATATAACAGATGAAGTTAAAAGTTTCTTTCACTCTAATAAATAATTTCTTGGATTCCATTCCTTAACTACCATTCTTTTCTCCCTACAAAACTTATTATGCTTTTATGACCCTTGCCCCAAGAGTAAACTGGAAGTTCCACATTATTACAAAGCCACTCTACAGGTTTGGGCTAACACCCAGCTGCCATCAGTGACATTTGCGGTTTGAATGTGGAGGTTACAATGACCTCTAATGTTGTAAGTTGAAGGGAAACAGTGCCAAGAATTTCTCTCTCCTGATTCCAGCAGCATTCAAATGATCTATGTGTATGTGAAATTTTCGGCTTTGTACAAATCCAATGCATATCACTAGAAAGTATACCTGTATGTATAAAATGTGACATCTGGCGGTGGTTAAGTTGTGAGTGTTGAAGACAAGGAGGGCATCATTAGTCATCTTGGTCATTTAGCAATGGTTAACTTGTTCAAAGCAAGATTGTCTTCAACACGGTGATAGTGTAACAGCACAGTTTCTAGTGATCTCTTCCATTTATGGTTACCATCCGCCCCAATTTATCAGGAAAGTCCCGTTTTTGAAAGGTAAAGTGGGCGTCCCAGCCTGGTAAGACAAATTGTCCCGATTTTATCAAAAATGAATAGCTGGTATATTCTGTGTCATGTTTTTCGTCTGTACAGTGAAAATCCTCATGATTGATCACTGTTTTCAGCCCTGAAGATTCGACCAGCATGGTAGCAGTGTATAGCTCTAAGCTAGGAAGTTGTTATTTAACAACTCCCTGCTCTAGCTACATACGTACCGACAGGACTGGCTAACTTTGCTATCTGTTTCAATAGTAGGCCTATACGCATCGAGTGTGGCAATTGTGAGTTGTACTTTTCATTTTTGGACATTTTTATGATTATACAGTTACTCCACCCAAGTACTAATTTTATGACTAGTCCGCAGACTGTGGTCTGTGTCCAGAGTAAATGTGGTGAAAACCAACTTAGCATTAATTGCTTTCTGAAATTGTCCATATATTAGGCAAACAGAACTAGCGAAATCAGCTTTAAATATTGCACCATTTGGCTTCTAGGCAGGTACCAGAATCTAAATTTTAGCAAAGGGGGGAAGGGAACACCCTTTCCTTAGATCCCTCCCCCAGCTCAGTCTCCAAAAGTTATGTCCCACTTTCAGCTTAGAAAAATATGGTAACCCTCCTTCCATTTTATCACTATAGACATACAGGCACCCAATACAGCTATACGCTTGCAGTGAACAGGTTTATAACAGTTAAGAACTTGGAAAGATTAATTCATGTCTCTTAAAGTTAAAGAGCAGTCACCCCAGACTTACTTGGAAACATCACCCATTTCTTACAAATTCTTATTTCCTTTACAGACATCTTTCATGAGTACTGTAAGAAAGTAGTTATTCTTGAAAGTCTTAGGCAATTCAGTCATAAAAATATCATCACGACTTAAAGGGAAAATGCAGTCACCCCAATCAGTATAAGCATACCCTGTCACCCTAATTCATGAGTGGCTTTCTTTGATCATGTGACAACATTTTTGTCACTGAATTGTTAAATTCATTGAGAATACCTCCTTGCTTTACCTTTTGTGTGTAATAGTTACGTTCAAAAACATCTTCAGGCAAATAAGAGGATATCATTCTGCAAGAGTGCCGATTATTTAAAGCAATTTTGGGGCGACTGCTTATTTATTGCCTTTAAATGAGGCCATTCATGAATTAGGATACTGGGATACACTAACTCAAACGGGGGGGGGGGGAGACTGCATTTTCCCTTTAATTATTCGACAACTGGCCTATAGGCCTATACACTGAGGTACACTACTGCAGCAGAAATGGCATCCCCATATATATCATGACAATGGAACCCATCACAATAATAACATACAACAGTATTGCTGAAGTACCTAATATACATAGAGCCATTGACTGAGCCATAATTTCAATTTCCATTTCCACTTAGTAATCAGTCAATGTACAGTAAAAGATATCGAAAATCAGATCGTTCCTAAAGCTCCGGTTCTAGAACATCCACAAAAAACAACAGAAAATAAAAACTAATAAAACAACACAGTTCAAAAAAAAAAAAAAAAGTAATTAAGATTAAACAATTTTACAGCTGCTGGGAAAAAACTATCCGTAAAACTCTTATCACCCTTAAAAGTAGGAAGACGGTGATTTGAAGGTAAGAAATTAAAATAACCATAAGCAGGGTGAGTCGGATCTTTCATGATTTTTTCCATTTTCTTTTTAGTTCTCTCTAAGTATATCAAATCTAATGATGAAGTGTGATACCAATGATCTTTTCCACAGATTGCTCAGGAAAATTTGTTGACATCAGATTTGCTGAAACGGCTATACCAGACAGTAATTGAAGTAGTTAGCACGCTATCTATAATTGCAAGATAAAAGTTGAGTAGAATATGTTGATTAACCCTATAAGCTTTTAACTTACGTAAAAAGTAGAGGTGCTGGTTAGCTTTTTCAGAATTTCAGCCGAGTTCACAGACCACGAAAGATCATAAGAGATGTGCGTACCCAAAAATTTGAAAGAAGGAACTTGCTAAACAACAGTACCATTAATTGAAAGTGGGGGCATGGGAGACTTGATCCTTCTAAAGTCAATCATGATTTCCTTTGTTTTCGATACTGGATAAGGGTGAAAATGGAATACAAGAAACAGGCAAAACTTCAAAAGGGAGGAAATGATATGGTTGCCAGTTTTTATGTGACATAACTGGCCAAATTTGGCATCCAATGTTTTCCAAACATTGCCAAATATAAATTGTTGGCATTAACTCTCCATACTGGCATTAATTACACAATTATGAATTTCTTGTAAAATAACCACATTTTATGATAACCTACCAAGTTCATTTATTCATTCATTTATGATACTTAGTAAGGATTGTTGAGTACAAGTTATGAGTTCACTACAGTTTCCAAGAGAAACTGTGAAAAAGAAGACCCATCTTAAGGAAAATAGGCTGTCACTGTAAAAAGGCCAAAATAATACCAAAATGCTGTTTTGCATTGCTATTTAAATTTTGCTAGCTAAAACAACCTAAATATATGCCAAATTCAGTGTTTTCAGCATGTGAAACACCAACATGGCAACCCTGGTACAAATTCAAAATGCAAATCAAGGAGTAGCAGGGCACTTAGAGCAGGGAGCTGTAGTTTCATTTGGGGGGGGGGGGGAGTATAAATTTCAGTCCTGTGGCTCCCTTGATCAAGGCAGTTGGCCCTCACACTGGATGGTGTTTCACACTCAGACAAGGTTAGCTCAACTTGCAACTTGATCCCACTTGTAACACTACAGATAGGTCCAGGGATGTAGCTAGCCAAATATGAGTGCCAGGTAATTGTCTGATCTGGGGAAAGCACCTCACTCCACCCATGGCATCTACCTCATTTTTCAGCCATTAATTTTTCATTTTTCCCTCATTTTACTTTAGGGAGTAAATTACTGCTAGTTTTAGGTCTCGGTAGGCAGATTTGTGGTGGGCAGGAAGATGTGTGTTTGCCTGGAGTGCCGTGTGGGAATATTGAGTGCTGGGTGTCACTACCCAGCGCCGCCCACTGTAGCTTCATCCCTGGATAAGTCCCACCATGGATGGCTTTATACTACCTCGGAAGTAGGACTTCCATGGTCACACTATCAGAATCAGGAGGTTGTGGAATCAAAATCAATGCAAAACTTCTTTACCAATTTTGTGCAGAAAAACTTGTCTGAACTTGTGGGCGAGTCCCTTACAAGGACAACCCAGGAGGGCAATGTATTCCAATAAACAACACCTAGCCACTGCTAGTGGATTTTAACAACCGAGCAATTATAGGCCTACTCTGCTACAATTCTACTTCTTATGCATGCTGGAAAAATTACAGTAGGCTTCACAATGCTAATATTCACTGGCAAAGTGCAACATGTGCTAGTCTTGGTGTGGTTCATAATGAGCCAGTAAGTGGGCTGGGCAAATTCTGAGAATAAAAGCTTTGTTTCCACTTTTATACTGCATATCAAGTAACTACCCAACTTATACACAACACACTACTGACATATGTCATCTAAAATTGGAATTATTGAGAATTCAGTGCTGCTTTCCCACTGGGAAATGCCTTTCTTGCCTGAATTTAGTAAAATGATGAAGGTGAAGATCAAAGTGTTTCCCTTTTTGGTCAATTTCTGATATAGTGCTAACATATTGTCCATGCACAGATTGTCACATTCTTCGCACACGTGTTTCTACTACACAAAGTATATTAATGGCAGCTTGTTGACAGACATCCCATTAATACATCATCAAAACTTTAAAAGGGTAAAATGTTTCTACATTTGGATTAGAAAAATATTTTGAAAATATTCAAGTACAGGATTAATCAATTCTTTGGTTCATCATTATAACATACCATACACACCAAATGTCTCCAAAAACTAAGTGCTGTAATCAGGGAGTAGTCTAGTGGCAACTCCCTGCTGTAATGTAGCATGTAACTTTGAAAAGATAGAAAAAGTAGTATCATTGTTTACCTTCACACTAAATGCCTGAACCAACCCCATTACCCAAGTGTTGATTCAACCAGCCTGAACACAACCAGTGAATATTGCTGTATGGTACTGCTTAAAGATGAAAGATTATCCTTGAGAGAAGGTAATTCCTTCTTTTGGGCCCGTGGGGCCCATAAAGATGGTGCAAAGCGGGAACTATATAAGGGACATTGACTCTACTGTTTTGTTCGATGTGCATACAGCACTCATGATAGGATAAGACACATAACTGCTGGCAATGTTTTGGTACTATGACTAAATGAGGACCTAATTATGGCCTACATGAACTGGCTCTAGAATCTATATTATAACATAGAACTTTATCACCAAGGTATCACAGCAAGACTGTTGAAATCTCCAAACTGCTAAGTAAAAGTTTAAATACTTTACTAAATTCTCTTGAAAGAATAGTACAAAGAACTAAATAATCCAGTACACACTGCAAAGTGTTTACACTCATGTCAAGTTAAATACATTGGCACAATAAACTGCTGCTTAAATGATCTTGTACATGGCACTGCCACGCCTGAGTTTCTATATTTACACTGCACAGTATCATCATAACAGACTTCTTCATTACACTGTATTGCAACTGTCAATGTTCCATTAAGAGAGTTCTACAGAAGGACACTGCATTGAGTAAAAGACTTAGGCCATTGTAGCCTATTGTGTAGGATTGTATAGAGACATTCACAAACTGCTGTGTCAGAATGGATAAAGATATTGATTTTATCTTAGTTATCCAAGTGCTTTAAATAAGGATTCCCCACCTGCATTTGACTATAACAGTTAACAGTTACAGAAAGTTCAATAAAAAAATCAAAAAAAGCTCAAGTACAGAGACTGTCTGACATGGATTATTTCCATTAGCAATGAGTTTGAATGATACAACAGTAGAATCAATGTTATTGAGTTTTACACACTAACTTCTTGTTGTGATTCCTTGAAGTGTGAACACCAATTTTTTAAATGATGCTTGGTAACCAAACAACTTGAAGAATCCCACTGAACATTTAACCTAATAAATGTCCTATCAATATACACATTTCTGACCATAAACATCTATTTCTACATATGTCCCACCATTTAGTGCAGTACTTATAGACTCGATATACTGTACCATTCAACCACTACAATCTTATGAATTAATGTAAAAATTGCATTTTAATTTTAATTACATGTACTACTATTGCTCAATTGGTAACATAAATATACTGTCTGCTACTGAAAATCAGTACCATGTATTGTGCTTTGTAACTAATATGATCACTATTACTGTTGGCCAAACAACCTCTTAACTCCTAGAACCAGGCTGGAAGAGATGCAGTTTATGAATCAAGTCAATTTTTTTTTTGTTTTCTTAATTGAGAAATTTAATGACTCCCATATGTAACACAAAAGCCTTTAATCTTTTTCCTACATGAATGCCAACACTGATCAATTGCAAAGCCAGAATGTCCGTTCTATGATTCCTTGCTGTAAAAGCAGTTGGCTTGTCAAGTTTTTCCCATTCTGTATGGATGGGCTGTGCGGGGCGATGCTAGGTTGTGTTGGGTCATGTTTACAAGGCTTTTGGTTTTGATCTCTGGTGACCCAAATGGCATCTGAACTCAACCAAAAACTACGTGAACCTTACCATCAAAATGAAAATGATCGTAAGCATACCATATGTAAACAAAAGACAAAAAGAATGAAAATATAAGTGCCTTGGATAGGATTTGAGCCCTGGCCATTGAAGTGAGAAACTGTACAAGTTTCACTATAGATACCATCAACAGACCTATTTATTAGATGGTATTTCTAATCATTTTAAACTCACAGCATCCTTCACATGTGTTCATATTTAGATAATTGAATCTGAATCCCTAACTAATGCATCAGAGTTATGCTTGTGAGAAGATAATTGTTGTTCTCTATAGTTTTATCTTTGGATTGGTACAAAAATCCAGCCCTCTCTTTTCAGCAGTAATGAAACAACACAACTTAAATACCGACCACTGTCTATTCAGTTTACAAGGTTTTGTAGTTTCACCTCTGATGACCTCAGATGACCTTTGACTGCCATCAAAACCCATAAGGCATGGTCTCACGTACCCCGTGTTTCCTGGTGTTACCCCGTGTTTATACCAAGGCAAAACCGCAGGTTAACACCGTGATTTTTAGCGTGTGTTCTCATGTACCCCGGGTTGAGATGATTGGGTTGTGACAGAAGTCAAAATGTGTCGCGGGAATTTTTCTCTTGGTTATCTCCAAATTGTTAGCGAAGGTAAATCATTATTTACAGGCTACAGCGGGAAATGAAAACACCATTGACTGGTAGAAATAAGGCTACACTTACTCATATCAACTCAAGGCACTAGCCTATGCTGCTAGAATTCTGCTTTAACGGCCTAGCCTAAGTGCAATATCTGAAATTTGCCCTCATCGTTTCAGACACTGTCGATGTACCCAGCTTCATCCAAATTGATCTTGGTCTTGCATTGCTCTTGTTTGCGAGAAACATCAGTGCTACATACCGTAAGCTTTCCTTATTTATATAGCTTAGTTCGAGTCCAAAGTAGCTGTCTTTCCAGTTGTTTTGCGGCTCAGTTTACTTCTTCGAATTCGCGGCATCAAACGAAAGGCAAAACTCGAAGGACGTCAGCCACTATGTGGCACTTACTTCCAAGTTGTAAGGATTTTCACTGAAGCCTATAATTTTAAACATACCTTTGCTAGCAATTTGGAAATAACCATATGAGAAAAATTCCCGTAAAATGCCACAAATATGATGCCTTAGCCTATACTGTACGAAAGTGCAAGTCGAACTTGAACACTTATTTTCTTTCGACAAATATATCTTTTAGACAAGCCCTTAGCAGGGGGGATCGAGAGGCACGGGCGGAGCCCCTCTGAAAATTTTTCTTCCCCTAGAAAATTAAACATTACCATTGCCTTATAATGCATTTTAGTACAAGTTCTTGGCCTCTAAAACATATTTCACCCGGGCTGGACATTACCTTGCCTTTTCAGTACCTTGTCTGGCTATGGACCTGCATTTAGAAGTAGGTAGAAAGTTATGAAAAACCCATCTAGAATAATTTGCCTTCTCCAAGGCAAATAGTAATGAATCTCAAGCAAAGTTTCGCCACGGAGCAACTAGCAGTAGTTTATTTACCGCAATACCGGTCTGTTCTGTGTGTACATCGCTGATGAGACAGCGGAGTTCACGCAGCTCTGTACCTGTGGTTTATGGTTGATTACACAAACACGGTGTTTAAAACCGCAGAAACCTCAGTTCGGAGGTGGATCAAAATTTAAACACCGACACCGAGTAAACCCATGTTCTCACGTTACTCGCACTCGGGGTAACACGGTGTTACCCCGAGCGCGAGGTACGTGAGACCACAGTAATGAGTTCTCTCCCTTTGTGTGACAAATCTACATAAAGTATAAAAAGTATACATCATTCCTATCTTAAAATGTTGTTTTACAAAGTTCTGACCTCTGCTGACCCCAAATGAGTAACATTCTCTGACCTCCACAAAAAATAGGGTTCTTTCTCTTAATATGATAAATTAACATACCAAGTATGAAGTGTCCACCATCCCTGTCTTGAAATAACATGGTAACATGGTTTTTGTTTTTTTTTTTAACTTCTGGTGACCTCAAATGACCTTTGAACTTCACCAAACCAATAGAATTCCTTCTCTGAATGTGATAAATATATACTCCCAAGCATGAAAACTGTCCCCAATTCCTACCTCGTGATATCATGTTTACAAACAATTTTCAAGGTGGTTGTATTTTCACCTCCATAACCTTTGAACTCTACTTAAAACAACAGGGTTCATTTTCTGACTACAACACATTTACATGCCAAGTATACAAAGTATTTAAGCTTCCTACAGTACCTTGAGACAACATATTTACAAGGTTACTGGTTTTTACCTCTGGTTACTGCACATGACCTCTTCACATATAAACTTCCACCAGAACCAATAGGGACCTTCCTCTTAATTTAAAAGGGAAATGTCGCATTTAAAATGCACCATCATGGCACACAAAGAAAATAGCTCCAATCATTATTAAACCATTCAGTCTCACCAATAAACTCCAGAAATATAGCTTTATATCCTCAAAATATTATGTATTACAAGAGTTATTTGAATGATTTGAATTTTTGAAAGTTTGAAACAATACATTATTTTTTGAGCAACGTACAACTGAATTTCTTTCTGTGAGAACCTTGTTTGTTGGGAAGAAGGCTATACTATACTGCCTTACTTTGAATTGTCTATCATTCTGTATCTAAAAATATTGGTTTTAAAAATATGAAAATTTTCTGTAAAACAAAAGCAAAATTTCCCTTTAATATGATGAATCCATGTACCCTGTATATGAAGTATCCATTGTTCCCTCATTGAGATATCATGTTTACAAATTAAGCATCACAAACAAGCACATGTGCACAGGCACATACTGTACTGTACACACACACACATATACTGCATGCACCTTGCACATACACGTGATTCCATACTGTAGATTCCTTCTGCTTTTGGCAAGAAATAAATAATTGTTTAAAGTTAGATGAGGTTCCAACTTCTACCATCAGCAAAGTTGGCTAATTTCAGTAGAGAGTTATTACTGGAAGGAGATACATGTGAGGTGAGGTGTGCAGTACCATGGTCAAAGGGTATTCTCTCTTCTCTTCCTTCAAATTCCTATAAGACTATATGAACACAAGAGGGATTTGACATCTGCTACATCCACAATTAATAACAGGACTGGGAGCTTTTCTCCACTGCCACAGCATTGCCAGTCATCAGTGAAGGACAAAATGACCACAGCCCTCGACCAGGGAGTCCATGGCAGCTCTATGCTTCCATGTTCTGGAGACAAGTATGAGAGTAGTACCAATAAACTATAAAATCTGTAAACATGTGAACATGGTCCTGTATCTTGTCATTGCAGGAAAGTTCCAGAACTTTCTTTATTGTTGAAGCAAAACTTAAGACTTCTGCCTTTTCAGCTCATTTGCATGTGGTCCATGACTATTTAGCGAGGGAGTGCCAAACTTCATTTATTTCTATAAAACAGTCATTTCAAGTTTTAAAGCATCTGCCCATTAACTGTTGTCGGCACAAACCTACTCATCAAAGCATTATTCTGTGTAAGCCACTTGCTAAAACTAAAAGATTACAAAGTTGACATGAATGATATTGCTGGGTGACCGACATCAACTAGCAACCATTGAATGAAAGAAAAATTCCTGTAGGCCGAATAAGTAGCTATCTTCTCCCATTAGCGGGTCCTAAAATACTTGCATAAATTACATTAAATTTACCCTCCTCCCTCCTTCTACAGTGGCACCTCCCTCGTTTCACTGGTTGACGAGAAGGTGCTAGAGTCTGATGCACAACCGTTACTGTTGGCTCAGCAACTGATTTTGATGGATCCAGGCTAAGAGGATGAAAGTCTGAGAAATACTTTGAGCAGGATGCAAACCAATCACTTCTCAAAGAACTGGATGAATGCAAACCACACTGTAACCAAACAAGCTGGGTGATCTTTAATTTTAAAGCACTTTGTTCATGATGACCTCTAAGTATCTCAAACAACCTTTCACCTCCTATTCTATGTTTTACAGCTGCACATTATATATATTTTTTACATACATCTTGCTGAATCCATAATAAAAATTTGTCTTTTAAATCACATAAATTCCCTTGATTAAAAGCTTGGGGGTAAGTTGACTTGTGATGATCTTCCACAATGCTTTTCTATTGTCTTTTTCCTTTCTTAAATATCTGCGAATAATTATCAAAACCACAGAATGAAATTTTTATAGAGAGAAAACAAATGAAAGGGTACGATTTGTTGAGGACTGTTCTCTAATTGGACACTTAATTTTGGCTAAGTTTTCATCACTTGTAGATAAACTGATGGTTCATGATCGATACAATATTACCAAAACCACAGAATGAAATTTTTATAGAAAGAAAACAAGTAAAAGGGTACGATTTGTTGAAGACTGTTCTCTACGGGGATGTAGCTAGCTAAATTTGAGTGCCCGGTAATTGTCTGATCCAGGGAAAGCACAGGCTCTCCCCACCCCATGGCATCTACCCCATTTTTCAGCCATTAATTTTTCATTTTTCCCTCATTTTACTTTAGGGAGTAAATTTAGGGCTAGTTTTAGGCCTCGGCTGGCAGAATTGTGGTGGGCGGGGAGATACATGTGTGTTTGCCTGGAGTGCCGAATGGGAATATTTAGTGCTAGGTGTCACCGCCCAGCGCCGCCCACCATAGCTACATCCCTGGTTCTCTAATTGGACACTTAACTTTGGCTAAGTTTTCATCACTTGTAGATAAACTGATGGTTCATGATCAATACAATTATTATCAAAACCACAGAAAGAAATTTTTATAGAAAGAAAGCAAATGAAAGGGTATGATTTGTTGAAGACTGTTCTCTAATTGGACACTTAATTTTAACTAATTTTTCATCACTTGTTGATAAACTGATGGTGCATGATCCACACAATAATTATCAAACCACACAATGAAAATTTACAGAAAGAAAACAAATGAAAGGGTACGAATTGTTGAAAACTGTTCTCTTATTGAAAACTGAATTTTGACTAATTTTTCATCATGTGTAGATAAACTTGTGGTTCATGATCCATACAACTGGAGAGAGCTCATCAAACCCACACCACCACTGACATTCCTCTTAATTTATAGTACAGTACATGTACAAATGGCGGGAATTAAATTGGAGGCCAGAGAGGATATGGACTTAATACTTTTTTTCAACAGCCTTGGTGTTCAACAAAATGACAAACTTTCAAAAGTTACTTCACATTGGCCTCTATGCCCTTCCTCACATAATACAACCAATACCAAAAAACAAAGAATTTTTTATTGGCCTTGGTGCCCATGAGATAATCACAATCATACATTAATATGTGCACTCATCAGTGTTTCCACTAAGCTGCTATGACGCAATTTCGACACAATGATTTGTCAATTTGACGCACTGATATTCGTGGGAAAAATGGAAAAAGAGGGTTTCAGATGCAGTATGAACAACGCATGCCCTACACATGCAGCTACACTAAACTGACATTTCTAGTGAGCCAAATTTTCTTAAATTCAGTATGTTGACCCGATGGATAATTTCTTAGAGGAAACACTGGCACTCATAGCATTTAAAATCTGGAAACTGCTTTGACCCAGTGCTGACTTATTGCCAGCCCTGAATCTACACATCAATCCATCTCTTTCAAGCCATTTTCCCTTTAGGTGCTACTAACTGACACTCTCATTTCAGCAGAATCTGCTAAAAAATTCAAAAATTTTGTACTAATACTCACCAAAAGATCTACTCATACTCACAACCAGACACATTCCTTTTGTACTCATGACAATGTACTCACACTGCAAGTCTAATAATATCATCTCCACCCAAATGCTCTTCCTTTCCTGTTCACTGCAACCCCAGTCAGAGAGGTCCTTGCAGTCTTGGGACACTTCTTAGTTAGATGTAAGGATAATAACCTTTTAAATCCCAAAAACTGTTTTCATTTTGCTACTAAAATCAGTAGAAACCAGTCACAACACTGCTTTCAAAACAAACAAAGCAATCCCTACATACAGATCTACAGATCTCATGTAACTCTTCCCTGATGTGACAACGAATGTAGGCCCCTACGATAATTATAACTGTGCGCTGAATGTAAATTCTGTCAATTCTGTCATTTCACTAGCTTCCTCAACAGAACCAACATGATTTGAATATATACTATTCATAACTCACATGCTCAGTGCCCAAAACTGTTGAAACATAAGGAGATCACAAGATGTGCACAGATCTGAGGTATACATACTGTACAGTATAATTTAGCTTTCACAGCTAGTACACGTATTACAGTCACTACACATATTTACCAGTTTCAATAAATATAATTACTTCTCTGAAAACGAAAATCAACAAGTCTAAAAGATCATAATGACCCTTGAAAAACAGAATAATCAAACAATTTTAAAATTTGGAAAATTAAAGATCATCACCAAAACTGAAAAAAATTGTCATACTAGTTTTGCAAAAAGTAGGCACATACAGCCTGTATGACAAGATGTTCTCATTCACTCAATCCTTACAATCCCAAACTTCTTTTAGTCAATCATAAACCCATGGACATCAAAAGTCATTATACAAATGCTTCATTATGTGGGGAATGTTGAAACACTGGAAAGGAATTTCCATTTTCCCTGTTGTCTTTCTGAGCGCAATAACCTGACACTTTAATTTGATGTCATTGTCAGGTGCAAATTGTTGGGAGTCGTTTCTGCAGACAAAGACGAAAAGTGGTACTGTAGACTCAGTTTGCAGATAAAGGCTTTGCAAGTCAAGATGAAATACGACCTAGGACAGGAACGACAGTGCTACGGATCATGACCCATTGCCATGTACCTCCACAAGCTGTACAAACTATACTGTAGACCACAAATGATCAACGTTTACATTTGATGTTTCACTAAGCATTATTTTGGCACTTAGCCAACTACAGTATGTTCAGCTGTTTCAACAAACCAACCTTCAAAGATCCTAAGAAAGTTAAAACCCACATGGTAGGCCATACAGGCCTACAAGTCTACCAAAAACATACTTTTTTAATTATTGTATGGAGGCTGACTATATCCACAAGCTGGAAAATCAGTCTTAAACACCTCATTGTCGAGTAACTTTTGTAAAGAATGTATTTCTTTGAACTATGTACTGGTACATTCAAACGTGACTTCACAAGTCTCAAAAACTCAGGTTAAGAAAGCATTCTGTTGAATTGTCACTTGCCAAAGTATTTTCTTTAAACATTTATTTCGTGAATCTTGGCCTTGCCTTGTCTGGATTGAACACGGTTCCAAGAAAATTGAATGGAGGCATGTATACTATGGGCAAAAGGTTTAATAAGGAGTCAATGCTGCATTCTAAGCAGCTTCACAACAGAATTTAGCTGCGCTAATTGACAGGCTATGCAACAATAGCTCCCTTTACATCCAATCATGGTCTATAAACTTGACAGAGAGGTTACTACTTTAAATTTTTAAAGGGGTGACTAGAATAAGAAGATTTCAAAATTCAACACCACTGATGATACATTTTAAATTCCACTCATTTTTGGTTTCCCATAAGGGAAAGCTTCAGAATGACTCTCAGCAACCAAGCACAAAGTTAAGAAGGACCAACGACTCCCTGAGTATGGTCAACAGTGACTAGTACCAAGTGGAAACTAGTTAGCAACTGCCACTGTAAATAAAACTGACTGTGACATTGAAGTATAAGCTGTAAGCTACTCCAACCCAAAGACATTGTAATATCAACAGCTCAGAGAGTGAAGAACTGACAACCAAGTCAGTTAAATTACTTAAAATTTCTGAGCGCATACTGCTTTGTAATGAGCACTATAACATGCAGAAAATGAGAAGAAATTAGTTTTAGTGTATTATACTGGAGAACGTTGACTGAGGTTGTTTTATGTTTAAATGTGTTGCATTTTAAATGGAAAATTGCCAATTGCCATATTCTAGGAACAACTTACATGGAAATAAATTTTTACATAAATGCATTAACAACCTAAAACAGTTTTCAGGGCAGATGCCTCAGATGACAAATTCAATTTCCCTTTATCAGGTTAGGTTAGGTTAGATGAGGTTTAACGTCCCAGTTTCCAACCAATTGGTTCAAGTCGAGACGACCACGGCCTTTTTTCCAGTTGTGGCTCACTGCCTTGTTTTCCCTACTCCATTGTTTATGCTGAGCACCAAGCACAAAGGCAGTAGGTTCCATTTTTAAAGTCTTTGGTATGACCCGGCCAGGATTTGAACCCTAGACCTTCCGGCTGCAAGTCGGATGCTCTAACCACTTGACCACTGCAGTCGGTCCCTTTATCAGAGGCAGATGGTGACCACTGAAGTCAAATAAGAGTACAACCATTAGAAAGGCTTGGACAAGTCTTTCACTTTGAGCTGGACCTTGACAATATAGTTCTGATTTACTGCACAAATTATCTGTGCATGGATTTGAGTTCAGACATCTGCCCAAGTGGACCAATTAACCAAGGAGTAATTCGTTCGAGAGGAACTTCATTTCCTTGTTTCATCTGCATTCTCAAACTTCTACACTAGCTGTTTCACCATGCAAGTACTACCTCCCACCTCCTGTACGTGTACGTACCATTTTCTACACATACCATGACATAAATTTCCAACAAACCAAAAAATCCCACAACATGGCATTATGAATTTAAATTGTATTCTAAGTCAAAGTCCATGAAAAATGTTGGGATACTGGATGGCTCTTCCAAAAGAAATTTTGGTATTTGAAGGGAAATGTGACAATTAAAAGAAACTGACACCCTTTTATTTACATGACATGTAATTACTGGAAATATGACTTTCTTCCCAAGATTCACATTTTTTGCCAATCCAGCAAAGTTCTCACCTCACACATGTAAAGTTTCAAACTGTTATGGCACTATGTTATTAAACAATAGTGATGAAGGTGATTCTGAAACACGAATAATTTTTTTCCCTGGCACACTCCCAGGATTGTCTTGTCTGAATTAAAAATACAAATAGCACGGAGAGAACTGAGACGCCTTTGGGTATCCTCTGCCACAAGTCTAGAACTTTGGGTTTTGGACTTCTGATCAACAACTTCATGACCTTAGCTTCATCTGTGTAAGGGCAGGCCCTAGCAGATCCTGAAACTTCAGGGTACAGGTCTCTTTATGAAAATGGAGGTCTATATACTATACATAACATATTGAACCATTAGGACTGAAACCATTTGTAAATGTTCTGTATGGTAGACATTGTTTTCAGTACAATTACCTCTTCTTGTCTCAATGACCCCCTGATGAGTGTCTGAAACTACTAAGCAATGAAAATGACAAACGTGGGAGGAATCTAACTTAATTTACTGTGCAAGGCACATTCATATCAAGTGATGCTCAAGCCTTTGTTTAGGAGAGAAGGCATCTGGATTGTTCCTTGTCCTCTTCTACCTCCCTGTCTTAAGTTTCCATGTCATATATGGCAGAGTACTTAATATTTAGCCACTTATTGCATTTTGTGTATTTTGGCAAAATTCAGACCAGGGCTACAAGCTTTTGTGCATTAGTGGCCAGGGCTGGAAAAAATGTTTACTTCCTGGGAAGGGAGAAAAATTGTCCACAATTCCTTCCATGTTTTCATGTACAAAAAAGGTAAATTTCCTTCCAATTGTCAAAATACTCCTCCAAGTACACAAATTTCCTGAGAAGGAGCCTCCTACTTCCCAACTTTTTCCACCTATGTTTGTGGCATTCATACCAACTTAACTAAGAAGTACTGATGTCACTGATTGACTGGTACTAAACTAGTCTGCAGTCTGCTGACCTAGTATTTGGGAAGCTTTGGGGCTTCCCATACTAGGTCAGCAATATACCCATTGTCAAAACTGGGCTACCGCGACTTCAAAAATTTTGAATGGTCTCGATCTTTCTCAAATTCACGTATACTCCTACATAATTGACCTCTTCGGGGCCTTATATGTTTAAGACTCTTCATTCTAAGATTTTTTGCACTTAGTGTCCAAAAAAAAGACCAAAAATTTTAATTTACACAAACGATCCTGTTTTTTTTTTTTAACATTCTATGAAACTGCTAAATCGTGTAACTAGGACGTTCACACTATTGTGTGCTAAATAGCACACACTGTTGTTCAATTGTGACATAGTCTATAGCTATAGTTACGTTCATACACGCGCATACGCGTATATAGCAACAATCACTGCAGCAACGCACGCAGACGATATTACCCTCACAGTAATATGCGGTCAAAAGTTTGTGTTGCAATAGCCTAGGCCTAGTTCAGGGAACAAAGTGTACGTGAGAACTAGGCCTAGGTACCCTAGGCTAGTACTAAACTACTGTATCATGTCACACATGGCTAAAATAATTTGGAAATATTAACATTTCCAACAAGTGCAAAAGGACTTGCATTAAAAAATAAATATTGAAATTTTTAGTTGACACCATTGAAACATCAATATCAAAGTTCTAAATTAACACTGAAACCAATTTGTGAATCAATGTCTATGCCTCCTCATGACTCCCTAGTCAGGGAGGGGGTTGAGAGGGGAGGAGCCCAATGGTCACTCACCCAACCTTTTCCCTGGCAATTTTTAGGGGTTCCTCTGGACTACCTACTGATAGCTGCACCTTTGTAAATTGTGCTTACTGTCACCGTAGAACTAAATTTTAGGTTCACTTTTAAGCCAAGTCTAAATACAAATCCTACTTATCTTACAATTTATTTTAAACATTAGTCAATAGTCATTACCCTTTGCATAGGGCCAGTAACCTGGTCAGGAGTGTCACTATATAGCAACCCAACAACCAAGTATTTGGCACAGACGTCCTACAGTACAGTACCTGACAACTGGGCTGTATAGCAAATATCAATGTACACTTCATGATCATGTGATCTGGAAGATGCATATTTATACACCTGACAATGAAAGGAATAAGTAAAAGTGTAGCCTAGCCATATATATTTATGAACCTGGTTTGCAATTGCAGGGTTTTCACACATCATTTTTTTCAGGAGTCACAGACCCTTCAAACTAAATTTACAAGAGTCAAATTTAAAAGAGAAGGGGTCAAAATAAATTTGAGTTTAATACAACAAACTTTGTTGCTGTTTTTTTTTTTGCTTACTTTTTGTATTTATGATGCTTTTCCACTATCTTTTCGTGTAAGACATAATATTCAATCTGTCGATAATCAATATGGGAACTAGAAAGTGCTACATTTTGTGAATTAATTTGCACAATGAATGTATTGGCAAAATTGCTTTTCATTACGGATTGTTGGGGCGAAAAAGCTGTGCATCAGTTTGACTCCAGAGGTTTTGTGTCTGTGCGTCAAAACGAAAAGTTGTGCGTCATTGACCCGGGTGCCCGAGTCAGTGAAATCACTGAATTGGGCTTATGGAGGGCAATGCTTACTAATTCAATGATCAAGACAATAACTTAGCAGCAGCACATTAAATCTTCCAACAATCGAATGAATATGAGTGATGATGAGTGGGTAAATAAGCCCAATACATCTGAAATGAAATTTTTAAGAATAAAAAAGAAGTCACATTATACAAACCTCTCCTGAAAATGAGTACTTTGCTCGGACTATTTTCCGATAAAGTCTAGTTCGACTCTCATCATCAAATGGCATGCGTCCACTGAGGAGAATATAGGCCACAACTCCTGTGGCCCATATATCCACAGCTTGGTTGTACTTTTTCCTGAGTAAAATTTCTGGGGCAATATACTCTGGTGTACCACACACTGTATTCATCATTGATGAATCATCACCACTGGTCCTACAACTGGCCAGTCCAAAGTCTGTTATCATTATTTTAGAATCATTTCCTGGGTGGTAATACAGCATGTTCTCTGGTTTAACATCTCTGTGTGTTATTCCAAGGTTGTGAATGTACCTCAATGCATCCAAGAGCATTCGGAGAACAACAGTGGCATCCCGTTCAGTGAAATGGCCCTTGGATACGATTCGATCAAAAAGTTCCCCACCAGTTGCAAGTTCCATGACCATATACACATGTCCTCTACCATGAAATACCTCAATGAGTTGAATGATATTAGTATGCCTTACCCTCTTTAATATGTTAAGTTCGATCTCCCAACTTTGAACAAGTTTTCCTTCAATCTGTTTCTTTTCCACCATTTTGATAGCATAAGGCTGCTTGGTGGCGATGTGTTCCACTCGGACCACCCGACTGTAACTACCCTTGCCAATGAGAGCTTTGATGTCATATTTAGCAGTTACCCTAGCATCAAATTTAGCCTCAAATTTAGGTCTTTGTCGAGTTCTTTTACTTTTGGGGTCTTGATTCCGATTGTAACTGTTCACTTTTTGGCCTGTTTCGACCGTCTTGACCCAATCTATATTCTTGTCTATGATGAGTTCTGTATCTGACTTGGCTTTACTTGTTCCACAACCCATCTCAAACCTGCATCCGTTCGAAGATCTGGAGGACACCACAGCGGTAACCTGCAATATCCACGTCGTCTTCGGCTATCCATAAGAATATCTCCATGAAATTTCACAAAACATGGTAAAAATTCCCACATCTCAGACGCAGTTTATCATGATGCAAAATAGGTTTTCACGGTGAAGTCATTGTTGGTCGACTTTCACTAAAGGAATGTCACAGAAGTGCTAGTGTCACGACTGTACGCTGGTCATGGCCACACGTACACTTACTTGTGCCTACGTACGTGATAAACCATACAGTAGGTAATGTATTGACCGTAAGATTGTACACACAGTATAACGTCTACGTAAGTAGGCACGTATGGCTAGCTACGTTGACGACACCTTCCTCCACAATGGATATTCCTAGGCACAAAAGAACACAACAAAGCAGCATTGTTTATATCTCTCCGTTATGTTGCATGTAAGGAGCTTGGAAATAGGAGGCGCTACAGAATCAATCGTTTTCGAGGTCTCTAAATCGTTTCAGAGATGAATAATTTCAGAACCATGATAATACCATAGAGCAGGATATATCCTATATCCTGCTCTATGGATAATACGGAGCTGAGGTGCTCAAGTGTTTTCGGCCGAGTGAACCATTTTCTTTAACAATATTTGTCGCCAGAATGGCAACTCCCTGGTAATACATTTGTAGTGTTTCGCAGCAATTTTATATGAAATATCTGGAAAAGTGATACTGGCAGGATAAACAATTGGCGATTGGGGAAGGGGGGCACTATGTACAGAAGACGATCCACTTCCAGATAAACCCAGAAAATCAGTGTAAATTGTGCATATTAATCGGTGGTAGTTTTGCACCCAGAAAGAATCCTTCCTTTGTCACCTTGGGCAGGTGATGTCCTGGGGAGGTCTAAGGGGAGGGTGTGTCCCCTCCAGGGGACACAGCTCTTTGATATTTTTTTTCATTTAAGGTCGTAGGAACCGGGAAGTCAAAAATGTGGGGGGATGAAGTATGCTTCCTCCCCCAAGATCCAAGGGCTAAAACCCCTTATTTGTCTCTTCTGTAAGAAATTTGCAGTAATTTTCCTTAAAGTTTGTCCAAAATGTTGCACCAAATTGCATCTGCTCGGCGCGCCTGCAGTCTCACCGCATGGCTGTGTTTACTATCATGATACGGTCTCAGACATAGTCGTATTATTCAATTCATGGTGAGGGTTCTACAATTAATGAATTAAACAATTAAAAAATGGGGACACGTGCCCCCATGCTCCCCGTGCCGGCGCTACGGACGGGATAAACGGTGGCCAGTGGCCACCATGTGTTAAAAGATTATTATCATTTATTTTTCAAGTGATTCTGTATTTGCCTGTATGAATTTCCTCGAGGCCGGATAAAATGGTCTCGCGAGCCGCTTACGGCCCCCAGGCTGGAGGTTCCTCAGCCCTGTACTAAAGGGTGTACAATTGCAAAATGGTGCTATAATTTGTTACTTTTGATACATAAAGAGGGCGGGTCCAGGGTTTGGAGAAAGAGGTTTTCCATATAATAAAGCAAATAAAGGTCGTCCACAGCGGTAGTTCAGCGTCCTCGAGGCAACATTTTGGAAACAAGTACTTATTTTTACCGGGCCCTGACTCTCTGAGCTCATGAAATCATTATCAGAACAATGGAATTTTCAGTATTTTCAGCATCCTAAATGTCACCGAAAATGACGACTTCAAAATGATTTCAGAAACTTAATTGCTTTCATTTTTCAAGTGTGCAAAAAAAAAAAAGAAAAAAGAAAGAGGGTCTCAGGTCGGTCGAGTCTTTAAATGTATCCACGCCCAGTGAACTGTTTCGTATTGTTACGATCTTATTCATTATGGTCACGGTATACCTGTCAAGATTCCAAGGTTACGTGACAGATAGGCGCCTGCGTGGTGATTAGCAAATCAGCAAGCCCGTAGCCAAGGGGGAGGGGGTACAGAGGGAAAGCCTCCTGGAAAACTTCCCCTCCTAGAAATTAGAAAATATCATTGCCTATATGCATTTAAGTATACAGGAATATCTCGCCCCCAAAATATTTCACCCCCGGCAGTTATCCCCCCTCCACCTTTAGCAACTTGCCGGGTCTTTAAATCAGGATGCCACGTACACTCATCTAGGACCCTTTACCAAGTTGCACACGCATGACCTGCCCCTGTTCTGCCCCCCCCCCGGGGGGGGGGAAGAACAGATATCTTCGTAATGCTACCTCAGTTTTCCCCAAAAGTATACGTAAATTGTACCTTTCTGTGCGCCCCTGCGATTGTACACAACAGTGTGGAATCTTTTGTCACTACCTTAAGGTGCCGTCCTGGGGGAGAGTATAAGGGGAGGGGTGTCCCCTCCCCTTTTGAGAAATTTTTGTTAATTTAAGGTTGCCTAGATGCAAAATGGTGTTATCTTTGGGTGTTTTTTAACTGATCATATATGGCTGGAAATATCCTTATTTAGTGAATTCTAACTTTTGGTTCGGTGAAAGAGGAGAGTGTGCGTCCCTGCGATTGTATACAACAGTGTGGGATCTTTCCTTTGTCACTACATAAAGGTGCCGTCCTGGGGGATCTAAGGGGAGGGGGACACCCCTCCCTTTGAGAAGTTTTTGCTTAGATGCAAAATGGTGCTATCTTTGGGATATTTTTGGAATACAGGCCTATGGATGGAAAATATCCATAATTAAGTGAATTCTAATTTTTGGTTAGGTGAAAGAGAGTATGTTGTCTTTTAGAGAAGTGTTTGTTTTTGTTGTCAGCAAATCTCCTGAAGCCCCCCCCCCCCCCTTGGCTACTTTAATGCCTTCTATTTGGGGAAAGTTTTCACGTAAAAATACGTGGGTGGAGCCCACAGAAATATTCTTGGACTATTACGAAAATTTTCCTTTGCTTCGTTGTGCATTACAAAAGGGTATCTAAGGCTGGCAGACAACGGTATAGTGCCTCCTGGAAGCTCTGGATTAATTATATAGAATTGGGCACTGATATGATGATTATTACCTGACATCCAAATGATGCTATGATGCCGAGCACTTTACAACTATCGTATTTTTTACCAAGTTTGAACGAAACTCCAGACGAACAGCTTCCAGCAATGGGGAATGGGAGGGAGAGTATAGCTGCAGGGAAGTGATATTATACCCAGTGGCGTAGCTAGACATTTTTGTGGGGGGGGGGGGCAAAAGCAAAAATTTCCGACAGACTATTATCTAGGGACCCCCCCCCCTTTTTTTTTGCTTTCCTGGCGATTTGAGACCGAATTTTGGTTTTCACGTTGACATTTCGATGTGTAATTCTGTTTAAAAACAACAAGTGTTGTAGGTGTTTCAAATGAATTTTTTAATTATTTCGGACAGACACCAGAAATTTCCGACAGAGGCCTTCAAAGGCTTTGTGGGGGGTGACCCCCCCCCCCTCTAGCTACGCCACTGATTATACCTCCCTGATAGGTACAGCAAAAGGGGTTAGGGACTAAAAAGCGCGTTTCAGAATGTGTTTTCGTCGTAAGTGCATTAACAATCAACATCTCTACCGGTAATGGCTGAGCGTGAAGCGCTAGGTAAAATTTTTTGAAAAATGTATAACGGCGAATAGGCGTACGTACTTTCACCCTTCCACATCATGTTACAAAATAGATTGAAAGATCCAATAGGCCCCATACAGAGGTTGGGGATGTATTTTTGTTTTTTTTTTTTTTGAAAAGTGTTGTGATCAGAACAGTTGCATGTATTATAACCTTAATAATGGTCATGAGATGGAGTGAAAACAATGACGAGAAGCGCCGAAATTTTCCATTAAATAAGATAACCATGACAAAACCTGCATCGAGACTCTTTCTATTTCCCAACAAACCTATTTGCCAATCACAAAGCCAGTCGTTTACCTAAGAATTCGTAAACAGCTTTCAACTTTTGTTGCTGTGCTTCTGCGGGAGTTGCTACCGAAAATTATTGATGATAAGGAAAATACTAAGGTTTGAAGCGCGCGGAGCGCGCGACAATTTTGATAATTCAGGAAAGGATTTGCGACAATTCTGATAGTTTGAGAACCATTTGTGATAGAAAATAGTTACAATAGATCCATCACTCGGTCGAAAACACACCTAACCATACCCCCTAAAGAAATCTATAGCTTAAACGCCTTTAAGGATCATTTAAAAAATTTTCAAACAAAATTCTGAAATCGATTGGGGGTACGTGCCCCCATGCCCCCCCCCCCCATCCGTGCCGGCGCCACTGTTTGGACTAGACGTAACGTCAACTTCGTATTATAGTCAAAACAACTAAAGGACCAATGATAAAGAAAATTTGACATTGTCTTGCCGGCTGCAGTATGAGAAAGAGAGCCATATGGGTCGTAGGTCACGGTTGCACGCCATGATTGAAACGAAGAGCCATCATAGGTTGGCATGTTGCGTACAGAAAACTTTGACTGAACATACCTCCAAGATCGCCGAAAATTTCCCCATTGTCGTAAAGTGCTGATTATGATCACCCCTTGAGTATTTGGTTAATTAAGCAGTCCCCAAACATAATACGATCAAAAAATATTAATTGAAAAGATAAAGCGCGATGAAAAGCTTAAATGGTCGCCAACAGTTGATTCTCCGTTTATTTCGTAAAGAAGGAGGAGTGGAGGGGAGGGGGAGGGGGATATCCAAACGACCGACTCTGCTGGGTGTAAGGAAGCTTCGCCATGCACTAATACATGGAATGAACGGTGTTAGATGTCCGACATATTTACAAACACCCACCTAAGCACGAGAGATCCTTTAAATTTGTGATACATGATGGACTATTTGAAAATTATTAAATCTAGGCATAATTCTCATGTTTGAAAGTGTTTTTTACAGCTGTTGCCAGGACGACGTAGGATTTTATTTCTTGACGGAGTTGTGTAAGCATTTCATGACAAGAAAATAACCTGCACCTTTGAAAGTAGTTTTCAGACACCCTACTATACAGTCGAGCTAACTCATTTTTGTATTTTCAGAAAATAAGGTGTATTTTCTAAAAAGGGGGATGAGGCAGCCACTAAACCCTGCCTCCCGCGTCATGGCACATATCCATTCTATGCCCGTACCTTACATGCAGATCGGTTATTTCCAAGCTATGCCTTTACTCGTAAGCATAGAGCTTGTAGAACAGACTGCAATTTCTGACCTCAGCCCCAACCATGGTGAGGCTGAGGTCGGTTTTTGGTCCTATGTGACGCCATTCTTTAAGATCCCCACCCCCGGAAAAAATACGAAAAAGTAAATAATAATAACAAAAAAAGTAAAAAGGATGGATATTTTGACCAGCTAAAGGTTTATGATTGTCGAGTATAGCACCAGTCGGCCGAGCCGAAATTTCAGGCTTCAAAACCTATCCCACCAATTTCGGCTCCCACAACCCTCATCGAGCTCTAGTTACGTCTTTAATTGGGGGGTACAAGCTCGAAAGAAGAAAAAATTACCATCCTCCGATTACAACATATTTGCAAATTTAGCTCATGTTTATTCATGAACAAGTGTGAAATAGAAATTCCTCTGTAAAATATTTGGTGGATTTTAATGGAAATTGCGGCTATTTTCTGATTATACGGTGGTCAAAGCTTCATTTCGCCCGCAATATTAAGAATCTACCTCCCCCTTCCACTATGGTTCTAGAGCTGGACGCTCAACTGTAATGGCCCTTACCGACCTTGGGGATGATGTAACCACGGCGATCGAAAAAAGATGTATGCTACTGGAGTCTTCGTAGACTTCCACAAAGCCTTTGGAACTATCAATCATACTTTAATACTACAAAAACTGGAATATCATAAGAGGGGTTGTGAATGATTTAGTGGGTTTCTAACTATAGCTCTCCACCAGTCAACAATTTGTACAAATAAAGTTTTCCTTCAGATGTTTTAAACATTAAGTGCGGCGTTCCTCAAGGATTAATCTTGGGGACCAAACTTTTTATTTTATACTGTAACGACATACATAAGTAATATTTCGGATGCAGTTAAATTTATTGTTTTTGCAGATGATACACATATACTGTGTTCTGGTAACACTATTCCGCAGTAAAGTTCACGTTTATGTAAGGTCTTAGATAAGTTGAGAGTATGGTTCATGACTAATAAACACTGTCTTTAAATGTTAATAAACCAATTTTTCATTGTTTTCAAAACGAAAATGTGACAAAAGTATTGCTGTTAAAATTGATAACTGCATTACAGATATGGTGTACACTACAAATTTTTTGGGGTAGCAATTGATTGTGATGTAAATTGGGAAGGAGCAAATCAAAAGAGTTAACTAAGTTTTTTTTGTCAAATAGTTTTTTTTTTTAATCTTGTACAATTTAAGAGATGTTTTGACAGTCCATTTAATAGAAATCCTTTACAACTCTTTAGGTTTTCCCCATATTAATTATTGCTTAGAAGTTTGGGAGCATTTCCTGCAAAAGCAACATTCATTCAGTCTTTGTTATTCAAAGAAGCTATTAGATTGGCTTATAAAGCTAAGTTGAATGACGACACAAACGCATTTTTATTGAGTTATTTTAAACCTTGAAGATCTTGTGAAATTTAAGACAGCTTCTATAAAGGTTAAAGCTAAAAATGGTCGTCCTGGGTAGGACTTAAAACTGCATCCGGTTGTGGGGTGTTTGTTTATACGTGGGAGTAATGAGGTTACCCTTTGCCACAACTGCCTCCTGGGTAAGGTGCACCTGTATTTGCCCAGTGCTTTTTAAGTGTTGTTGCCTTTTGGCGTAGTATTGCCATCGGGCGTGGTACTGCCTTCGGGCATGGTGTTGTCCTCGGGCATGTTGTGTTGCCTTCGGGCGCGGTGGCCTTTGTGGGCCGGTTGGTTGACGGGTGGGACTTTGTTTTGGAGTGGTTTGTGGTTGTTGGGCTAGGGTGTTGTTTTGGGGTTGGCTGCAGTGACAGTTTCTGAACCTCAGTAGTAACAAAGACTTTTGTTCCCTGTTGCATGGTGTTTATAGTTTGTTTGGCATTGTGTTTGTGATCCGACAGGGTTTTGTTTGGGTTTGGGGTTCTTTAGTTTCTCAGTGCCTGTTTCTACGTACTTAAAAAGCTCTCTCGCTAAAAATGGTACATTACCTCGACACATTCAAAGGCTATTTATTGAAAAACAGAAATTTACGTACACTCCAAAAGCTTTTTTTTTTTTGTTGTTTTTTTTTTTATCAAATTTCTGTCCGCGTAACTTTGAGAGCTATTGGTGTATCTGGTTCGTTGTGTAATATATGGAAATATTTTTAGCACGGATCCTAAAAGCTCCAAAAGTGAACGTGTCTTCAAAAAGAACTTTAAATTACATTTACAAGTCATCGATAAGACAAAGTTAACAACTGTAGTGAATTAATTTTAGTGTCAATGCAAGATTAGATTAACTTACATAAGTCGAAAATCTATGCGTAAAAGAGAGAGATTCATATCATATTTTATCTTTAACTCTCGATCCTTTTCGATTTCGTGATTCCGTATTGCATGGATTTGTAAATTCCTATCCTTTACTTTGTTTTTCTTTATATGGGGAGAGATTCGTGTAAGTTATATTTAACTTATTCTCTCTCCTTTTCTATTTCGTGATTCTGTTTTGTATGATTGTAAATTTTCTTTCTTTTCTTTGTTACGCTTTATGTTGATGTTGTAAATTACATGTTACTTATGTTATAATAATGGAAATAAATTGAACAAACAAAGAAACATTTTGCAGTTTTAAATTATTTCTAATTTATGCTGAGTTAAGGGAAATATTCAGAGCAAACAAACTATCTGCCAGGAAACTTTGGAAAGTTAAGTTCTCCAAGAATGGAATATTTACAAAAAAAATCGTCTTTTATACTTCTAACATTCAGGCCTGTGGCCAAAGGAGTTTCCTTTTTCGCTGCCTACCCACCCCAGTTTTGCTCCCACACACATTCGTCTTTTCGACAAAACTGTTTTTAGTATGCTTAAAAGTAGTAGTCGCCCTAAACTTACTTTGACAGATGAACTAAATGTTACAAATCTTATCGCTATTGTTAGTATCTTTCATAATGTTTCGGAAAATAAGTGTGACCGATTCTTAAGGGAAACAAAAGGGATTGTTTTGCATAAATTCAAAAGTCAGCTACAAAACCGTTGTCACATGATTTGAAACAGCCATTCAGTCGGAATCATTCATTTTTGGGTGAATGTATTTCCCCTTAAAGGCATAGGCTTGTTTTGCTTATTTTGAAGTATGGTTTTGTTTATTTTGAAGTATGGTACCCAAATATGGACTTTTTTCTTTCTGTAACCTATAGAACCTCAAAAGAAACGAAACGCTTATATTACCGCGGAGGTTCTGTCTGCGAGGAGGACATTTTCCATGGACCCTATGAGGGTCCTTTGAAGGGACATCCTTGATCCAACGCACGAATTCCGCCCGCAAGTACTTATTACGGGATGACCTTGTACAACTTTACATAAATACAAATAAATTTCTTTTTGCTGAAACTGAGTAGGCCTATGCCGACTTTTAACTTAGGGCCATAGCCTATCATTAGCAACCGTTCAAGTAGGAAAAGTATGAA
The DNA here is from genome assembly GCA_029531755.1 of Holothuria leucospilota. NCBI lineage: Eukaryota > Metazoa > Echinodermata > Holothuroidea > Aspidochirotida > Holothuriidae > Holothuria > Holothuria leucospilota. Next base: position 44,499,443 of record CM055965.1, on the reverse strand, counting down.
TGTCACGACAAACACTGATTGATGACGCATTCATGTATTTGCCTCAGTGCTTGCCTCTCGTGGGATGGGTTAAAGAAATTCGTGCCAAGTGAAGTAAATACCGTAAATGCAAGTTTACAGGTCCTAATGCAAAAGAATGGAATGCCAGGCTTAGCAAGGACAACAGAAGAATACCGACAAAACCTGATGTATAGCATGAACGCACCGGGGCCCATGGGAGTGAGCTGTAACGTAAGCAGCTATTGTCATTGCCTATCTAATAACATCGCGTGCGAAGGGAATCTCCGTGGCCCGATTTTGTTTGTGTTTCAAACGAAAACAACTTCTTTGATAAATTGCAAGACTTCGCGTCCGTGTGTAAGTTATTTTTTGATGAATGGAAAGAGGAAAAGTACAATTCAAGCAGCTGTTTACCCACAGAGCGGACTTTGTTTGCTCACCCCCTCTTCAAGGCTTCCCAAACAACAGTACGACTAAATCAAGGAATACGCCGTTACAGCCTGCTACGTAGGCGAAGCAGCTGTTTGAAAAAGATGGACGGATGTCCGAAGTGTTCAAATTAAAGTGTTTGCTAGTTTATCCACTGCTTGGAAGCACTTGCATTTCTGTCGATGGTTCTTTGTTTCTATTGACTAATTCATATCAGTACATTATATACCTATCTGGTGCCTAAATCATGGTGTTTTATGACATGAAATTGTATGATCGTATTAACATTTTCTAGCCATTCCCTGATCCCTCGTCCCTCCAGCCCAGCCGCCCTCCCCCAGTTTCACTGTTACAGTCTGGCACGCACTTCAGTCCTCCCTTCGGTAATTTGGGTTGCCGCCAGCCTTTGGGCAAATCCTGATGCCACCTCTGCTTCTTTACATGTTTGGGAGGTCCTGGGGCCCCTACATTTTGGGTCGATTGTAATACTTGCACTCACAAATTTTTTCAGGTTTGTTTGTAATCTTTTAAAAATCCCGTAAAAGAGGACCTACCTTTGAAAATAGTTAAATACTTCATTTTAATGTCCACAGTTTTATAAATACCACATAGCTTCCTCGACTCCCCTAAGGGGCCCCTAGACAGGCTTCTGAATGCCAAGTCCGATGACAGACGGTCATTTTAACCTCAAAACTCATAACAAAGTTCTGGCTAAGCACCTGATGTAGCGCTCGCTAAAGCCCCGTGCTCTTAACAAAAACCCTTAGTCACCATAGTGGTGAAAATGAGTTTAGCCCTTCTCCGCGTCAGAGAAGTTTGCCCTTAGTCGACCAAATCTTCCCCACCCCTACAAGAACGGGGCCGGGGCCGGGTGCAGAGTGACACTTATGGGAACAATTCTGTCACTTGAAGATTTTGCAACAAAAATCATATTTTTACTATTCATTGAAATGGTTATTATACAAGTTTTCGAAAAATATAATATTGCCAGCTACAGACCTATTGCGAACCTATCAAGAAGTGGTCGTGTGCCCATATCCTCAAGTACCGGTAAAAGATAGAGAAGAAAAGGTCGTGACCATTACGTGTGAAAAACGCATTGTTCAAGGTCCAATTACAATAGTACACTGAGTACTAAAGTTATTCTGCCCATTAAGAACCTGTACTAGGCAGTGGCGTAGCTAGGAATTCGGTGACGGGGGGGGGGGGGGCATGGAGCACGATTTACTATCTAAGCGGAGCGCCACCACAGGTTGGCGCGGAGCGTACAAGAAAATATTTGGCTCCCCAAGGCTCTCAGATGGCTGGAGATTGCATCTCCGGGCCGTTTGACCTGCGCTGAAAATATCTCTAAATTGGCATTTCGTGTACTGACATTTTGTATAATGACACATATTTAACAAAAAAAAAAAAAAGAAAGAAAAAAATCACATAACTCCTCGGTAGATATGGATGTTCTTTATGACCACCATGGGCGGCGATCCGTCTTTGAAAGTGGGATATATAGTCAGCGGCAATATCTAAGCGGAGCGCCACCATCAGTTGGCGCGGAGCGTAGAAAATTTTGGCAAAAAATACCCCCAGATCACTGGAAATTGCCCTTCCCAGGCTTTTCAACGTGATACTAAGACAACTGTCTGATGTCTTTCCTAAAAAAATAGGCCTATTGGAAAAAGTCTAGAAATAGGTAAAGTGTTCTGACTTCCGGATATATAGTCAGCGGTAATATCTGAGCGGAGCGCCACCAAAGGTTGGCGCGTAGCGTACCAAGAAAATTTGAGCTTTGAATACATCCCAGATCGTCGGAAATGGCACTTGTCAGGCTTGATAGCAGCCATCAAGATGCGCAATTGTTGCGAAAAATTTTTAAAGGTTGATTTGAATTTGTTCTAAAACACATTAAGTTTGTCGGAATTTATCCGACTTTATTCAAAATTATCCAGAGTGGAGTTATCCCTATGGATTTCAGTGAATTGATTGGAACGGAGATTTTCCACAGCCAGAGTCTATTATTATTATTGAGTACAGGTAACGCCAAGATTTGCCCGACGGGAGGCCTGCGACCCGAGGCCCCTAGAGCCCCAGTGCTGTTGGGTATAGGTGAGGTGGGATTTGAAAAAAAAAACACCCTGTGTACTATACCATTTCATTCGGGCCAAATATTGCATAAAATTTGTATATGCTAGAGAAGCATAATTCGGCGTTGATTAAATGTTTTTCCCGGAATCTAAAATGTAAACTTGCAAAGCGCGCGAAGCGCGCAAAAATTTTTTGGTAGGTTTCACAAAAAAAGCAACACATGTAATCATGGAGAACAAAAAGAAGGAAAATCTTTAGGGGTTTTAGACCGTATAAGAGATAAAATATGCATTGTATCGAAACTACCTTGACCATCCGATCAAATAGCCAAGCATTGCTCCGTGAGTCCTTCACCAACTGACCGTGCCGCATGACACACACAAAAGAGCAGTTACTAGCCTTTGCGATGGGAGGAAATTTCCGACCTCTAAATAAACTGTGTACTTTTCCTACATGTTACTTTGTGAGGTGGGAAGGACTTGCGCTATCTAGCAATGTAGAGTGGAACCATAGAAGAAACTGGATTAGCTCTTCTGCGCGCGTAGCGCGCCGAAAATTTTGTGTTTTTAGAAGAGAAATTGTCCTCTTGAGAGCAAAAATGGGTAAAACGACACTGTAAATGTTGGATGTTTGGGGGCCAAAATGAGACTGCCCAAGAACTATAAAATATTTATATTTTTTTTTATTTTTATTTTGGCATCGGTGAGGGGGGGGGCATGGCCCAATGCCCCCCCCCCCCTAAATACGCCAGTGGTACTAGGCTACCAGAGAAATTTGCCTAATTTCTTCCAAAATTCTCCACGAGACATAAGTTTTGCCTGTATTCCGGGGGTTGGGTTGGAGAAACTGCAGCCCCCTGACTCGTACGCCTATGACATTGTAATTTCCCCTCAGTAGAGTACCCGACCTCCCCCCATTCAAATACCCGAAGTGCCCCTCCCCCGCCATGATGCGCCAGCAGACCATTAAAGTGGTGATGTAATACCCAGAAAAAACTTGAACCCAAGAACCATTTGCATAGTTGGGGGAAGGAAGAGGAGGAAGGCGGCTGTTTTGCTCTCCGGCTAGCTACAGTGGGCCAACTGCAAGTTAAGCCTACCCGCCAGACGCCGACAGGACTGTGTCATCAGGGAGTTGCTATTTGACAAATAGCAACTCCCGGCACTAACCTTGAAATTAGTGATGTGATATTTAGAAAATACTAAAACAACCGCGCTCGTCCCCAGAATTCGCAATCAAGGGAAGCAATCACAAAATTAAGGGGTAGGAAACAACACTAGGCATGTGCAATTAAAATTAAACATTAAGGTACTTAAAAATCTTTGGGGCAAAATCTTTTTAGAGAGGGGAGGCTCAGCGCCTCGAAGCCACCCTTTTGGCTACAACCATGGGCATCAATCTTTACTCGAATGTACGTGTGTGTGTGTGTGGAGGGGGGCATGGCCACTTCTGTCAAAAATTTACTGTGTAAAAATCTTAAGTGGGGGGGGGGGGACGTGTTCCCCTGCCCCCAGAATTGACGTCCATGGCTACAACCCTGACAACACCTCCCTGTTGGGAATGCCAAGTCCGAAGTTACAAAACGAATTACATCAGTGACGTCATCACATCTAACAGTGGCCAGAGAAGTGTAATCGGGGTAGAGATTTGCCTACGTAGCAGGCCGTGCGGCATATTCATGTTCCAGTCATATCCTTTAAGACAGAAACTGCTTGTTGAGAAGCCTTGAAGAGGGGCTGAGCAAACAAGAGTCCTCTCGGGGGGGGGGGAGGGGGGTAGGTAGAGATGTGCAGCTGCAACTTGTCATGATGCGACGTAGCCTGCGTACAGGCTCTTTTGGCTTCATCACACGGCCACGGGGCTGTTCCGGGCGATGGACTACATGAACATCTTCCTCTGTCTGCGTGCAAGATGGGGCGGGGACAATTATCGGCCAAACAATATCAGAAAAAAAAATATTTCAAAGCAATATATGACAAATAAAAATATCGGTAGAAGAAAAATGTTTGCATACTAACTCGAAGCGACGAAGCTTTCATGTGATTCAATTACACAGGAACGAATGAGAATCAGGAAAACCGATCCAATGAGATGGAAATACGGTCAGGGAGATTTTATTGCACAGGTCTAAAATTAACCACCCAGAGGTGACCATTAATTTATCAACATTGTCAACTTAGCTAAAGGAATTACTTTCTACGATCATGGGACGACAAAAGCGGTGATTAGATGTCGTAGCGAAATCTTCCATCCAGAGTGCTTACTGAGTTGACTTAGTGGTGCCGTATAGGATGTAATTCAGGCGCCGGTTTTGTACAGGGTATGTTCCAGAGATGGATAAAGGACTTTACAATGGGTAGTTAACGGCGACCACACAAATAATCAATGTTCCACCAACCTTTAGTAATCTAATTACTACGTGTCCTTGAAAAGTTGCTGGCATCAGGGCATCAATGCGACAGCAAACTTCTTGTTGGGATTCCCAACTCTCATTTTCTCTGCTCTGCCGCGGAGAAACCTTTGAAGTTTCCGCAAGGAAACATTGCTCCGTGGAAGCTGAATAGGCTTCTTAAGCCGGAGTCAGTTGCGAGAATTCACCAGAGTCCTACTTAATGAACAAAATGTTTACTTCCTCATTCATACCTTGCTCAAATATGCTGCTTCACTAGCCCTCTTTTGAAAAGGTTTCCCTCATAACATGCCCATTTTAGCCAAATTGGGAGCTTGCAGCGGGCCTTGGTCGCATTATCATCGAAGCAGTACGGATATTATCCACTAGTGCCTTTGTTCACTGGTATGACAGGTTCTCTTTTGAGTACAGGGGAAACCCAGCCGGTTACGCAGGAAAGTATCACTTGTACTTGCAAGGAGGGAAGGCCATTTATGTTTTAAGGTGACCTCAATAAGACTTGATTGGTATGAAGGAAAAGACCAGAAAAAGATGCAAGGATGCAAGTCTTTTACATAATTAGGACGTTTTATTGAGGTGGTCGATCCAGAAAAGTGGTAGGTATGTTCCATTCAAGTACCTGGATTTGGACGAACAGGCCCCAGACTAACCAAACAATGCCGAATGAGAGTTATATTATAGTCTATAGAGGTAAAGCTTGTAACAATAAAGAAATTATTTTACAAAGTAGTCGTTTCTAAAAAGGAATGATAAACATCACAGGCAGGGTTGTTCCCGTTACGCTTTGAAAGTAACTCGTTATAGTTACAGTTAATTCCGTAAAATTGTAACTCGTTACAGTTACTAGTTACAATGTTGAAAAAGTAACTAGTTACAGTTACTTTTGACTGAAAAGTAACTAGTTACATTTCAAAAGTAACTAGTTACTTCAAGGTGAATATACGGTACCTCGGTTCCTGAAATGGAGGGGACATAATTAGATAGTAAGAAGGGGGCACATGAGACGATCGACACCTCATTTGTGCCGGTTATCCTTAGGTGTTCCCCAAAGAAAGTCAATGATGATAGCTGATCTTCGATGGGCATTCTCGCAGAGGCGCCTAACGCTCATCATGAAGCAGCGAATCATGATACTGTGTCGGAGCTTACGCAAACTATTTGTAAGAGGAATCTGGTTATAACCAAAACTTTTCCAGTTACGACAGTACTTCTATGAGGGTGGGAATCTTTATACTGTACTCCAATCACACAGTCGGCTAATTTAAAGAGGTTAGCGGCTATGCCGGAAAATGGGAGAGCGTTGTTTCACAAGTAATTAAAGTCTTCACCCCTCAAGGGCATAAATATGGTATAGTACGAGGATGAATACATTTGTTAACAGAAGAATTTTAAAACCTCACCGCAAAGGTTGGGCTAAGTGATATTTCCGCATAAATTTTAAGTTTCACATTGTGTCGATATAAAACAATGCATAGAAATGGTGATACTATGTAGTTTATACATGCAGACCATGTGCCCATAATTCACTTTCCCTTTACAATAGGTGAAGCTTTAAGTCGGACACTTCTCTTCTCTTTCAATTAGCTTTGTTAGGATACTTTCAACGCCATTGACCATTTCAATATTCTGCTGTTTATTATATTAACCTCATTATTATTCCAGTGTAAGGAGTTACGGACATTGAAAAGAATATGATATAGCCTAAATTCATACGTTTGATTCATCAAATAAGGGTACCATACATGTTAAATTAGATATATAAATGGATGCATGGTGTTTACCGACGCTTGGCACCGTATAATTTACTGGGCTCCAACGCACGAGTCCGGATTCGGTTAGCTTAAAGACAGATTTGCATCACCCCAAGTATGACTTTTAGTTGGGGTAAGCAAAAGTCTTAGTTGGTGACTACTCTTTGATTGACATCAGAGTTAGAAAATTCAAAAGATGCAGAGCAGCTCATATTACACAGCACGCACAGAGAATGTTTTGATTACAAATGGGGTCTTTTATACTCACCAGGATGTGGCCTTGAGCAGTGAACTATGTTTGTGTCTGCACAAGGAGAAGCAGTAAAGACAATTATGGGCGGGGCTTACCACCAAGTAAAAGTCATACTTGGGGTGATACAAATCCCTCTTTAATGCAGGTCTCAAGAGCGTTTTTCTAGATTAGGAATTTGCCCGGAATAGAAGGTTCCGGAATCGAAATTTTAACGGAATGTGATGTAACTGGACTTGGACTCGGACTCGGAGTTCATTCCAGCCGAGTTCTCAAATATGCAAGTTACATTAAAAGTGTTTAAAGTTCCATTTGTGCCCAATGTACAGATGTAAAGTATTGTCACACACATGAATCAACTAAATTACTGAGGTGGCCAGGCTATGGAAGTGAGTACAAACGATGACTTTATTAATGGTGGACATGTACGATAGAATTAAAACATCTGTATGTTTGATATGCTATACATTGACAAAATGACATGTCTCGGAATTGATGCCATTGGAATCAGAACTGGCAGGAATTTGAGGGGTAGTACCATGCTCGAAAACTTTGATTCGGGAATCTAGAATCGCAGTTAGCTCCGACTAGGATAGAGTGAACGCGGGTCCAGCCGTAACGTCTCAAGAGGCAATGATTAAACTTTCAAAGTAAGCCTGGTATTTGAATGCATATGGGCCAACCCGTTTCTCACGGTGCACTATCTCCACTGTGTCCTCTAAAGGACAATATGAGTAAACTAAGGCCCACCTGACTTTACTTAGCATATACACTATATAAAGTCGGCTGGGCCTTAGTTAGAGGACCGTTCAGTATTTTTCAACGAATCGCACAAAGATTCGGTCTCATGGATAGTAAGCATTGATCTGTCTAATAAGTAATTTGACACACAAATCAATTTTAAACTTAGTTCAATAGACAATCAAGTGGCCCTGTAAGCCTGCAGCATGTGCATCTAATATCATCTGATTCTAATCGTGAATAAAATTGCTGTTGGCGAGGGCGACGTCGATAATAGCGATGAGTGATAACTATATCGAAAATAATTTTACATGTTACTACCAAAGTGTCATCAATTTGAAAATTTTCTGTTACTACTTCCAGTAAAATGCAATTTGTGGTCATTTTGACTATTTGTAACGGGAAAGTAACGGGACCCAAATGTAACGCCGTTACAGTTACTTTTACACAGAATTGTAACTAGTTACTTGCTTCGTTACTGAAATGCAAATGTAACTCGTTACAGGGTTCCGTTACACAAAATGTAACTCGTTACAGTAACGGCGTTACTTGTAACTCGTTACTTCCCAACCCTGATCACAGGCAGGGGAGGTTTTACCAAAAAAAGGGGGGGGGCGGCAACTCCGCGAGGACAAAGTTCGAACCTAGGAGGGACAAATTTGCGAAGCCTCCATGACGAGGGGTGTGAGGAAAGTTTGAAATTAGACACGTGACATCTGGAAATCAAGATAAATACATTTTCTGCATTTTTGTGCATCACCGGCGGAATGAAACTGCTACCACTGCTTATTCGGAATGGGCTTACCAGTAGTCGTATACCGGTAACATGGTCAAGATACGGGGGGGGGGGGGTGGGGTTGAAATCAAACACTGTTAAATGCGATTTTTTGACATCTAAGAATCGAATATAAATATTAGGAATGCAAAGAATCATTTTGTATGGTGTACCATTCCTATGCAGTGCGACCAGTGCTTCTATTTAGGGTAGTCAGCAAGTGTATCCGGCAAAATTGCCTAGAAAGGAGCCGGGAGTTCTTCCCCAGACAGGGGCGTACCGAAGGTGTTATCTTTGGGGGGTGTGGAGATTATGTTTGCCGACGGATCTGGTAATGCGTACTGCAGAAACGAGCTTTAGCGGTTGGGGTCCAGGGCCCCGCCTAAGGACCCCCTGGTGGGGTCCAGGGGCGAAGCCCCCGGAAGTTCTGAGGTTCAAGTGTATCTATGGGTGAAAAATTAAGTCTAAGCTGGATGGATATATTTTGGTTCATAATGCATAGTCAAATACAAACTAGATCCCCTCTAATTTTAATGTATTAGCTAGGCTATTCCTCTCGTCAGGCCGCTATAGTTTTAAGCGGTTGGGATCCCGAGGTCCGCTAGTGCTTTAGCTAGGACGTTTTCTTAATGCGACATTTACTGAACTGTGGCCTGGGGGAGGGGTCTAAGGGGAGGGGATTTCCCTCTCCCCTTTGGGAATTTTTGGAATTTGAAAGGTGCCTAGATCGCAAATGGTGCAATATTTGAGTGGATTTCTGCCCTAATGAGGAACCTCAAAATTTACACCCGGGTAGAATTTGCTTGTCAGATCTTTTTTGTGCGACATTGCCCCACAAATAGGGGCCGACTAAAACACTGGGCCCGCCTAAGGACCCCTAGTGGATTCCAGAGGGCTTCACCCCCGGAAGCTCTGAGGTTCAAGTATATCTCTGGGTGAAAAATTAAATCTCAGGATGGATATATTTTGGTTCATAATGCATCATCAAATGCAAAAATTCCCATTAATTTTAGTGTATTAGGCTATTCCTCTCGTCAGGCCGCTATAGTTTTAAGCGGTTGGGATCAAGAGGCCCACCAGTGTTTTAGCCTTTACGTTTTCTCAATGCGACATTTACTGATCTGTGGCCTGGGGGAGGGGTCTAAGGGGAGGGGTGTCCCCTTTCCCTTTGGAAATTTTTGGAATTTGAAAGGTGCCTAGATCGCAAATGGTGCAATATTTGAGTGGATTTCTGCCCTAATGAGGAACCTGAAAATTTACACCCGGGTAGAATTTGCGTGTCAGATTTTTTTGTGCAACATTTGTCGCCGTTTATGCGACATTGTCCCACAAATATGGGCTGGCTAAAACACTGGGCCGGCTTACGGGCCCCTGGTGGAAGTCCGTGGGGCTTCGCCCCCGGAAGCTCTGAGGTTCTAGCTTAATCTCTCGGTAAAAAATTAAGTCTCATGCAGGATTGGTATATTTTGGTTCATAATGCATTATCCAATGCAAAGATTCCGGTTAATTCTATGTGTTAGGCTATTCCTCCCGTCACGCCACTATACTTCAGGAGCTGAACCTGTCGTTCAGAATTGGAAAACTATCATGGGCGGCTCTAAGAAATTTGTTTGGGGGCAAACTCAAGTTCGTATTCAGGGAGGTTCGGGGGGTTCGGAAGACCCCCTCCGGAATATTAATGGTCGGCTCCGGATAGTACAATAGGAGTATGGTTATTATTATGTATTACAGCGATGTCCCATGTAGTTTTCCAAATCTCTTCAAAAACCATTTCAGGCAGTCAGTCATGAGCTGACTACTTTAAAAATAAATACAACCATATCAACCGATCGCTACTCCATAGGGGTAGAGCAAGAGGCAGGAGAAATGGACAAAGCGGTTTGATCCATTTGTCACTATAAAATGAGCCCCACCTTAAAATATTTTGTTGTTTCTTTCATTGTGTCACAATATGTTTCAACTTTGCCCAGAAGCCATAAAATGTTGGTTTTCTTGATTGTTTTCTTAAACTAACGAAAAGTTCGAGCATGAAGACATTTGAAAATGATGAAATGATAGTACTATTTTAGATGTCAGTACCTGTCCGAAACGAAATATTTTAAAGGGGGAGGGGAATTCCCCTAACTCAGAACGACGTCTTATCCTATATACAAATAGTTAGGCCACTAGTCAAAAGTCTCATTACATTGAGCTTAGATTGACTGTTTGGTGTGTTTATTTTAAATCAATTGAAACGGTATACTTTAGCACAGAGGTGGAGAACCTTTTGCTTATAGCAGGCCATTTGACAGTCATAAGAAAGCTCGTGGGCCAACGGCGCTGTCAATTTGGACAAGGAAGGGAAAGCTTTAATTCTATGGGAAACACAATAAGTTTAGGCTACATGTCAGTTACTTTTTGTAAACAGATACTTACGATAATCTGGTCAGGTGACACTCGGGAAAAACTACTTTTAGTCGTGGATGATAATCAACACGGCTAATGGGTTGTGTATCTAATGAGATGCCAAAGCTGCAGATTAAAAATATCACAGCGTGATCATTTGTTTCGGTTACCTTAGCTCACACTAATTTAAGGTCCATTTGTGATGTCTGAAGTACATATAGCAGCAAACAAGCAACTAAGAAAACGCGCGCGAAGCGCGCCGAAAAAATGTCGTTTTGAAAGTACTTTATTAATGTTTAACCTTCGCATTGCATTGGAAAGTTATTCACTTCTTTAATTTTAAACCCACTCAAGGAAAAGGCAGAAAGGGGGGCCTAACCCATCTCGAATTACATGTTTTATTAATTTATTATTATTAATTTTTTTTTCAAAATTGAAGACCATGCTTTTCAAACTTTTTTTTGGGGGGGGGGGGGGGCAAGTGCCCCCCTATGCCCCTATGGCGAGCCGCTAATGAACACTATGTGTTCAGCAACTTCAACATTTGAACACTAGACGCTACGATAAGTGGATAGGCGTCCGGCGTTCAAAAAGGGAGAGAAAATGTTCAGAATCTTAACACAAGCGTTCAAAATAGGCTTTGAACGCCAGAATCTGAAGATGGGTTCTGTATCTGTTTCATTTCGGTGTTCAAAAGTTAAAAGCCTGAGACTGCAGTGAAGGGAAGACATGCGCGGCACGCATTATTTCCCAGGATGTTTGTGGGTAGACCGGATCCTCAGAAGTTTGCAAATGTGTTTTAAGTCAAGGTTAGGGTTTAGAAGACGGGCTAAGGATACCCTCTCCATGGGTAATCGGGTGCTGCTCGCCATGGTGATGATAAAAGTGAGGAATAATGTGCAGAAAGTGGTTTTTTAGCTCAGTTGAAAGCTTTCAGCTGAGCTATTGCTGTCGTGCACGGCAAACGTCTGTCACCATAACATTTGCGTTTAAGTGCCTGACATTTCGCTGTTTTTCGTTAGATTTGGCTGAAATTTAGTAGAGATGTTAACGAAAGTGATATCTGTATGCTGCGAATCTTTTCTATTCATTTGACTGTTATTTGACCTCGGGAGGGGGCTTTGTTTGAAAACGTAAAATTCCCTACTTGTCCTTCAGTTTTGCACCAATCTTGATATTATGTTTCATATAGATAGTTCGATTTGTGCTGAACAAAAGTTAAATTATTTTTTCGGTTCTGCAATCATTAAAGGCATGAAAACAGCACTTTTTGAAACAAATTCTGGCGAAGTCCTCATGTTCGGGAATAGGCCTACATCGAGAATCCCAGTTGTTATCATTTGAGAGACTGTACAACGAAACGAGGTACAAAAGTATACCGAACATATATAAATGTACAGGACGTCTCGTGCTTAATCGTGTGGAAGTGTTTACGCAAAGTGCAGTGTATCGATATTTGAATACCGTACGTGGGCTACCCCACTATGTCAGACTGTTTGCTCAGCTCTTTGCTTTCCAAACCAGGGATATGACATGAATAAGGAATATACCGTACAGCCTACTATGGAGGCGTTACGTGAACATGTTGCGCTGAACTCATTCAGGCTTTTGAATAATAGACTAGCTAAATTGGTTGGGTGGTTAGGCCTACTCGAAAAGAAATACCGGACGTTTGAAAGTTGTGCAAGTTCTTGCGAATATTTGGCCTTGTGCGAAACAGTGGTATAAGACACATTTTTGTGTTGAGGCAGAAACAAGTATTCAACTTAGCCTGATGTCTGAATGGTTTTAGGAGTTTGGCTTAAAGTTTAAAGAGAATATATCCAGTCGCCTCAATTTTCAAGTTATTTGTAAACATTACCTTCATCTTTCAAATCTTCTTGTATTTCCTTTACAAACAAAAACTTTTTAGTATGAAAGGTAAACAAATGAAATTAGTTTATATTGTCACATGAAGGAAAGAAGCGACTCGCCGCGCGAATTGGGATGCCGGCGCGGGGTACACTACTTCAAGTTAAGGTGAATGTTGTCTAGGAAATGTCGTAAGAGGAAAGAGGAACCCACCCCTTTCTTTGAAACAAAGAACATAGCACGTTGATTGAAAATACAATGCTTCATATGGTTTAAGCTTGACGGTTGTGCTAACATTCCAAAAACAATTTTCGGTTTGAAAAGGAAAACGTGCTTTTTGAAGGCGTGTGGCATATAGCAGTCTCGGTGCCTGCAGGAATTGTGCAGCTCAGGCTTCTAGCCAAGCGGGCCAAAGGAGCGAATCCCCCTAGCAAGTTTTCAAGTTGCCATTGGCTTAATGGCATTTGTACACATTTGGCCCCCTTAAAAATTTCGTAGTCCCTGGAAGCCATTTCGCCCCCATTCAGTACCTTGTCAGGCTACGAGCCTGGTGCAGTCACATGGGCGCCGACACTGCAGGAACCGCCCCAGTCTTGTTCTCCGTTGCCGAAAGCCCCACCAAGTTGTTAAGGGGAAGCCATGGGGGATGATATTTAATAGCCTTAGACTTAGTTTAAGCGTACATATTTTCCCACGCTCTCTACGAACTGTTACCCTCCGGCCTGTTGCGACATCATTCACCGGTCCTAAAATTATCCCTTTATATTGAGTAATTGAGCAGTTTTGGTTTTTCCAAATCATAGTGGCAACACGTATTTGAACTTTTGTCTCTGGACAAGTTCAAGGAATATCTTTGGGGCAAAACATCGCTTTTAAGACCTTTAACTATCACGGTAAAATTTCTTCATCGGAAGTTACTATCTGGGGCTAATTATGGAAAACAAATGAGGTCTACAAAGCAGCACACTCATAAACATTCATTATTTGTATAACAGGCGCGGATCCAGACATTTCGAAGAGGGGTCTGAAAGCCCGCTTGAATATTCTCCTAGATTAACATTATGATAATTTTCGCGTATTTGTTATTGTTGATGTGGCGCAAAAGGGGGCTGAGCCCCAGGAAGCCCCCCCCCCCTTGGATCCGCGCCTGAGTATACTAACATCTGTGTAGTATATAAAGTTAACTTTGTGTACCAGATTTTGTCTTTCAGAGACTTCGGGAGTTCAATACATATTTCATTGCATTCAGTTTATATTTATCTCTTTGTTTTCTAACGTACGTATGAACAGATGAGTTACAGACCCAACCAAAATATTGACTGCAGACTTCCAGGTCAACAGGAAAAGCTGAGCTTCGGCAACATTGTTGCGCTTGTTCAAGAATGTCATATGACCCGAAATAGTGCACCTGTACGGAAGCCGTTAAGTCCCTTTCTTTTCCCAAGTTGCCGACGGACTCAGTCACTCGTCCAATTACACCGACGGCCGTTGATACGGCCGTCACATGCATAATCATTAATTTGCCAACGGGCCTTTAACTTAAATGGGCAAATTAGATGAAGAGCCGAAAATCGAAATAGCCGATAACAGACTGGCCCGTTCTCTCTTTCTCTTTTTTCTTTTCGTTCTCCATCTTCCCTTTCACTTCCTTCCCCTTCCTTTCCCTTTCTTTTCCCTTCTTCTCTCTTCTTTTCCTCCTTTCCTCTTTTCCTCTTCTTTTCCTTTCCCTCTCCTCTTTTTGCCAACAGACCGTAAATTTGCGACGGGCGACCAAATATGGGTGTGGGGGTGACCACCCCGCTCGCTACGGCACTGTACCCAGAAAAATTTTGACACTGAGCACTGGAAGACTTAATTTTCTGGCATCTGGCATTCCTGTCATTTAGTAGTGCAAACATGGTGGGATGTAACAAAGGTAAATTGTAGCTGGATGGATCAACAGCAATGAGAGTAATTTACAACAAAAACCTCTTTCGACCACGGTCACTAAATTCTAACTTAGTCAACAAACTTTTTGCTATTGTTCAGAGCAGACATGACGTACCTCAGCTATGCATTCTGTTCGCAATAGATGTATTTTAGGCACACTTCACCAGTGAAAGTTTGTCTGCAATACTCTTATAATTGGAGAAATATGTCGAGATAGGTGGTAATCAGGGAGGACAGTTAGGCAGGACAACCACTCTTTGAAGCAATGTTCGTTTCGGATGGTAACCTGCTTTTCTCCTCAACATGGTTATCATAATATTGCGATCAACTAGGATGTGACGTATGGCCAAAATGACAGTAAAAAGAACAATTCCTCGTTGAACTCGCTTTTTTTACCGTTGTCAGTCGTTATATGAAATGAGGACTTTTTCAGGCTAAACTATCTTCCGAATTAGCTTTCCCGTATAAAAAAAATGGTTGAACCTCTGGTCTTCGAGGGATCTCACCTCTTGCAATTGGTAAAATTTTGATTATCGAAGCATTCACTACGTTACAGCTGGTGTATCTTTTTTTACAGTTCTACCCAATCCTCCCCCTCTTTTTCCAGGACACAAACAGTCTCTTCTACAAATTCATTTGGTCAAACAAACCCGGCAAAATCAAACCATCTGTACTTATTAATAGTAAATGCAATGGTGGATTGAATATGGTCGATTCAGATTCATTCTCCAAGAGCTTAAAATGTAAATGGGTGAAACTTTATCTTTCTGAAAGTTCTGGTGCTTGGAAAATTTTATTTGACCAGGCGCTAAGAAGTACCGGGCAGTTTTCTTTTTGAATGTAACTTCCGTAAAAATCATGTAAATATTTATAGTATCTTTATTCAGGAAGTTATTAATGCATGGAGTAACCATAATTTTTGTCCTCTAGAGAACGATGTCTTTTAAATCAATGTTTATAACTCATTAATTTGTAAAGATTGACAATAGTGTTGTTTATTTGGCTACTCTCAGGCAGAAGATGGTACTACATTTAATCAGCGATTTGATCGACGATAACGGTAATATAATGGATTACCTTTCCTTCATTTTGAAATTTGATATTAATAGTAACTTTCCCTTCACATTTTACCATGGTATAATTTCAGCCATTCCAAATAATTGGAAAACGAACCAGTAAGACCAGCAAATGATCCGAACGAAAATATTAAAAGACTCTCATTTTACTGTCCTTGAAAATAGAGGTATCAAGCTTTTCAATCTGAATAATGTTACAATTTTATTGGTGTTAGGGGCGACAAAACTTTCAATCTTATATTAATTTTAGTTAAGTATTATATTTTTCTTTCAAAACTGAATAAAACAAGATTGTCAGTGACTCAGTTAAATCATTTCCTCAATAAGTACTTTGATGTTCAGAAATATATTTTAACATAAAAGATGAAAAGAGGGATATGGGAAAGATATTGGCTGCCGTGGTTTAATTTGCTTCAGTTAGAATTTATATGATTGCTTTTTGGTTCCTATTTAAGTTAAATATTTTTAAAGAATTTTTTGCTATTTGTTTATGTATATGGTGAGGTCCTTGCTTTGTGCTATTTTGTTATTTGTTTAAAGTGGACCTAAAGTCTAAAAATTCAAAAATATATATTTTAGAGGTTACAAAATTAATCTTATTGGTCCAACTCCAATTGTCATAGCTTATTCCATTGCTGAGATATTAAATGTTAAAATTTATTCACTTAAATCCAAACAGTTCATTGCGCAATAATTTTTGACATTCTTGTTGTACAACTCACATGAAATGCTTTGTTTTCTTTTAAAATTAAAAATGTTTATATGACCTTGACCGCTTCCTGTTTTCTTGAATCACATGCAGAGAGGGCTTATATAGTCAAGTCACCCCAAAGCAGTAAGAACGCGATCACATTTTGGCACAAGGTGCGGTGGCTTTCAGAAAAACAAAGAAATACAAAGATTGTAATTTGAGTAGTACAACAATGACATCACAAATTATTGCGCAATCTACCTTTTTAAATCGAGTGAATAAACTTCAACATTTTCTATCTCAGCTTAAGAAAGTCCTGTGAAGATGGGAATTGGCTCATTGGAATTCAGTTTTCATGCTCTGTAATATATATTTTTTAATTTTCAGACTTTAGGTACACTTTAATAGAATTTTTCTTTGAATTGTTTTGTGATATATATAGAGAGAAATAAACACTAAGTGAGAAAAAGAAAAAAAAGATGCATAAAAGTGCCAACGAGATATATTAAGCATCCTGTAAATTTCCTTTTACTTCACGCCAAATATTTCGTTTTCAACTGTAAATTAATCAAACTTTAGATGTTACAAATTTCCTGTAATAAATTTCAGCTCGCTCTTGACGTAAAATATTTCATCCTTAAGAAACAAAATAACGAGGCACGTTCCCTGCAGCTGAAAGTTTTCATGATTATGCAATTTCCCCTATAAAACAAGAACAAGGATTATATTTTTGTGCATTCACATGGCTATTATGACTTCAGAAATAACAAGTTGATCAACTATATTTTTATATGTAATGCAAATAGTCCATTAAATTATTGGTTAAGCAAAGACAGTTCTGCTAAAAGAGAAATAATAGATCAATAAACTGATAAATGAGACGGAACAAAAGTTATCATATAAAAATGTGAAATTTGGAGCTTTCTTCGGTACTCGTCACGACAAATCCTCCTTCAGTTCAAGTCTTTGAAGAATTTCCTCGAACCTACAATTCGAGAATATTTCTTAGTTGTGTACCAAGTTGCTAAAATGAGAGAACTGCTTCAGGCTTGAACAACATTTCAAACAAACGACACATCAAAATTGTACGGAAACATAGAAAGTACAATATTTAAATGTTTGTTAACAGTGGTTTGACAGAAGATTTTGGTCATTGTGCTTTCATCAAGGCATGGTTAAACAATGGATTGTTTCAGGATTACGTGGATATGAAAGCATCAGATTGTCATTAAAAGGGTCTAGTCAACACTTAACAGTGGCTACAGAGTACACCAAAGAGACCTGTCAAAGTTTAATACCTGAAAGTTATTTCTCCAATTGTACGTATACTTTCAAGTACATATTGTCAGCTGTTGTAGCTGTTGAACGTGTGTCTCCTGACACTTCCCTGCTTACACTGGGCCCATAAATTAATGGCCGAACTGCAAACTTAACATATACATATTATTATGCAGCTGTGTGATATTGGACTGAAGAGGTGCTCAGTCACAGTATTCCAAAATTTGGTGCTTTTGAAAAAGAGAATATTAGGTAAAGGGTTTTATATGTGTTGGGTAACAAACTAAACAAAATACCCCATTACTTTGCTTTAGCCATATTCCTTGTCTCTGAGAAATAAAAGGCGTTACAACTCACCGAATGCCCTGTTAAGACCTGTACCTAAATTTGGGCCCGTTGTACAACTTTCATGAAAATTTGTTTAGCGTTTTTGTCTGTTATCTTTTGAAATGCTATCATGCTATCACCCATCCCTATAAAACGACCCATCTACGTTTAGTTTCATATGGATCTCGACAAAATTATCCACAAACTAATCCTAAAAAGTGCATCAACATGCCCCGGTCGGCTTCACGTATGGAGGCTACACAAAGAATCACTTTACACGGAAAAGAGCATTATAGAGCATTGTGACAACCCGGCAAATTCGCGATAGGCTATAGTTACCATTGACCATGTATGAAATTATTTTATTTAAACATTCAAAAGGGTAAAGTGGGTTCAGTCAGTGTGAGAGGCCCGGCTCGCCTCATTTTTTCCCACGAGCTTATGGGCAAATTTGGTTTTCAAAATTCTTCAAATTTGTTTCTAAATCATGGTTAGGGTTGAGGTTACGTGAATCGAGGTTATTCGGCCTGCTCTTTCATAATCCGGTGTCAGAATTACAATAAATGGGTCAAAAAGCTGTCATTTTGGAACTAGGGGTGTGGCCTATTTCGAAGAAGCTGATTGGTGAAGCTGATTGGTCCATTGGCATGATTTGCCCATAACCTCGTGGGAAAAAAATGCGCTCCATTCAGAGTCGCAATTAATATGGCCCTGGGTACCCGAATCCGATACTATTGGAGTCGATTAAGCCTATTGCAAGAAATCCACCCGTAAGTCACAATGTTATCAAAATGATGAAGTGGATTTGTGTTAACTTTTGAATACTTATCTAGTACATGATTTGATAACAGCGTCCTAACGGATTTAACGTTTCACTGGAAAATTTTGTTCATGAATAATAACATAATGGAAGTGCTTTGAAGTGAAAGCCGCACATTTCGTGTCTTTCTCATAAATAATATGTATGGAAATTATTTGTGTTTATATATGAACTTTGCTTTCCAAACTGCATAGTGTGTACACTCCCTATGTGAATGGGTGTTTGCAAATTCTGAAAGAGGATAAGAGAAATGAGATCAGCTTAGCTCCCCCCACCATTGAAAAATATTTAGATGCCCCTTCTGTGATCACCATTGGTCACTTCACTTTGAGTGATGTAAAATTCAAACAGTAGCTTCATGCTGATTGGTCAATTATGACTTGTTCTGATCAGTAAACTGTAATGCAGCCATAGCAGACAAATTACACACAGTGTGCTCCACAGACAGGGCCGTCGCGACCGGGGGGGGGGGGGGGTGGGGGGTGTCTCACCCCCCAAAGTTCGTCAGAGCGACGATAGTCGGAAAATCTGAAATGCCAGTTGGAATTTCTGATATCTCAGTCTAGCACATTTTTCCGACTGAGCCTATGTCAACTTTGTATATATTTTCCAACTAGACCAAGTGAGAATAATAACAAACGTTATTTTCCTCACGTAGAATCAAATCAAAGCCGTCCTTTTTTTCGCAAATTCTTCTCAAACTTTCAAAATTTTCGCGCGCTCCGCGCGCTTCAAACCTTACCTCAGTGTTGTTCTTATTATCAATGTCTTCCGATAGCAACTTTCGGAGAAGCACAACAGCAGAAGTTGAAAGCTGTTTACAAATTACCAGGTAAAAGACTGGCTTTTTGAGTGGCATGTTGGTTTGTTGGGCAATTGAAAGTAGCTCGATGCAGATTCTGAATGCAGGTTTTATTATGGAAATCTTATTTAATGGAAATTTGGGCGCGCTTCGCGCGCATGCGTCACGATTTACAATCAATCATTATTAACATTATTAAGGTAATTATACCAGACACAGTTCTATGGGAGCTAGGGCGCTTTAGCCCCCTTCCCCATATTTTTACGAGCCCCACAAAATTGCGCAAGTTTTATATGGGACTAATATTGGTGAAGAACATAGATATACTCAGAAATATTCCAAACGTCTATTTATCAGACCCGTAGTCAGTAAGTTCTGTAACAACTCTTTCTATATCTTTCTATATCTTCAAAAAAAAAAAAAAAAAAATTCGCGCGCTACGCGCGCTTTCATCTATAGTTCTATCTAGTGGTAACACCCCGTTTCAAACATATTGGATTTCAACGTTTCCACAAATGTTGTTCTTCCGTGTAGGCGTGATTTTAGAGAAACACGAAAATGCATCGTTGCGAAGTTCTTTCCTCTTTTTCCTAACTTTTGGAACATTCTTTCTTCAGCCTCGCCATCGTGGCAAACATATTTTGTAAGAAAAAGATCTTTCAGTTTCGTAGGAGATCCTTAATGGGTAAGATGAAGAATGTAATCCCCATCGACGACCATGCAGTCACCCGAACAAATTTCTTGGTTTTGTCCAGATTCTTTAATAAAAGCCCAAACTTTTTCAACTTTCCTTAATGGAAATTCAATATAACCTCAAATTTTTCGGCGCGCTTCGCGCGCCTTAGATTTTGAGTTCGGCAATCCATTGAATCTGTAGGGACTTTGAGTAGCTGGCCCCCAGTCAGGGCGCTCCCCCATGTCGCAAATCAAAGCACCACCCCTGGCTGAGTCTGCGTGCAGGTTTTTCATTTTGGCATTGAAGTATACCCCCAAATTTCGGCGCGCTTCGCGCGCAATCCTCACAATCCACGTTTTATCACTTATAAACATTATAAGCAGAACGTACCAGTGAACTTTTTATAGCATAAACTAGGTGTACATTCTGAAAACGCGCTCCTAAACCCCTTTTGCTATACCTGTCTGGGAGGGCTAGTATCATTTTTCTGCACCTATACTCTCCCTCCCGCCCATTCCCCATTGCTGGAAGCTGTTCGTCTGGATTTAAAATTTCAAAATTAGTAAAAATACGATAGATGTAAAGTGCTTGACGTCATACTCTATTCTATTATTTAGATGCCAGGTAATAAGCATTATGCCATTGCCCCATTTTATATAATTGATCCGGAGCTTCCAGGAGGCCTATACAGGTATATGCTAGCATTAAAGTAGTCAAAAGGAGGGGGGCTTCAGGAGGTTTGTTGGCAACGTATTCTTCTCTTAGACAACATACTTTCTACTTTCACCTAACCAGATCTTAGTATTCACTAAATTATGGATATTTTCCAGCCATATATGATCAGTTCCAAAAGTATCCCAAGATAGCACCATTTTGCATCTAAGCAACCTTACCCTAACAAAAAATTGCTCAAAGGGGAGGGTGACACCCCCTCCCCTTAGGCCCCTACCCCAGGACGGCACCTTTATGAAGTGACAAAGGAAGGATCCCCACTGCTGTATCATACAAAAGTAACGCCCATAAAACGAAAATGCAATTTACGGGCTGCCGCTCATTTGGAAGAAGAATCAAACCAGTCGGAAAAATTAGAATTCATTTAATTATGGACATTTTCTAGCCATATATGATCAGCTCCAAAAATATCCCAAAGATAGCTCCATTTTGCATCTAATTAATCTTAAATTAACAAAAATTTCTCAAAGGACCTTAGACCCCTCCCCCACGACGGCACCTTTATGTAGTAACAAAGGAAGGATCCCCACTGCTGTATATAAACGCAGGGCGAATAAAAATGGTGCAATTTACGCGCCACCATTCAGTTGGAAAAAATATCCATCCAGTCGGAATTTGGGACCTTCACACCCCCCCAAACATATGACCCTAGCTACGGCCCTGTCCACAGAATATGGCTTTGGGCGATTTAAACTCAGTGCAGGCTACTGTTGCTTTGTCTGGGAGGTCCACTTGACATTTTTCTCTTTATTTTTAAAATGGACAAGGGGCTAGAAGTAAACTTGGTTGAGGAAATTTCACTGTCTGGGACAAGATAATTGGCCCTTTACTGCATGCAGTAAAGACAATGGGATGGTTAGAGTATGAATTTAAAATCATATTCCCCTTATGTCTGGGATAGTACCCAAAAGCAGTTGTTTTGGCATTAACAGCCTTTAAAGTATAATAATGTCTCTCTTTAATTATTTCACAGCTATTGTCACAATGATAGATTTCACAAATAATCCATTCAAGAACCTTTTCAACCAATATCAACTGACTCCATTATAAACTGTAGTAGCTGGAAGAAAGTGGGTCACCATTGTCCGAATGCAGTCATAAAAGTATCAACCAGAAATGGTGAATTATCCTTTAACTATCCTGCAACTTCTTTTGGGTAAGCAAATTTCTATAGGTTAGGAGCTGGGGGAGGGGGCAGGGGATTTTTTCACAACTGTAGCTAATTTTTGCACTCAATATGGACAAGAACTAGAGGAAGATGCCCTTTATGCAACTGCTTATAGCCAGTGTTTATATTAAGATGTGTCCATGTATCCCTGAAGGCATACAAATCCACTTGCACACAATTCATCTGAAATACAGAGCAAAAAGGACAAAAAAAAAATCATGGCTGCTCCAACCTTACCTCTGTGGTATGTGTAGAGGGATGAAAACTTTATTGTGCCCCATTCCTGCTGGTAAAAGCCTGGCTACACTACTGTGGTGCTTGTTTTTGGCCTGGAGAAATGTCCTTGCTATCCAACAGAGAAAACTGGACATATGGAAAACAATCCTTGATGTAACACTGACCACAGTATGCAAAGTACACAGAAAGCACAGTTTAGGCTTCTACACTCTTTGTCATTAACAACTTTGTATTCAAAACCGCATTTATATTACAATCAACAAGACATTAATGTGGCTAGATGGAATGTTAAAATATTGTGAATCTACACACTAATAGTCAAACACATGCTGTGATAATGCAGACATTTCTTTACAATATTAAGTAAGAAATGATGAGTGACATTCCAAATCCACTTTCTGCCATTCATATGCCATGAAGAAGAGCCCAGCCCCTACTTCCAAGTTCCTACTGATGCTTAAGTGATGCTTTGACCACGGAAAAAGTGCAGCATCACTGGGTCTTAGAGAAATTTCTGGTCTTAGAATCCTTACATGTAAAAGCCATTGCCAGAATATCAGACAATAATATTTTGGTAATAACTTTCCTCTCAGGTCCTGTTCATGGCCCTACTATTTTAGCATAGACTTCCCAACTTTACAATCCTACGTTTCAAACAGGAGTGAGTTACCTGTGGTTACCTGGCTGCACGATGTCTTTAGTGAGATCCAGTGCTGACTGGAAAGTGTAAATAATACTGCAAATGAGTGACTGAAGACTAACACTTTTTGGTCTATTTCCTTTAAAAATGTGAAGCTTATCCTGTCTTGAAATTTTAAAGAAAAAATGTAGTCCCCCCAATCTGAATTAGTGTGTCCCGTCATCATAATTCAGGAATGGCTCCTATCAATCATGTGACAATATTTTTGTTACACACTTGTTAAATGCATGCAGAATAACTCCTTGCTTTTCCTTCAATATTCAATGTTTTATACGGGAACATAATGAAGGATACTTGTGAGAGACATAAGAGGAATCTGTAAGATTTAGCAGATTTCTGAATATACACTTGGCGTGACTGCTTTCTCCCTTTAACTGTGTGACCATCCACGGCTGACACTGCACAATGTCAATAATGTCCACTTAATCAGGGTAGTCAAAAGTAGCCGGTCACCGGCGGTAAATCGCCGCCTACAGCCTCATTTTCCGCCGCCTACACTTCACTGGATGTCAAAAAAATTTAGTTGCAACCTTCCACTTTTTCTTTTTTTTTCAAATACAATCTGCACATGAATTGATCACATACTTTACTATATCATCGGTTCTAAAATTGCCAACCCCCAAAAGGGACATCAGTTACAATCCCGTAAAAGAATTGATGATCGGAGATCGCGCACGTGTAACAGAACTTCCCGCACCGTCACTGCCGAAATGCGGGCTGCAGAATAGCACGCATATGCAACTTTGATACTTCAAAGAGTTGGCCTACACATTACACCGAGCAGCTGCCTTCAACATGCAGACTACATATGCGTATTTGTACGTACTGCAGTGCTAATGTCGCATTGAGAGATATTTAATCCCAGCGAAAGGTACATTGACTACATTCTAATGTTAAATCAGTTCATCGTTCATTCTGCATGCTCACATTGTCATTACAATAAAGATAGGCCACGCAGGCAATCCTTGATTATCACACACACAGTATGCCGGGCTCGTTAAGAGACGAACTTTCAATTAAAATTTTAACTGTTCGTATCATTTTGAAATAGTTTGCAAAGATGATTTAAACCATCGTTACTCCTTCAGCCATAGTTAATAGCATGTGTGATCATGTACACGGATTTTTTGACTCCCCAAATGAGGATATTTCAGTCCCAAAATTAACGGTTCGATCGCACATTTGAACTACTGCTCTCTGCATATATTTAGTACACAGCATCACTCATTCCAAGAGCAAGACCGTTCGTTGGAACTATCGAAAAGAAAAAGCCCTAAGTGGTCAAGAACGGCAAAAGGATTCATATCACATGTATAAAAGACTCTCAAATAACAATCAGTAACATATTCGCATGATTTACTTCGAGAGGTTTTCCTTGCGGGGCATTTTTCCACAGAGTAGCACTGCACTTTTGCCATTGCCTAACGTGTTATATGCAGGTATAGGCCTACTTTACGAACATTACCTATAGCTTTATTTCTGAAGTAGTGATTTTCATGAATTCATACAGGTGCACAGGAGAACAGTGCCCACTGTTTCTGATGTTTTTGTTTTTCACGTGTTACTTAGTGTTTTACTTGTTCTCTTATGTATTGTTAAGCAGAGTTTGCTTGTCAGAAGTTTATACAATTAAAATAAACACTTAGGAACATTTTTACATTAGCCTCAATCATAGATGTGTACATAGTTAGGGGAAAATGGGCAAATTCAACCTATTATTTTCAGCATATCAATGCCTTCAAACAGGCATTCACACTAGCACAATGTAGGTTTAGTATGGAATGTATGTTTCTGGTTTATTGAAGTGGGTGGGATATCATAGGAACGTACAGAATAAATTTTTCTCCCTATGACCCTGCCCAACCTTTCTGAATACACAGATGCCTTGTATTGGGTTTTAAACCACAGGGGTTGGGTACTAGCACCTGGACTTAGCATTGGCTGTGATATTCATGTTCAATAGAAGGGGAGGGGATCCAATAGGAATGCACAGAATCGGTAAATTTCTGTACCAAAATTCTGAAATGCAGGTACAATGCCTGAGAAAAATGCCTGGAAGTGGATTAATTTACATTCATTGGTACCTTTTGTTAAGGGGATGTATCCTGCCCTACCCATGCATCAGGTCGGGGACTACTTGTTCTTTTACTGTATCACTGTGGAGAGTTGTTCATAGAAAATCGACTAAACAAGGAATTTTAAACCCAGGGGGAGGAGTAACTAAACTGAAAGATGGAGGAGAACAGCATTTTTTTAGCTGGAAGTGTATGTCGACAACACCAGCAATAATATTTAAAATATTCCTCTAGAAACAGTCTTTTAGGGGCTTATGAAACACTAAAACCTAGGAGCTTCCGGGGGCTTTGCCCCCTGGGCCCCCACCGGAGTGTTTCCCCTGGGCCCACCAGGGGCTTTAAGACAGGCCCTGGACCCTGGCCCACCCGTATGGGCTTCCCGCTTCGCGCTCACCGGGCACGCTACACGTGCACAAGGTAGTGCTTCCAGGTACGCTGCCTACTTGAGCCTGTGTAGCCTGCTACTCAGAAAAACTTTGACTACCCTGCTTAATAATGTGAATTGCCTGAGCAGCGGACACCACTTTTCTTTCATTCACCCATTGGGAAAGTCAAGAAAGGAGAACAATATTATGTGAATGAACACAACCAAGTGACTACTATGCAGGATAACACAACTTAAAAAGTATTTTTGTTATAGAAGCTAATCTGTAAGCTTGTACATTATAAAAACATAACAAACAATCTGCTCCACCACCTTGGGGTTTGCTGGCCCAAGAGGGGTAAAAGGCTTTCTGCAGTTATGCCTCTTAATGGCATTTACATATTCTACACAACAGAGGGATTTCATGTGACATCACATGAGTGGGATTCCCAGGCACAGAAGGGCAAAACACACATGCAGTAAGCATATTTACAGCACATGTGCACAGCATTACCATAGATACTACTGTGACACAATGGACGTGTGCCCTTCAAAACTACTAGAGACGCGCGATCTTGCCCTTGACAACCAAAGTGACGTGCTATCGTGAAACGTCCGTGAAACCCCTCTATACAAGGTTTATTTCCAATGACTGTTTAAATAAGAGGTGATCTTAAACTGTCTTATATAATTTTCTTCAATATTTTTTCTTCCATCTGGACTTAAAGAAATAAGTTAGGGGATGCCTGTTTTATAACCAGCAGTTTCCTATTCTTCCCCACCTAATCTGTCGATATTTTATTAAAAATACCTCACATGAACAGTTTTTTTGAGTCAAAAAATGAAAAAGTCAAGAACCTTAACATAAGTGATTAACCATTTCTTCATGTACTTGCTATCAAAATAACTTTCCTGCCCAGTGATTTTAATAACTTCAACAATGGGAGGACACAATCAAGCATCATACTGCCTCCCTGTCTCACCCTCAACTTCTGCTAAACTTAGCCTTCAGTAAAGGGAAGTCCTTTTCCAAAAATTTCTTTTTCCCTTTATGAAAGCACTCTTCTCAATTTATTGCTTTGTGTAACTTTCCTACAATCTTCTTAAATCTTTTAGCATTCAAGTAAAACTGTTGTATATATCATGATATTTTCCAGTTACATTTTGTAAAATTCCACAATTCATGAACATAATCACATTGAATTCCTAGTCTTCTAATGGAAAACAATTACCACAATCTGAATAAAAATGTTTCCGTTAACTAGAAAATGTTTTGTTTTGTATTGTAACCAAATAAGCTCGTAAACTTATTACAAATTGTGATATAAAATGCTCCTATGTTTAAGAATTATGTACTTTGATAATTTTTCAATAAAACACTCAGACAAGTGATAGACTGGAATGTAGAAATTTGACAAACCTTTTTAGGGGCATATGTTTCTACACACTGTCAAAAAATTATACTGATTTTGAAACTTGACTGAAAATGTGATAACTTCCAGTCTTATCTTCTTCCAATGTAAGGTTATGCCAGTGATGGCATCCCCCCCCCCCCAAAAAAAAGTGTGGGGATCAAAACAAGATGTGTTTTCAATTGATTTCACACAAACGTTGACTTGATTCCAGACAGCCAGAGAATACTTGCTAACATCAGCACAAGCAAGTTCACAAGGTTGGTTTCCTTGTAGATGAGGTTTCAAGAATAACCTACCAACACTGGCATAGCTTTGGGGCAGGGGTGGAACACCAGCAACCCTATGCCTCATACCCTTTGTTGCCTGAACTAAAATACTCATGTGAAAAAATATACTGCTTCTGTATCTGTGCCCCCCATGGAATGACGGCTCCTCCCCTATGAAAAACTCTCTGGCTAACACCACTGAGCTGCTAAGAATCTAGCATTGAACCAACCAAAGTAATACCATCTACCAGTAACAAAAGAGGGTTACTCATATTATGTGAGCATTCCACACATCTTAAATATCCCCATCACCTGTAAGGAAAACACAAGAGCATAACTCCTGATAAAGACTGTATGCTGTAAAAAAGTAGTTCCCTTTCATCATAGGACACAGCTTCTTTTCTCTCATTTGCAGAAGAGCCAGCCTAGCGAAAGTCAAAAATGCAAATACCCTTTAGTACTGTTCTCTAAGTTTCAGTATGAAAGGAACTGAAGGCAGGCTGCCCCTGGTAGCAATTCTTTCTCCAGATTAAGCTGAGGAAACTCCTGTCCTCACCTTCGGAACTGACTACCCCCTCCTCCTCTTCCGTATGGCTTCCTTCCTCTTTGAAATTTTGATCTAGGAACTCTGGGTTTCATCATCTTTGGAGAATCCTGAAAAAAATTGAGGATTTCAATTTAAATGTGTGATGCAATGAACTTTAGGCATTATGGTGAAATTTACTTTCAATTCCCCTGTGTGGTTTCCAAGATATTAGCGCTAGAAGTTATCACAATAAGCGATTTTGATAATTTGAATGCATATATGCACAACCTAAAAAGCATTGGGATAAACATTTCAAAGCCGTACCAACAGCACATGTTCCAAAAGTTGAATTCACGTGAGAAAATTGTTGAATGATACTTTTTTAAATCTATGGCAAACATAAGGTTTCACGCATGTGGTCTGGTATCCTGGACTGCATATAAACTGCCTCTTTTGGTATGAAAACTGACATTATAATCTACCATAGAGTAGGATGGAGACCTGTATTTTCAACCAGTTAGGTTGGCCACAAATAGATGCAGACTTGATGCTATGGGAATTTACTGCACAAAAATTGCAAACACACAGAAACAGATGAACACAGTATACTTTGTGGAAGGGTGCTGCATCATCACAAAAAAAAAATTGTTCTACTGCCGTGAAAGACCAGTGATATTGGAATATTCCAGATGCAAAATGTGGCAAAATCAGGAGAGTCTCACATGTGCAATTTTTGCCCATTTCTTTTGTGTATGATAAATGAAGAAAACTAGCCTAATGTTTTATCAATATCAGAAGATATATAAAAACCCCTTGCCTACTGGTTAAAAGTATTAACCCTGCTTTGACATTTTCCTTCATATCCCATATATCACCCAATTTCATAATGATAATTAGGATCATCTTTACTTTGCAGGCCCATAGTCTAGGAGCAAAAGAAGGGCACCCTACCTGAAAATCTTTGCCCCTAGACTTTCAAAGTATTGACAGAGGAAGGAACTTCTGTATAAGCCTATCTCTCCTCCTGAAAACATTCCCAATCCACCTCTGCAAAACACCTCCCTCCTTCTACATCATGTCCAACCGTGGCCTGAAACAAGATTCTGGCCGGGGGATGAATAACCTCAAGAGCCATCCAGTAACTTTGTCTTTTGAAATTAGGTTTACTTGTTTCATATGCAACTTATTTCTAAGAATGATTCCTTGCACAAACCTGAAGCCATGAAATTAGCTTTAATCTCAGTCCACGGTAGTAGGTTATTTATAGTCTCTAGTCACATTACTGGGGAGGCTGTAGGCCAATAACTATATCAATACTCTACACATGTCGTAGAACACAAGGTGTACAGACGGTCTACATGCATATAGTTATTCACATTACTGGTAATACCTCGAACTATGAATATATCAGAACTCCATTCCGTAATATGTGAAACTACGTTTATGTCCAGAGCTACTGTAAAGCAAACTGTATTTATGCTTTGCAAATGCCTTACTGCCTCTACAACCATTCCCCCACATCATCAGTATACTCATAACTATGGCTATACATGTATATCAGTATTCTGGGGTTTTGTTCACCCAGGAATATTATATAGTATATGTACAACACTTGCCTACTACCTAAACGCATATCTGCACTTAGCATATAAAATTGCACGGTGAATTTTCAGTAGTTGACACTATCAGTAATATTATGTAAGTTCTATGAATGAACGTAAATGTGTATATACTTGCAAACACCAGAAAAGACTTGCGACTTGATTTAGACTTGCAAAGAATTACTTGTGACTTAACTTGGAATTGCAAAAAATCACTTTTTACCAACCGAAGTCATAACCTTGTCAAGCAACCCTATAAAAGTTTAAAAGCAATCCATTGAAGATTTGCATGAATCAACAAAAACATTAAGATCATGCTTTGACCACCGCTTGTTAATTCTGGACTAACTTGGCTAGGATAAGTTGTGAAAGGCACCATGATAATTAACAGTCTAGTTAGGTTTATAAGAGCAACACTCCCTCAACTCTGTCCCCCTCCTATGAGGGCCTGTCTGTCCCTTGTTAATAGTTCCTCCGATCCATTGAACATGTGTATAGCCATGGAGAAATCATCATGAGATCACACAAAGCAAATCAGGGTTACAATATGCTATTGATCCAGTTTATACTTGAAATGCAACAGTTTGGCCATGTAAACTAGACCTGATTTCAGTGCTATTGTACTCACCTACGTTATACGGGGCATTCACATGTCACAGCTGTACACAGCGGGGAAGTCCCCCCCCCCCTCCAGCAACTTTTCAAAACACTTGAGCTGTGTAAACTTATGAGATATTTAAAGGGTAAACCTCTTCATCCCAGACAGTTCCAATTCTCCCTAATAAGTTATCACTTGCACCTCCCAAAACTGTCCAAAGCTCCTCTTGTGCAGACACAAACCTATGTTATTGCTTAAGGCCATATCCTAGTGGGCCACACAAGGCCCTGATTTCTAATCAGAACACTGTGCATGATGGGTAACTAGAGCTACTCTGCATCTTTTGAATTTGATGTCAAATCAAAGAGCAGTAGTCATCAATTGAGAATTTTGGTTTCCCCAACCAAAAATGTACTTGGAGTGATGATTGTCTGTCTTTGAATAAAGATTGCTTAGATGCAACATGAAAGGCATGGAAAATGCCATTTCCGGCAATATGGGACTTCCATGGCAAAGTGGAAGGGGGAGAAGGGGACTACTACCCCTCTTGAGTATATTTTGCTCATACTTTGCTGTTACTTATATTACTGAAACATCTTAAGAAATGCAATTTTCTTAGTGTGCTTCGCATGCACCCATCCCAAAAGGATGTTTTTTTTTTCATTAATTCTCCTGTTGGGGGATTTTGGTGATATCATATTTCTAATGCCCCACGAAAACCTCACCATCATCCATCTTCCCCTCCTCCCTCTTGCTCTCTGTATCGTCAACCTGCACAGTGAGCTGTTAGCAGGATGGAGTAAGGCTACAATATAAAAAATGTCCAACTGTGCTTCTGTGGTCTTTTAATAGTGCCCATTCAATTTCGTTTAAGGAGATTTAAATGCTTCAATCTAGTGTCTAAAAATTTTAAGCACCTCTAAGTTTTCAGGGCATTGCCTTCTAGGCCCCCACTGAGGTATTGTCCCTGAACCCCACCACGAGGAATTTCAGTAATTTAACCTGAATCCCCCAATCCCTTAACAAAATCTACACTCCCTGCCTGATGAAGGAAACTCTTTTGGCAGTTTTCTTGCCAACTGATGGTGGTCTCTCCATAGACTTCACCAAATAATTCCACATGAAGGGGTCAAACTTTTGTGATAGATGGTCTTGTCAGCTGCTTACATTATTTCAAGGTGACTCTGTCAAACTTACCATTGCAGTAGGGGGTGGGGGTGGGTTGTTTTCTTTAGTTACAGGGTCTCTGCCACTTTTTAAATCTTCCAACTCCTCTTCACTTAAGAGAATTGGATTATCTAAAGCACTTTTCCTCCAGACAGACACCACAGAGTCCTCACCACCAGTAACAAGTACTTCATTCTGTAAATAAAAATGATACCAACTAAATGAAATCTTTGCAAAAAATGAAGAAATTAATGGTTTCAAATATTCTACTCCAGGCAAACTACACTTTAAACCAAGGGTAGGGAACTTCTGGCCAGGGGGCCATATATGGCCCAAGGGACCATTTGATTTGACTTTATAAATGCAATTTCAGAAATACATGATTAAAATTACCAATTAATTATCAACCCACCATTTCTATTGAATATAACTTTCAGGATAGCTCAGCTGAATCCCTGTAAAACACTGCTAGTGTTGTATCAACAAACTCGGCAGCTGGGAGCATAGGCCTACTACAGCAGACAAGGCAGTATACACTTTATACAGTGTGTCTTTATGCACAAACCACGTGCAGAACCTCAGTTCTACTGGATGTATAGCATTGCAGCTTGGGACAAGAGTGGACTGTTACACCTATAGGAAACTCGATGCGCTGTATTTTTGTGGACACTGTGCTAGTTCCAGTGGATTCCAGGGGTCAAACCTCTTGCCCTCACTTGAGTGTGTCAAAAGTTCAAGAAGTTGATAAATTTAACAACGTATAGAGTGAAGAAAAAACATTAATAAAATGCTTTGAACAAACTAAGCTATTTTTGACATGCTTTACATGCATCTTTTACAGCTGTTTGTTCATTTTTTCTTCATAAATCATCAATTTGACCTACCATTACTCCAAGCCTAGATTTTTTTAAAACAAATGGTCAAGTTGTGATGTTTGGGATCTGCTCAGTCTCACTCATCTAGCATCATTTAAAGATAGTGTAATGCTCAATTTAATCCGTACAAGTTTGTTTCCGGATGTTTCCCATGGACCCCCAAGGCCTGCCCAAGGGCGACTGGGCCAATGCCTCTTTCAAAATGGGATTTGCGTACTTCTGCACCTACGGCATTGTTGGTCGATGAAAAAGTTCCCCCATCCATTTTAAACTCACATTAATTACCCCAAATTTGCAACATAAGAAGGTAAATGGACTAAAAAGTAGACATTTCTTAAAAATTTTTTAAAAGTAGTAAACTCAGTATCTTAAACAGAAAGTCAAGACCATGGCTTCATGACTTGAGAATAGGTTTGATGACTCAATATCTGGTGCTCCACTATGTACAAACCACTGAATAAAATACACTTGAAATAGGTTTGTTGAGTGGTTACGGTTTGTGCAAAAATGTCAAGTATACTGGCACAATGTGTTTCACAAATACTGGGGGTTGGAATCCGGCTCAAAGTAGGTGGGTTTTTCTCTAGGCACTCTGGCTATTCTCCCATATGACAGTATGCTTGCTACCCAGACCCAGACTGAAGTGCCTTCAGGGAAGTGCCTTCAGGCAGACCATTTAGCAGACCTGTCCTTGTTTGCTTTGGTAAGTACAAGTATGAGTCCTTCATAAGGAGAATGAAGCAATGTTTCTACCAATAAAACCAATAAAAGTGGAACGTTGAATGCCCAAATTCATTGCAAAAAGGGAAAAAAAGGACAGAGGAAGGGAAGAATTGAAAGAGAGGACTATGTGAAATTTTCAGAGCAACTTTTTATTTTTGTCTATACCATTTACTGATATAGCCTAGCTGGAATAATCCTGTGAATTCTTTTTAGGGTTTTGGCAAATAGTGGGTGAATCCCACATCTCAAAAAGTGCAAAGTATGGTTCTTTAAAATCCACAAGTATTGGTATGAGAACATTCCCATTCTCACAGGAAACATAATCTGAATGCTGAGCCTGAATATATACTCTATGCAACTATGCCTGCTGCAATTGTTATATTTCTAATATTGTATTCCTTCTGCCTCTATTAAGATCTTTGTACACCTTGACACCTCAGTCCCCCTTTTAGCCCCAACTACCTTTGTCATATTCAATTGCTTTACCTCTTCCAAACTTGGCACAAAGTTTGTCAGTAAATCATTCCATTTTGTCTACATTACCCCCTTTGTTTTGTGAGTTTATTGTCATTTATTGAATTTCAACACCACCAAATGAGGCTCTCCAATTAAACTTGGTGATAAAAACAAGATGCAGGCAACTGTGTAAAGAAACTGTCAACCCTGATTGATAATCAATGCTACTGCATTTATCAGAGCAGCTGCTTTTGAGCAGCTCTGCAGCTTCCCCTAGAAGCAGGTGTTGCATATTAAGAGTCCATTTTGGTTCCTTCATGAATGTCATCACACATTCCACACAGCTTGAAGGTTCTTTTGACCTTTAAGAAATATTTCACAAAACGGAAAATTTACTACCATTCTATATAAGTGAATTTAATTATCTGCTCTGCCAAACAGTAAATAGGAAAGACACTGGGCAGACTCTGAGAGAATAAAATGATAATTATTTGAATATTTAGGTGCACCATTCCATTAACATGGGTTTAAAACTTTGGTTAACAGCACTCAAATCACAAAACAAATGCTTCAGAAAGATTTCAAATATGAAGAGTACAGCTTCCCAAACAAGTATCCATCTAAAATACTACAGGTACCATTACTAAATACTAGCAGAATGACAACTTGTTCACAAGAAAAGCTACTGATAATATTCGTCTGCCTTTACTCCCAGCTGTAATTACAATACAAAAAATAAGCTAAACCAACATAAAAATCAGAAAAGCCTTCTTCACATGCTCTAATACACTCTAATACACCACAATCTCAGATACCTGTGATATTTTCAAAATTTGATTAAGACATCCTTCTTTTTGCATTCATACTGTCCAAAATAAACAAAGCCTGTGAGAATGTTCAAATTGGCAAGTGACAGAACAACGAGGTTTTTAATATAAAAGCAGTTAAAAAGACAGGGTTGGGGGGAAATTGGGTGCAGGGTTTTTTGACTAGTGTTTCTTCTTGTTTTTCATAATATGAAGGCAGGTCAAGATGTTTTACTCATAATAATGTCCCCTCTCCCTTTTGACTGTGTCACCTGGTTTCCTTGGAAAAGTTAGCATCAGAGCCTTTTGTAAACCGTTTCGCACAGTCACAATGACAAAATAAAAGGAAGGTAAAATAAAAACTGCAATCTTACATTCGCAGAAGATTATGGCACTTACAAGCCACCATTGATTTAATTGAACCAGATCTGTGGTTGAGACATTCCTAGATTAACCACGGAACAGTGATCGTGCATAAAACAAAGGATCAATTTATGTAGCAAATAATTAAAATGAACACTACAAAATTGAAAGCAAAATATCTAAGTGAGAAACTCGTCTTGAACTAGTTACATCTAATCAATGCAAATAGGAAGCTTTGCCATTAGATCAATGTCACTGTCTGACTCTAAAATCAGATTTAATCTATGCTAAATGCATATAATTGACACCATAACACCATTCCTTTCCTAGGATCACTGGATGGAAACTATGATGGCCTAGAATTTCAACAATGCGAGAAATTGAGCACACTTCTAAACTTCAAACTTCTACATCACTTGAGCTGATGTTGAACTTTGGTTATGCAAACCAACAAAATACAAAGATCAAAAGCAATTTTGATTTGGTCTTTTAAAGGAATAACTTGGGAAAATTACCACGACAAAAAAAAATGATACATTTTCCAGTTAAAACTGTAAGTGTAATTACCAACTGTTATTATGTGAATTAAAAAATTTTTTCTTTTAACACACTTGACTTTCATGATAACAGTTCACTCAACCAGAATGATCACATAACATTCTTGTCACAGGTTTCATACAGATACATGGAAAAGAAATTCTATGACTTTTCAGACAAACTAAGTTCTCCTTGTCCAATTCTTTGTGACATTTCCAAAGTTTATTCATAGCAAATTGGTCAGTCATCACAATGAAAGTGATGTAAGCCAT
Organism: Holothuria leucospilota; assembly: GCA_029531755.1. NCBI lineage: Eukaryota > Metazoa > Echinodermata > Holothuroidea > Aspidochirotida > Holothuriidae > Holothuria > Holothuria leucospilota. The sequence continues at coordinate 44,464,292 of CM055965.1, read as the reverse complement.
ATGTATTATCATCGACAAGATGGCCTCCACCTTTCCTAACAACCTTCTGATTGCCCTGCTTCATTACCATGCGACCAATCCTTTCCAAGCAATAATCTGCATTCATTTTCACATGTAAAGAAAGCATCACTATGTCTTTTTTTGGAAACAATTTTTCATGACCTTTAATAAAATGCCAAATTTCCATGACTTTTAACAACAGTTTTAAAATCCAGGATTATCCACGACTGTACAACCCTGTTGAAAGCAAAATAAACTTCACTTCCTTCTAAACAGGGTTGTGAATTAGAAGCTTCACTAGGTCAGGGAAAGGGGCAAGGATGGAGGAAAGACAAAGAGTTGGAAGACAAAATTGCTCTTCAAATTTTTATTACTCCACTGGAGTGACAATTTGAGGAAGGACAAATACACTGTATCCCTGAAGTCTAGTCCTAATGCTGATGTGGCTATTCACTCTATAGTTTCTAGTGCTGCACTTGCTGTCCAAGAAGCATGGCACTAAGCTTGAACAAGCCAATTTTGTCTAAATTATGAGGTGAAATATTGGAATTATGGTCATCAATACCTTTAACAATATTTCTGCATATACTACAAATTTATATTGTCTGACTTTATTTAGGCTTTACCTTACTGATAAATTCCCTACTTCAATATTTGATCAAACTTGTAGGGAAGACTTGCTTCCCAAATGACAAATTGACTCTTACTTGGCTGTCCCAGTTGAGACATCGTACCACTCCAGAATGGGCCCCAGGCAATGTGTGAATGGCATGTAACCTGTCCCTTCCAGCTGAAAGCAAACTAACTTCACCACTGTGAAAGAAAAACAAGGGAAAAAAATGAGGTGAAACAGAGGGACAATAATCATGCAACATCTTTCAAAGATTTAATTTTATAGGCCATGTTTCATAAAGGCTACAGCTATCTGAAAAATGGAATTTTAATAAAATTTTATGACTATTCCATGACTTTTCAACTTCAAATTCCAGGATTTTCAATGACATTACGCGTTCGAGTTTATTAGGCCTTTCCCAGATCTCGGAGTCAGTCAGGCAAATGATTTATTAATTTGTTCACACTGCCATGTAGCGAGAGCCTCTCTCAAATGTAGATACTACAACTGCAACTTACTAGAGGGTGTGAAAAAGAACAATGAGACATAAACAGAGCTTGGGTGGCACACTTTATCTATACTGTAAACAGAAAAACTGGTTATGTAATCTGCAAGTTCAGCCAAGTGTGCAAGATTTGAAGTTTCTACGATGCCAGCCCTGAGCAAACACTTAGTGTGATCCAAGAGATTCCTGTGACAAAATTTGGTCAAATGACACCTCAGTAAAACTGTAATTACCCAGGTGAAAACTGAAAAGCAGCACAAAGGCTTTGAATAAATAATGAATTTCCATGACTGAAAGCCTAACAGGAATATTTAAACATACTGCAACTTAACAATCATGTAATAAGCAAAACTGATGCTGCCATGGCTAACATGCTAGCTTCTACACGAAATATACCGTAAAGGACAACTAGGACCCACCTTTACCAAAGAAGATGTTAGATGGAGTTACTTGGAAAAAAAAATCAAATTTATGTTTATTCTTTGTGATCTACTTCAAGGTATGAAGAAAATCTTTTCACATGTGATTACTGGACTTGATGGCATTGAGTTCTTTTATGTGATGCCTAGGCAACCTCAGCCATACCCACTCCCACCTTAACTGAGAGACCACATGGAACAAACCTTTGACAGTCAAGTGCAAATCAATGGTTTAAATGCAAAAGGATTGTTGAAGGCTACAACCGAGGAAACCAATATGCAAATAAGCAAAAGAGGTGTATGATAAAACAAAATTTTGACCAATTTTCACATAGTCTAGCGAGTTGTAAAAGGTGTGCCCATGTTCAACACGTTACCTGTACATGAACCCAAACTTGTGATTTGAAAGTGCTGAAGGGCGTATAAATCTGCAAATTAGTTTTTCAAGTGAAGCAACTGGCAATGGTGAGGAGATGGGAAAAAATTACCCTAGCATGCTCCTCAAGATGTAGCAGACAAGATGGTTATTTTTGACCATGACTACGTTAAACTGCTTATAGCTGTCCAGCTTACTGAATTCTCAAGAAGTGACAGCAAGCAGTAAAGTTCAAAGAAAAACTTTCCGATGTATCTCAAGGTAATACTACCTTCCTGCTTCTACAGACGTTTACTGCTGTACTGATTTGATTGTTTTGTGAAAACAACCTCAAGTGACCCTTAAATGACTAACTGCATTTCTGAACAACCCTCATACCCCATCAATGGCGACAATTATGTCCCTGGGATGTCATGTGTTATCAACATTGTGGAAGGAAACTTTTTTGTGAGAAGAGCTTGATGGATACATCAATTGATAGGTACATACTCTGTAGTTGGACAATGACAAAAGATCAGTCAGGTTTTGCTGGAATGAGATATTAAAAGAGTGACAACTTTCTCAAGTTCTTCATCACTCGCTATAACATGACATACGTCTAGATCTACGTGCGTGAGTTATCATCTTCCCAAACTCTGCTAAAATAGAAATGTTTACTAGAATATGTCAGCGTGGTACCAAATATTTGTAACAATGTAAGACATAAATTCAGTAGATACTACAGAACATCAATAGAGAAGATTGATAACCATGGCAACTCAGATGGCATGAAAATCACTAAAACTTCATTCTGTCCCCAAATACCTCCCAACATTGTTACGACCTTCAGCCATTAGCTTGACACTGAAGAAACAACAATCTTATTTCCTCCTGAAAGGCATTAAGATGACAATTCTGTTCAATAAATCACACTTCAAATGAATACTTTATATACAACAAAATCTGCGGGTGTCTTGCAATGCACGTTCATCATTTATATGACAGATTTAACCGATGAAGAACAAAAAGTGTTACAAATTTAAGCTATATAATACCATTTCTCAGCTAGCCTGTCAATGAAAACATAAAGACTGGATAAGAATACATTAACTTAATGAAAAATACTTTTTTTTTCTTCTACATCTACTGGGCTGATAGGCAAACATTTGTCAGAAGAAGTAGCTAAGGTTGCACACTACCATCAAATTAAGCTTTACACTTGCAAGAAATCTGTCAGAGAGCCACGGGAAATAAATTCTACGATCACTTCACACTTTTTCAACAAAGGTTGCATACCTTTTCAAACTCTTATCAACTAGCCTAAGGGTGGAAATGAACTTGTTGTCTATGTTCTCATGGCATTTAGTAGTTTCCATGACAACTACAGACTTTCCAGTCTTCATCTAGGTTTGTCACATCTCACAAACAAACCTATCAACAAATGGACTACCTTCAAACAATACTGACAAGGCTGTGCTATTATTCCTCCGCTGAAAATTCAACCTGTCACTTTTGTTTCCCCATCCCTGCTAGCTTGTCTAAGAAAGTAAGATGTTTTCAGGAAATTGGAAATAACTAAGCAAAGGATCAGTCCCTGACATGAAACCTCTGCATTTAATGTTTCATGTTAAACAGGGAGGCTGGTGGCATGCTAAGATCAGGAAATTGTAAGAAACTTTGGCCTTTCCAAAAACCTTTTTAGCTGGCATTCCTCTTTGACAAAACACGTCTTTAAATTCTCGAGAGAGAAAGAACTTGGTATTTTCATGCCTTGCTAATATAACATCAAGGACACAATCAGTATCAATGAATTCCCATGAGATGTGACTAGGTTTTACTAAAGCAAAAGTTAAAAAATTGTTACAAATATAAATGTCAAATTTACTGAAAAAGTTTCTAGTTTAATATCAGTTCTATAATCTTGTTAAGTTGGTTAAGTAAGAAATCTTTTCATGGACCTTCCTATGGATTTAGAGGGAAGTATTGTGTTCAACTTACATCAACATGACACTGAATAATTTTTATCTTTATCAAACAAATTCACGTCATCTCACTAACAAACTCTGTCAACAGCAATACTTCTATAATATAATACACTACACTATCTATCAACTTTGCATCATTTGAAAACTGGAGAGATCACATGAAGAAATTATTGATGAGCTAAAAGAAGTGCATTTCTTCCTGTGACAACCCTGTTTGTAGAAAAAGATTACCAGGCTACTTTATTTGAATTGTGTACCATTTTACATTTATAAATTATCATTTTAGAGGTGTAAAAAGTTTCCAAACCATAAATGCAATATTTCTCTTTAAGTCTTTTACACCAAAGATGCCTCTCATATTTCACAAAATAATTCTGAAAGAAGTCAGATTACATCCTTTAAGAAACAGTTCAATCCATACCCCAAAGGAATTTGAATTACAGCTACAGTTGTAGGATTCTTACACAAAAGTGAAAGAAGACTACACTTTCCCATTGATTTTATTTCATATCATTTGATAGATTTTTGTATAAAATTCATTGCCACTAGCTATGATTACATTTGATTTTTGAGGTACCACTGTAAAAATTGTGGTTGCTTCTTTCTGTAGCTACCCAAACGAAACCCTACAAGCACTATTTAATTCGATTATTGGTCAAATACATACGCTTCGGTTCCTCCTAGAATAAGAAGAGATTTCAGTGATGTGTGGTAGAAGCAGTCAACCAGATAATCCACTTTACAGTCATCCTCCTGAAAAAAAGAAGAAACAAGAATTTTAATTCAGACAGTTGAGGTCTGTTTTGATCTTTGAGCTACATAGCATCTAACCAAAACATATGAAGATAATGCTTCCACAACATCTGCATGTACACCATTTAATCAAAACTGTTGATGCAAGTTTTACTAAAATTCAGCCAAGGAATGTACTTCAAGGTGCTACTAGCCTGCACAGCTGTCTGTGCTATCTGTTGCTAAATCAAAAAGATCTTTTTTGAAGTCAAGAATTTTGGGCAAAGTAAAATTTTGCTTGGCCGTGTAGTATGTTACCTGTCTCCTGGTATTAATTGCAGATAGCCTACTGTTTCTCCTTTAGAAAGTGATATATTCATATGCATAAGAATGGGAGGAAGGAGAGGGAGGGGACATGGGGCTTGAGGGCTCTTCCAATCACAAATATTGGGGGATTAAGGTATGCTTCTGCCACTCTCCAGTTTTTAAGGACAAAAACCACTTACTTATCCCCTTTGTGGAATATAGCAACTTTTTCAATCAAATTCCAAACTTTTTCATTAAACATACTTCAAAAAAACTACACAAAATGTAGCATCAAACTGCACCTAAGAATGCCCCTACCCTTAGACCCCTTTGCAAGGATGGTGACCTTAAACATTCATTTCCCCCCCCCCCCCCACAGCTAAGAACAGCTTCCTGCCCCTATGGATGTACTAGTTGGCATTTTTAAATTTTTTATGTATTCCCTGGCATGTTATGTGACTTTACCATACCAAGAGGGTGCCTGGATATTTCATGTCTTTTGTTGCATGCACTCTACTGAAATGATTTCTAGAACAGATCTTCTGGCAACACATCAATTTACAATGTGACCTACAGTTCACTTAAGGTTGTTGGCAACAAGTTACCCTTTTATGACAATGAAAATTACCTTCAACTCAGAAGGTTGAGGCCTGTTTTATTCTTTCTGTCTCATGAAATCAAACCAAAGCAAATGTATAAGAAAATGTAATTTTAGCTTACACAGAATCCACAGAGTCATGGGAGAATGGCTAATGGCAGTTGCATGTCAACCAATGCATTCTGGGAAGCTTTGGCTTTAGGTTTTTGTTTTAATTTTTTACCAGGATCAAGTCCTGTATTAACCACATGCAAAATGACTGCAAACCTGAAATAATCCAAATGTGGGCTAAACTGCCCTCTCGGTTGCTTGATGATGTTATAGCGTGAATCGTTCATGGCCATCCATGGTCTACCCACCAAGGTGATTCTCTGCTCTAACTCTACTATGATACATATCCCCCAGTTTTGATTTGGGACTACATATGGCCCTAACTAGAGGTAAATATTGTGTTTACATAGCATAAAACACACAGAAAAAACAATCTTATTATTATTGTTAAACCATTCAGTCTCAGCAATAAACATTTGAAGAAGCTATTATTCCCCCAAATATTACACAATACAAGAGTATAGTTGCATCATTTGAATATTTAAGAGTTTGCTTGACCAAATTATTCATGAGCCACTAAGTAGTAAATTTTGCTCTGTGGGAACCCTTAGCCTAAAGTTACTCAGCTACCTCACCTTAAAATGTCACTCATTCTATGTGTATTCTCTGTCTATAAATCATGGTTTTACAGATTTGTAAAGTATCTGCAACACAAAATCAATTTTTATCCTGACTGTTTTTCAAGGCTGCTTCACAATCCTGTCCATTTTAGTCAGTTTCATTAATATGAAAGCCAATAAGTAGGTATGACTGGAATATAGGACATGTTGACTCTACATGTATCATACTAGCTACTTACAGCAAGAGAGAAAAGAGAAAAGAAACCCTCAGTATTCTTTATTTACATTTATAGCTAACACATGAACTAAGAGAGACAAAAGAAGTTTACCAATTCAGGTAGTGATTCATCACATACTAAAAAAACTATAAAATCTGGATAAAATGCTCCTTGAGGATAAAATGCAACCCCACTAGCCATGAAGGATGTCAAAAACATGGAAAAATATTAAAATCAATACCTGGGGAGCTCCTCTTGTCATTCTGATTATTCTAGTTTGTTTTAAAGGCCCACAATTCTTTGTTTCACATTCTCTGTAGTGCCAAGCTCCGTCAGTTATCAATAGTTACAAGTGGCTGTGACATGGACTATATGAAAGTCATTCTCAATGACAGTTTTGATTTATAGTATCAGAAGATTTAAATATTAAAGGACAGGATTTAAAGAGTAGCATAAAGTGGGTGAGACTAGCTAGTCTCTGTTTTAATTATGAGGTGGTTTCTCTGACTGTAATTACAAGTACGTTCATGAAAGCAACACACCCGGAGCATGACGTAATCAAAACCAAAACTGATCATGTGATGCATAGAATTTTTCCAAAGACAATATGAATCTTATGCACCGACTAGATTTCATGAACTTACTAGATATTTCCTTCCTATACTAAAACTTGTTTGCTTTTAGAAGGCAGATCAATAAAATTTAGGAGGATAAATCAATAACTGACTTTGTCTCTCAAAGTAGCTTGGCATTTGCAGCTAACATCATCCTACTTCATAAAACAAGGATTCTTCTCACAAAGAAATGTATCTTTATATTTCTCTGGTATTACCTGGCAGATAGGTGAGTCATGCTACGTATAATGCGAAACGATGTCAAGTCAAGAGCTCCACACAAAGAACAAACATTCTGGAAAAGACATTCTCATTTGCTGCCCATTTGTGAGAAATTTTGGAAATGATAGTACCACCTGTTTTCTCCGGGTCAATCAGAAGACACTCTTTGATATATGCTGATGGTTCAGGATGACTCTAAATTCCCAGAAAAAGCAATCTAATCTTAGTTACCTAGCTAGCATTAAAAGGTCAGATTGCAAACACATAGCTGTGAAGTTCTTAGTTGGGTGACAAATCCTAAGATCTCAACTCATTGACTTCGGCTTTCCGACAACAGTTTGAATAGATAATCTGAGTACTTTTCTTAAATAGAATGGCCGCATACTGAATACCACACTCTAAACAAAACAAAAAAAGAAGAGAAACAGGAATTGCTTGCCTTTAGAGATTCTCTGATGTTCGTAAATTTGATTAATGTTGATGACTGTGGAGAAATAAAGAGACTTTGAAGGGTTATCTTCTTTGTTGTCTTCTACATTTACTTTTAACCAAAATGTTTCATGCATAGTTTCTTCTTGTCATTAAAACTAAAGATTGTTTGATTCAATTTATGTCATTTGTAAGATCCAACATGTACCTCTTCCACCAATCCCCCCACCCCCACCCCCCACCCCCCACCCACCCCCCACCCACAACAAGAGGTAAAATTCCCAGATCCATCCAGGATGGACACCATTATAAATACATAAAGTAATACATAAGCTAGAAGACAGAGACATTAATTTAGATATAGGAATTAGACAGGGGTTGCTTCTTCTTCCATAGCTCTTAAATCTAAAAACGTACCTCTACAGCATCCCATACCATGATAGAAAAGACATCTGTCAGACAGTAGAGGTATTCATTGTTTGAACCACACCATCCAATCCTTTGCTGCAATGAAAGATAGAAACAGGCTTAAAATGTGATAATCTGCAAACAGGAATGTCACAATGCCAGAAAGAAAATGAGGAACGCCACTTACATGGCCCAATGACACAAACCGCTATCACAAAATTGACATTTAAACAAACACAAAAAGGCATGTTTTATAGATTCTTCACTATAACTGAAACATGGCAAATATGAATCAGAAAACAGCAGATTTTTACTCTCAAAAGAATACTCGTTTGTGTTCTTTTACTAAAATTTGCACATGACAGATAAAAATCAAGAATGGCAAATTAAACAAATATGCTCAAAAGTGAAATTTTGTAAGATGTGAACACTTGGCATCATCTGTGATGATTCTAGATGTAAAACCAAGTCAAACCATAAAAGGCAATAGGCAGTCACCCCAGAGTTAGTATGCCTCATCACTATAGTTCATGAATGGCCTATTTTGGTCATGTGACAATGTTTTTGTTAGTGAACTGTGAAATTCAAGGAGAATTTCTCCTTGCTTTACCTATTTTTTGTAATAGTTATGTTCAAAAAGTCTTCAGAGCTGCTTGTAATGCAATAAGAGTAGATTTGCAACAATTTGCTGACTTTTCAAAGAAAATTTTGGGGCGAATGCCTACTGCCTTTAATTTATCTGACCTGCGAATCTGAGGAATAGTTCAAGCATTTCATGTAATGTTAAAATAGTGCCAACTTCAGTATATGCTAGCTGTTAAAAATGCCCAGTGGCCCCAATTTTTCCCAATAAAGCTGAAATTAAGTCTAACCTCAATATTACAGAGAACCACACATGAGCAATCATTTTTCAAGTGATCTGGGGCCAGGAGACTATTAAAATTTGCTGCACAGCACAGTGAAGCTGACATAACATCTTTTAGTTTTAGATTTTAGTTTTCAGTTGTGCAGCTTGTTTTAAGCTGCAAGAAAGTGACTTTGGCAGTAGACATATGCATTTGAAGACAATGCATCAGGGTCTCATCCCTACCCACCAACCAACCCCCTTCCTGGCCCCCAAACAAAAACACACACACCCACCCACACAGAAAGCACAGACTGCCATGGAGACACTTTTCTTTCATTTCAGAGCAATCCTAACAGAGAGACTAATGCTTGAGGCATTTAGCGCTTAAACTTCAGAAGTTTTACCGTAGCTATAATTACAGCTGCTGCCAAGCTACGAATCTCTGGAGCAAATCGTAACAACCTTGCACTTTCATGTAACCCGGGAAGTTTCAAGATGGATTTGATGAATAAACCTTTAATTTGCTCACATACTTATACAAACAATTGCCCTTTTGTGCAGCCGTTAAGAGACTAAATTGAATTTCATGCTTAATAAATGTATGACAGGATACAGAGGTTTGTACAGGCATCTATGAAACAGAAACATGATGAAAGCAAATTTTCTACACTACGCTGGACATGCAGTACATTTAAAAAAAAAGAGGAGCAGTTTTAATGGATAATTCAGCTGTTGCGGGTAGGTGAGGGTTACATAGGTAGATTGAAGGTAAGGAGGGGCGATGTAGATTTCAGTTTACAACCTATCAGTTATTTTGTTTAGTCTCTGGTTGTGAAATGATCTGGAATTACAGTGTATAATATTACACGAGTGAACCAGTTTAAATGTTACTTAAGAAAGGAAGTTACAATAATTGATATTAAAAAACAAGAGTTTCCACAATCTTTTGTGTGACCTTTTCTATATTTATTAGCTGTCAATATTTTCAGGCACAATTAAAACTTGATCACATATCTCTGTTTTGAGTAAGTAATTTGCTGTATGTTCCCCACAGTGCAGGCAATCAAATATACCCCCAATATACTGTAGTGTCTTAATCTAAACCAAACCAAACTCTGTTTCGTACTGCTAGTTCAATATAAAACATTCATGTAGCAAGCTGCATGTTTCGTAATTACAGCACATTACCCCAGGCCACAATTCCAATACTTTTTCCCCAAATGTCCCCCTCAAGGTGAAAAAATGCCCTTTTCATGGCAAACCTATACATAATTCATCTTCAGTATTTTCCACAGACTTTACCAGCAAGAGGGCTTAATTTAATGACACTTTTTTCACATTGGATAATGCTTTCCTGACTCCTACACACTTGTTGGTTTTATTTGTGCAGTGACTGTAAATATCCTATATTCCTTCTTAAAGAGAGAAAACAGTTGCGCCAAGTTTATTTTCAAAATTTGCTAAACTTTATACATCTCCTTGAATTTTGCTCACAAGTATCTTTCATTATGTTTCTGTATAAAGACATTGAATATTGAAAGGAAACCAAGGAGTTATTTTGCATGAATTTAATTAATAAGTAACAAAAATATTGTCACATGATTGATAGGAGCCATTCCTGAAATAGGATGATGGGGTACTCTAATTCAAATTGGGGGGAGACTGCATTTTCCCTTTAACATATGTGTCAATAAACTAGGCTTTAGCATTTCATCAAATTAATAGACCATCCTCTTAAGCTCTCTTTGAAATCCACCAAAACAGACTAAATACAAAACACACATCCATCATCGGTAATACATCTATGCACAAAAAAACTTACCACAGTAGACTCAGAATTTAGAGTTGTGATGAGCGCTTCTTGTTCGTTATTTTTACCGATGTCAAAGACACAGACCAGGCCATCCGTTGATCCTGTTGCTAGACTATCTGCTTTGGCTGGATGGAATTGAACCTAAAGAGGGAAAGAAATATTTTTGAGATGCATTATAGTATCATATACTTAGACAAGTGTGAAACACAAGGAGATGTACTGATATCAGTCTGAGAGAACTATCAGTGGCATAACAATTGCTTTGTTCTGTCTTTGAAACTGTAATTTCAATACCAGTAATTTGGCTGGCATCATGGAAGATTAGAGATAGTCTAAGAGTTTTCCAAAATCGTCCAAGCTAAAGTTACTATACAGAGAAGACTCTAGTCTGTATACATCAGATTGATTTCAGTCTGATCCAGTCATCATGGCTCTATTTTATAAAAGATAGGAATATTCCTATCTTGGACTTAGGAAGAATTCATTCCTATCTTCATGCTGAAGTTGTTGCTAGATTTAGGAATGATCTTTGATAGATTTAGAAATGTTTTTAATTGATTTGGAAAGAAATTCACAGATAAAAACAATGTTACTTTGATTTATCCCTAAATATTTGAAGAAAGGAATAATTTGGAGAAATTGTTCCTAAGTGGTTTAGGAACTTTAATTTTGAGAATATTCCAAACTTTTATGAAATAGAGCCCTGGACAGATGGAACATAATCATGATGGGAAGTGAAGGGACTGGGGCGGTATTAAAAGCAGTTACACCCTGTAGCCAAAATGCTAGTAAGCACAGAGTGAACATAATTTAGTAGAATATAGAGAAAACATGAGGAGCTTCATATCTGTTTCTGAGCTATTTGAGCTGCCATTTTTGTTATTGATTGTAAAACGTTGGGGAAGAACAGCAGATTTTACATTTTGTAAAAAAGACAGAACTGACTATTGTTCTGAGGTTTTGAGGATGTAGACCTACGAAAATATACTTTAAAGTCTTTCTTAATATCAAGGTTGTGTTGTTGAGGAAAGGTACAGTTAGGTTTTCATCATCTGAGACTCCTACAGAAAACGTCTATATTGATACTTCAAGTAACACTGCTGTCATGCTAACATCATGAAAAGCACATCCCACAATAAATCAATCTCCATCAAGTCCATATTCTGGTTTTTATATGAGTACTAATAAATCTACACTAGTGTGATGAGGAAACATGAATTCTAAATAAAGCTAGTGTGATTAAGAAATACTTAAACATATAGCATGCATTACTGATGAATTTTTACAAAGACTGCACAATGTAGAGAACTAAACTGTCAGAGAACATCACTTGAGGTGAATAATAATTTTGCATGAGAGAATAACAGAACACAAAAACTACATGATGAGATAAACCATAGTCGTAACTTGCAATCCATAAATTACTTGAAACTATCTTGTTCACAGGGCTATTTATTAACAAATAACACACTCACTCCAGAGTAGTTATAAGATAGGGCCCCTATATTCAAAACAATGTGTGGAGTACAAGAGGCTATATCATTCTATCTGCTTATGGTTGGGTCAATTTATATTGAAGAAGAGAGAGGAGGAGAGACCTGATTTGATGATGATAAAGCACAACTGAAATGCAACAAAAACCTTCTTTCAAAGCTGTCATTTTCAGTTTAACCTGAGTTTATACTTTCTCAAACTCTCATACAAAACTTTCAAGTCATTTCCTTTCCAAGCTACCAAATTTGCCTCACTTCCTGGTACAGTCAGTCTTAAAAAATCTGGGGTACCCTCAGGCCTGGGCCCAGGGAAGTTGCTCCCTTACTCTATGGATAAAACAGCCTTGCTCTTTGATCAGCTTCAAGATGCCTTTGCAACAGGTTAAGTTGTACAAGACTTGTGGTTTTGGTCTTCATGAGAGCAAGGTACTCTCTGCTTTACGTTAATAGTGGCACTGAAACAAGGCATATTTGGAGCAAGCTTCTCTGAGATAGGAGGGCACCATACCCTCACATTTTGTTTTGTATTGTGTCACATCCTTGTCTCAAGAAGACATTCTCCTACAGGATATCACATCACAAGGTTTGTTAGGAGGAGGAGGCATGGAATAAGGTTAGGGTTAGAAGTCTCGAGAAGACATTATCTTACATGATATCATGTTAGGAAAGGGTAAGGAAGGGTACCATTTAGTGGGAATCCAAGCATAGCCTGTGATGTTCCATGGGTAGATGAGACTATCTATTTATGCAGGCAAGTAAAAGGAGCAAAATAGATTAAGTGATTTTTTTGTCCTATTGCATGGAGGGGGAGGGAGGGGTGAAGGGGAAGCACAATCAGAGGGTGAAGAAGCTTTTGGAAAAGCCACCTTTGTCTTTCTGATATAATTCAAGATGCAAAAGTGGCACCCCAAAGTTAATTGCAAGATAAAGTATTCGATATTTGTTACATAAAGCTTTCTTTATTAAGTTTCCATGTATCTCTTGTCCTTTGGTTCAACCTCTTTGGAGATATATAAAAACTACCCTTGAAAACAGAGGTATCAAGCTTTTCAATCTGAATAATGTTACAATTTTATTTGGTGTTAGGGGCGACAAAACTTTCAATCTTATATTAATTTTAGTTAAGTATTATATTTTTTTTTCAAAACTGAATAAAACAAGATTGTCAGTGACTCAGTTAAATCATTTCCTCAATGAGTACTTTGATGTTCAAAAATATATTTTAACATTAAAGATGAAAAGAGGGATATGGGAAAGATATTGGCTGCCGTGGTTTAATTTGCTTCAGTTAGAATTTATATGATTGCTTTTTGGTTCCTATTTAAGTTAAATATTTTTAAAGAATTTTTTGCTATTTGTTTATGTATATGGTGAGGTCCTTGCTTTGTGCTATTTTGTTATTTGTTTAATAGAATTTTTCTTTGAATTGTTTTGTGATATATATAGAGAGAAATAAACACTAAATGAGAAAAAAAAAAGTTTCCATGTATCCATTGTTACAGTACTACAATGTGGTTTGACTGCTTCAGACAGTCTTTAAAGCAGCCTGTTGCTGTACAGCAAGAGCCTATGCTTGTCTGGAGTATTAATATAATTACATGTCATGACCACATGTTTCTAGGTTACTTCATGGTCTCCTTGCCTCTTTTAAATTTCACCAAAATAATCAGTCTGACAAACTTACAAAAAAAAAAAAAAGAAAGAAAGAAAAAAAACAGAGTTGAAAGTTTTCAGCAAAAATGTAGTTCTGACAATTTTGAGAATAATTACAATTTTTCCCCAGCGACCATTTTGCAACACAAAATACACCATTCTGCACTTAAATGTTTCTCTGGGGAAATGTCAGATTTATTACAAGCTACCATAACCTTTTGATTAGTTTTCCAAAATTAAGAAGTTTAATGACACTGTTTAAACTATGGGTGTACTTTCAGTATTGGTCATGCTCAGAGCCGGCTTACTAACAAGATAGAACGTTAATACTACCCATGTATAGTAATATGTACAGTATTTCTGTAACACTGTACTATAAGGTACAGTTAGTGTACACTCATACAATACAGTTAGTGTACACTCATACAATATTCAGCACTACATAAATCATCATATTCAGGGATTGCTATATTAAATAAACTTTAGAACAGAACTAAACCTTGATAATACCATATACTCTTAATTAAATGCACTGCACTTAAAGTGAATGCATTATACAGCACTATACACAACTTGTAGGTATACAAACACTTTAGAAATCCTCCAAAAGAAGGTGAAAACTCTCCGAAAGCCAGACAGTGGCAAAAACATGTCTTGCTCAAAGCAGGGCAAGATGAAGAGAGGAAGAGTGGTCTTACCACGTCGCCCTCTAGTAGTGGGAGGGCGCCATTCCGGTGCTAATTGATGATGCCAGATGGTACTTGGAGGCAAGTTGGGGAATTGCATATGTAAATAGGAAGTGATGAGGAGGGAAATAGACTCACAGTACTGCAAGAATATTAATATCAAGAGTTTCTATGGGTCAGACACACTGCATGATTACCATCTTGGGGGAGGGGTTTATGGGATAGGGTCTTAGATGAGGGGTCTAAGGGGAGGGATCTACAGGACTGGAATATATTAGCAGTTTGCCAGTGCCAGATGGAAATTCAGTGCCAGGAAGAACTTATGATCTTTAATTAATGCTGGTTACAACATTTTAGTGCTTGGCATGACTTTACTGTGCTACCCAGGTAAGACACATCCTTACTACAGAGTCAATAGAACCAACTTGTACCTGTAGATGGCTCCTACTGTGATAACCCAAATTGAAAATTCCAACCATCAATCATGTGATTATTTGAACGGTATTTGTAAGTGCTATATTTAAGACTTAAAAGGTGAGCAATCTCTTCCCATTTATAGCATTTTACTGCAAAATTGTACATGAGCTGATGGATCCATACTGAAGCTAATACACTCATAAAATACTGAAATAAGATTTTTGCAAAAAAGCAAGTTTTTTTATTATGCATGCAATCATAACCACAGTCTCCTGATCACAAGGCTATACTTTTTCTAGACTTGTACCATATTAACATTGTTCCCATCCTAAAAGATTGTATAATTTCCTCAGATAAAGAAGCTTTCACCCACACAGCTTTACTTCCATGTTCCCTTTGCAATGTCAATGAATACCAGGCACTGGAGGGGACATATTCCAGCTATGCTTTGTCCAACCAACAGCAGAGATGTATTAAAGTCACTCTTTTCTCAGCAAGTCAAGTCTACCGGAGCTATTTAGGGACTCGAGTCAAGTCACTGACTCGAGTCTCTGTGTTATTTCAATAGGGGAAAATTGCCCAGAATTTTTCAAGTCAGGTGGTATTGGCGGGATGTGACTCCAGTCGCGACTTGAATACAAGTCTGCCCGACAGTACTTATTACAACTTGTCAACCAGCATTATTTAATTTCTGAAATATGTCTCATATACTGCCACTTGCCAGTCATGTTTGAGCTCTGTGTATGTAATACTTTGTCCTTTGGTTCAGATCTAAGTGAATCAACTTGATTTATGCCTGAACTCCGAGCTCAAACTTATTTACAACAGTTACCCCCTTGAGTCAGAATGAGACTAAGGTCTAGAACTCAAATACAAATAACTGTCCTGAAATATTCTTGAAATATCAAACCCTTTCAGCACTGGATTAATTCACTGCACACCTTTCACTCTGCCTGAATTAATATCCAAAGCCTTCCTCATTTCAAAAGCCTACTTTCACTGTCAAATTACTCTAGACAAAAGTTTGTTTTATGAAGAAGTGATGACATAAAAGGTTAAGCACTTGAGCTGTTCTTTCAAATGAGACCTAATATGGGACATTCACTATAATACACAAAGAACAAAATACCTTACAAACTTATGCAATTTTTTATTCCAATTTTGCTAATTTTTACCATATCTTTCATGTTTAGTCTTTCATCATTGATAACATTTTGCTTGTACACATGATTTAGAAGTCTTCTTCAGAAGAAATGAAGCCTCCAAAATTCTCTGTTATAAGATATACAACTTGAATATCTTTGTTTGAGGGATATACCTAAAATATCTTATCCATTTCGTCTATTATCACATTTCCCGAACACCTACTTCTGTTTATGGCACTAACAGTACTAGGCCTGCAGTATTGGTGCTTAGTAGCAAGCAGCCTAGCTCACTTTATACAGGTCACTACCTATGTCACTTTCAATAAGGGGTGGCACCAGCAGGGGGCCATGGCTCTGTCGGGGAAGACTGTCCCAGGAAATTTTCCATTTTCGTCGGGGAGCTTAATCCGTACATTATATAATATGTAATCCCGACGACCTCCTTGATTTTGCTCAAAAGAAGGGCAGCTTCTTCAATGAAGACCCCAAATTTTCCACCTTTCCTTGAAAAAAAAACCCGAAATTTTTCAAATTTCCTTCAATGACACTCCCAAATTTTCAAATTTTTGCAAAAGGTCAAAATTTTTCAAAGCGCAAAGCGTGCTGAGAACTTTATGTTCGTCGTCCTTTTGACAACTCATCACCTTTGTCAGGGCATGGGTTCCTGGCCCCACAGTCAGGCAAATCCTGGCACTACCCCTGCTTTCAATAAGCTTACACCTTAACACTAATCATACTTATGTGCACACTTGTCCAAACTGAAAGCCAAACATTCCCTTAAACATTCTTTCTAAAATTCATCTCTGTGACCATAAAAAGCTGTCTTTATATGACATCTAGCTACTTGGAAATCCTCAATCAGGTACAAAAGTTTCAGTCACTTTCAATCGAAATTATTCTCTGAAATTTTTTATGTAACCACCTAGCGTGTCCGGTATCAAAATTTGCGAAATTGAATCTTCTAAAAATGACATGGTTTCAGATCAGTATCAAGGGAGGGTGTAAAGTAATATTAGGTTGATTAAGGCAAGTCACTTGAGCAGATAGATATATCTGCCTGTGGAGTGGAGAGCACATTCTTGCATGGCAAATATATATCTGCCTTTATAGCTCAAAAGGTTTAAAGTTGCCAAAAAGTCAAGGAGAATAGATATCACCAACTTGATTCTAGATGAAGATAAAATGTAGATGTTTCTATCCTATAGCTTTGAGACAAATTTAAGATGTGACCATGACTTGAAAACATATGGCAAAATACAGCTGGATGAAAGGGTTAAAGAAAGTCAGAAACCCTTAATTTTGACCCAAAAGTCAAGTACCAATTGATGCCACGGTAAAGTTCAAATACATTCTATGTCATTATTCTTGTGGGCTCTTCCCTCGGGCAATTAATCAATAAACCACTGATAGAACATCTAGTCATCATATCTGATGTGGTTTACATCTCGAGGTTTAAAAAGCAAAACTACTTTAACGTTCTTCTTCTGAAGTTAAATACAAATCTAATTTGCATGCGATGCCTGAGATATTTCCAGTAGGGCACCTACAAACTACCAGTTGACAAGGTACTTAAATGGCTACTGATTGGAGAGTAAACGTCTTGTTCCCAGATGCAGACCTCACCCAGGGAGTCAATTGAAAATTGGCTGCATATTTCTAACTGTAAGTACCAATTTCATTTCACTTTGAATTTAATTATGAAATTCTGAATGACGCCATTGGAAAAAAAGAGGGAAAACAAAGTGAACCTGGTAATATGTCTTTTTTTTTCCTCTTATTTTGGAGGTTTTTTTCTCTTTGGCATACTAGCATCACAAGCAGGTGCAAATGTTGAAATCTGAGACAAAAATAGTCCAGAACTGACCATTGCACCAAAATATGTAGAAACAAGACTGGCACCTATCCAACAAAAGTCCCCTGCAGTTATTCATTTCTCCTTTCGATCTTATTGACTTAATACTGGTTCAATGTTTCATAACTTATATGAAAGTGAAAAAAAAATCCTACAAATGCATCACTGGACATATAAAGGCCACAATCTTCACAGAAACATAGGAATAATTCTTCTTAAAGAAGCTGAAATTTAAGTTATAAGAAACAAAAAAAGTCACTATTAATGTTCTTTTTCACTAAATAACTCTTGAAACATCCAAAATCTTTTGTTTAAACTGGCAACCCTTAAAGTACAGGTCTAGCTTATGGGCAAGAAAGATAGTTCCACATAACATATTTACAGGTATGTAATTTATTTTGCAACACACACACACCTTCACTGTCCCAAATGTTTTCTCTTATAATACTTAAAACAGTGCTCTGCAGTTTCCTACCGACTGCAGTAAATAGCCTTCTTTAAAACTTGTTTTTCTATAGAACATCCTAGCCATGTTTTTGAATTATGACATAAGTACATCACAAGAAGATGGTCAATAAGAGGAGGATGCTACCAGGTTCCTGCTATATTACAACACTACGGCAATAAGTATGACTGTTTGTCACATTTTCCATGGGAGACAAATTCAATGAGTTTTCACCAGGATACCATATTATGTAAAATATAAGAATTGAACTTCTGCTGGAAACACACTTTGAAATGTGATTGCAATCACTATTTTAAAGGGGTAGTCTGCCCAACTGATGACCAGACCTCTTTAACTTAAAGCTGTGAAAATACACAGAAAGGAATTCCTCTGTAGGAAGATCAGTCCAGGAGATTCCCCTGTTTGGGGGAAAACCAAACTTCTCTGAAATGCTACCCTAATATAGACAAGGTTTAGCAAGAAAGAAAGACCACTCAAAAACTTGCATTATTCTCAAAGTGGTCTGGTGAACCACCAATGAGGGCATAGCTTTTTGGTAGCTATGAAAATTAATACACTACCTAACATGCCTTCTGTTCCATTTTATTACACTAATAAACTTTGCAAGGGGGTTCTTAAAACCATTCACCACTGAAAATGTACACAAATAACCGGCAGCACCGACAGCCATGGCTGTTGGGTCCTTACTGATGGCTGTCGGTGCCCCTCAGTCAATGTCCTATGAAATAACATAGACCGACAGCCAATTTGCTCATATTGGCTGTGATCTTTTTCAAGCTTATTTCGAGCCCTGCACATAACACCTAGAATTGTGGTGAAATTGGGAAAATGACAGTGCCCATGACCAACCTTTCTCCCGATTGCGGAAAAACTATTCTCTCAAAAGGAGAATCTCCTAAACTGGAAAAGATTTCAGCTCTGACCATATTTACTATATGCAAAATGGATCTCAAGTTATAGCTGATAAACTGAACTTTCGAAGCTGGCCTTCAACTTCGCATTTGATTACTGTTGTGGCAACCAGAGTCACCCAAAGGATACTGTTGTGTCATGCTTGCACCATGTGTGCAGAGTGGCCCTTATGTATAGATTTGATGCAAATTTATCCTTACATAATTATTTATGGAATCCTGGGACAGGAAGTAAAAGGAGGGATGTGGTTGGTTGGTCAGGGCATGTGACTGTACTGTAAGTTGTAATTGGTTAAAAGTGTGGGCAAGACTGCCTGGTGTGATTTTTACTAGTCAGTCTTGCCCATGATTCCGCAGCATCCACTGCATGAAGACTCTGTATGTGTCTGTTAATCATTAATGATTGAAAGCAGAGTTGGCAATTTTCATTATGCATCTTTTCTAAGTTTTCTGAGATGCTACCAAACCGGACACTAGAGATAATGAAGAAAGACAAGACAGATACCATAACAGCAGCAGTCTATTTCCAATCAGTATAACACACTTTCCTAAGCTGCCCTTTAACATTTTTCAAAAAGCAAGAGGAAGGGGAGGGGGGGGGGTGGGGGAGAGGATCCAGAAAAACAAAATGATTTTTGCAATTCAAAAGTAGTCATCTGAACTTTTCATTTAGTTAAGCTTATCTTACCTTTCACTTCATTTCACAATTTTTCTTAAAATAATAAACAACAAATCGATGCATAAAAGTTCACAAATTAAATATTTAAAATATAATTAAACAATGAATGAAGGCAATATGGAGCTCAATAGTTTGACGTGACCATGACAATCTCCTGTCTCTACATTTTCACATAAATGCATTTCAAGTTAGTTTCTGTATTGATCATTATTGTTGTCCATATGTATAACTGTTATCTACAGTATTAATCTACTTTCCCACAAACATCACAGTAATTCTGAAGTTTAGCTATTTTTAAATCACTTTTATTCCGACCTTTTGAGTTGCCAAAACCTTTCTTCAGGCCAAGCGGGTGAAAGATCTCTGCTTAATATGTGATCAGTACACTAGTTAATAACAACACATCTTTGAGGGAAACCACACAGTAATTAAAATCAATTGTAGAAGGGTTTTTTGCTTGTTTGCACATGCAAACATGCAGGTATATGCCTTCACGCTTAATTTATTGGTCTGTTCCTGCCACATGGGATGCATGTAGGTTAATTACTGCAGTTTACAAAGATTGAATGCCACATATTTTTTTTCTGGCTGGTGTATTCCCCATCCAATATGGTGTACTGCCCAGGGGGCATTGAAGTGTTAGAACTACTCTTACACTTGTTTTCAATTGGTCTCTATTTTTTTGGAGATAATTTTCCCTTGTGTCCCCTGCTCTTGGCAAAAGTATGAGCATCCCATCCAAAGAGTAAATTTTCAAAGAGGAAGATACACACAACAACTGTCATCATCTGCACTAATTATGAAGCTTCAGGTTACTGACCTTAACAATTTGTCCTCCTTTAAGTCAGTTTTCCTTAATATAACTGCATTTTCAGTTTGGATTTTTTAAGCTGATACACATGGTTATTCAAAAATGGATGAAAAGTGATGGAATGGTTAGATGACAACAACTTTGACAAGAACCAATAAAAAATTCCTTGATATAGTACGAGACAGGAAATTTGTCAAGAGTGAAGTACTGTAGGCTACACAATGCATCCTCCACAGAGTGTACCCTTCAAATTGCTAAATGTTTCCCCAATCATTTGCAGTTAGGGAAATACATGTGTACATCATAACACTACAATGGACACTTTCTTCTACAGGTATATAGCATTTTTCATTAACACCTCAAAGTGCTTTCCAGTGCAATGTAAAACAAAATGCAGTACAAAATAAAAAAAGCCGCAAAAAAATAGTCTAAAGTGAATGGATCAATGCATAAATATATGAAAGACTGATGTGCGATGAAACAAAAAAAAAAACCAAAAAAAAAAAAAATTTATGGTACAGAGGTGCAATACAATGTTAGATGTGCCCCCTGTCAACCATTCTACACACTGATTCCCCCTTCCTACTACACCACTCCCCCTCCCTACCACATGAATGTGCATGCCTTACAGGAGAACCCAGTCCCAATAAAGCCAACTGGAACTTAATACTGTACAACAGATAATCACACTTAACTCCAGTCCTACCACTGAGGAATGTAATGATTGAATGTAAAGATTACAAATTGACACATTTTAAAAGCTAAATTGCACCCAAAATGGCATCATTTGCCATATGCACCTTCCAAATTCCTTTTTTTTTCAAAGGGGAGGGGGATACCCTCTTAGACCTCTCCCCAGGACAGCGAATCACAGATGGTGACAAGTCCCCCCCCCCCCCACACCTTTGAAGATAGATCCAGGCCCTTGCTTATAATACAATCATCAAGAAGAACCCTTCCACCAGAAAACAGCCTTTCCCAGATTGATAACATTAATATTAGTTTATAAATAAATAAGAAGTATAAATCTTCTGGGGCTTGGTCACAATAATTGTGCTACTCTCTTCCATGTTTACTGCAGCTTGATGATGTTTCAGCTGAGTATATGACATGTCTTTAATATGCTTTGATCTCTCTCTTTGAAGTGTTGATACAGGATCCATAAAATTGTTGAAACCCTTCTCTCTTTCCATAAAATTATGAATGCATGGTTTTTACTGGCTCACAAATATACAAAATTCTTCTCAGAGACCACTAAAATCCAGTCTCACCATCAATCTGCCAGTTTTTACTCATACTTCATGCCGATATATTTCACTAGATTTTACATCATAAATTAGTGCAGAATCTAATACTGTTTACATTCAAACCAGTTTATAGATCTGTGTATGCTGTTTGAGCTACATGGCTGCTCCTTAAAAAACAACCAAAAAACAGGAAAACAGTGGCTTTGCTTGAAAGAAGTGTTACATATGATCAGTAAGTGCCCAGACCAAAACATGAAAAATCTCAAATTGCACAACGTTGCAAGCCTTTTCTACATGAATGAAGGGAACTTTTTTAGTTTAATGGCATAAACTGACAGTTAATTTTGCCCAATTCCAGATAATCAGTTTAAAGCAGCAATTTTACTGACATTCAATTTAGCTGTTTTAGATCAGCTCTGTAATTATCTGAAATCTTTACTGCCAAAAACTTGAAATGTACCATTAATGTTTCAGATGGAGACTACAATCCTACAGCAGTGTTTCTATGAATCCAAAAAGGTTTGAAAAGTTCCCTGAAATTAAGCTTAGATACTGGAAGGCTTTGTGGTCATGTATCACTGGTAAAATAGCATCTCTAAACCAGTATAAGGTAACTTGTCCAGTCAGGAAGGCCAAAGCAAACCTAGGAGCCATTTCTCTATAAATTACTAAGTTCTTCTCTGTCTTGTATTCATTATGTTGCATTGCCAGGTTTACTACTGGAAGTTACTGTTTTTTCTTGAAAAAAGCTAAACACTGGAAAGTATTACTGAAGTTGCAGTTGTCACATTTTCTACTTAAAACTGTACCTGGAACGTGACAAGTGTGATGTCATAGGGTCACACTGGTAACTAACACCTGGTACCTTCATATTCACTTTGGTAGAAAATTTGATATGTTCAGTTGCTTTCAGCTTGAAAATTGAACAAATCAATACCATGGGAAATTTCACCATAATGCTCAAATCTAATCCCTCTTTTTAAAATATATGTAGAATACAAATATGGGTCTACACTATGTTTAAATTTACATTTGCAGACTGTGAACATTTCAACACCTTGCCACAAGGAAATCTGCATGTGTAAACGGCATTTAGCTCAAATGATTGTACACAATGAGTGTCCTCAGAGCAAGTATCTCTGACTGACACTTAAAAAACACAATGCAACTAGCTTTTTGCAAAGGTTGTTGGGCCATGACTACACAGGGCTCCCTTCAGGGCCCCCAAAAGGCTTTTAAAGAACTGTCAACCTATCCTGAAAAATGTATCACTATTATTGTAAAGGTGGTGATTCTTCTGAACTGCACCTGTAATTTTAGAGAGTTATTGGGTACAACACCACAATATGTATAAATCCACTTGTTAGCAAGTTCTGACATGCTTGCTTCTAAAGCATAGAACTTCAGAGTTAAACAACTGTACATATGTGACACAGGAATGTTTAATATCCCATTTCATTTTAGCTCAATCGATCTTTAGAAGACACTAGCTTCCATGATTCTCAGTTAATTACATTTGCTTGCCATAAAGAGTCCCACTTGGGGTACACAGAAATGTCATGAGAACAGGAGCACTTCCATGCTGATTATTCTAATATAGACCACTCTAATGGACAGTGGTAAAGCTGCCTGCTACCCACAAAGAAAGAAACCTTCCTAAACTTTCCAGAAGGCTTTCAGTCAGGAAGAGAAACAGACCTGAGCACATGCATACCAGACATCTGACTTGGCATACTAGAAGAGGACTAGGGAGGTTGAGCCCACCAGCGGTCGAGCTCGCCCCCACCAGAGGTCAACCTCCTCCACTGTGCAAATGGTTTGCCAGGGTCTTACTGCAGATCAGTGAGAGCTACATATGTAAATAGGAGTAAGGAGGGGCAGTTATTATTAGATTAAAAACACCAAGAAGTCCAAATTCCTCTACAAACAATGACAAGCTATTCCACTATATAGGGCCGAAACTGCACATAAATGTGAATGGGGTATGAATTGGAAACCCCAACTCTGGAAACATTGAAACTGGACCATAGCTAAGTACTTTCTACACCAGATATGGTCAGCTGAGGTGGAAAGAAAGAAGGTCATGCTTGAATCAATGATACTAGCAATTTATAGAGTTCAATACCTCCTTGGAAGACCAATTAATGGTTTTCTCATCTGAACCGACCTTACAAATTGACAATAAAATTTCACACTTTCACATTATTCACATAAATGTGATCTGCATTGACATCATAAGAAGCTCTCAAGTTATGTAGAGGAAAAGTCTTGATCAAACAAACAGATAAATTATACTATATAGACAAACCCTACTAGGCAAAACATCCATTAAAATGAAATTTCCATTGCAGTTAAAGTTTTATGTGAGTCTTTGTTTAACTATAAACATAATACCATAAAAGATTTTACTGGCAAATCTTTCCCTAAAGGAACTAAGGAAGAAAAACACATTTCTGCAGGTTGTTGTAATCCACCTACAACTGATAATAAATGACAATATCCCACACCTGTAAGAACACAGCTACAGTAAGGCATCACTTGAAGTAAATTAAGCATTAGCTACTGACGAAGTACACTCTTTTGATTCAAGCACAGAACAGTACAGTAAATATAGTTAAAAAAAAAACTTCAACATGGTCCTACTTGTACACATTAGCACTTCTCAAGTCCAATTCTATGCCCATTTTTGTATAAATAATCCATGTAAGATTTTCTTCAACCCAAAATTTATAAATAGTTATTTCTTTACAGGAAACCTTTGGATCGCAACTGAGAAACTATCAGGCGAAACTGAAATACGTAGAAAAACGTATCTGTCATGTGTATTTCATCTTCGTCACCACAGATATCTTGTATATATATTGCATTTTCTGGGAGAACAAAGGACAATTTTGAAAGAGCTCTGTACCTTTGCTTCTGAAATTATTTACAGTACATGCACACCTCATCACATTAATAATGAGTGGCTGGTGACGTAAGGTTTCCATTTAATACCAGACTGAAATTTGAAGGAGGCAAGATTTTATTAATCCATAATGAACAAATTAGAATACGGCTGATATTAATTCCAGATCCTAATTACATGCAGTAACTTTACACTGCGCACGTACGAATTCAAGAAGTAGGTCCTTTGTTGCCGATCAATTCTAACAAGCTACTAAGACTGTCTCAAGCAGGTGATTAATTTCCTCCCAGACACAAGGTGTCATACTACACAAAGCAGTATGCCATACTTTCAGGTAACAAGAGTTCCAAATAAAATCCAAAAATTTGGTCATTTTACCTGAATAAGTTTCCAGAATTCATAAATACATAAAAATGTTTCACAAATATGCATCAACAAATGATATACTCTAGCATTAAAGGAGCGATAAACTGTGGATCCTTGTAACAGGTTGCAAGTCCACCATTTCTGAGATGTTTCATTAGCTATGCAAAAATTATGACATATGGGTATTGCACAATGTCTACATTTCTTTTGTTAAAATCTTTACTGAATTACGTGTTAATTACTTACCAGCCAGTTTCTAGTTTCTTGTGTAATTAAGACATTTTTCAACAAAGGTACCATCCAATAGGGATGGGAGGGGCTGCAGCCCCTGAAGTTAATCTATTTCTCAGGCAGATTTTTGAAAAAAAAATCAGGTTAATTTCTTGAGAAATAAAGGGTTTTATGAAGTAAATAAAGCTCAGCCCCCTAGAAAAAATAGAAAAAATATCCAGTATGTCTACATTATGTTTTCTTCATCAACAGCTACTTCCAAAGTAAGCTCCCCAGGGCATTACAACTGTCCTTGGAATGATGGTCAAACAACCAAAGGATAAGAAATTCTGTGCCTTCCGAGTCCCTCCTTGTACTTGACACATTTGCATATGTAGCTCATGTTTACTGTATATGTATCTATCCAAAAACAATATTTGTCTTGTAATATGGTAAATATCTGATGGGATCCAGCGGCTATATTTAATGTTTTTCACATCAGTCAGAAAGTTATAACATTTACTGTACAAGTCCACATACTTAAAGTGGACCTAAAGTCTAAATATTCAAAAATATATAGTTTAGAGGTTACAAAATTAATCTTATTGATCCAACTCCCATTGTCATAGCTTATTCCATTGCTGAGATATTAAATGTTAAAATTTATTCACTTAAATCCAAACAGTTCATTGCACAATAATTTTTGACATTCTTGTTGTACAACTCACATTAAATGCTTTGTTTTCTTTTAAAATTGAAAATGTTTATATGACCTTGACCACTTCCTGTTTTCTTGCATGACATGCTGTACAGAAAGGGCTTATATAGTCAAGTCACCCCAAAGCAGTAAGAACGCGATCACATTTTGGCACAAGGTGCGGTGGCTTTCAGAAAAACAAAGAAATACAAAGATTGTAATTTGAGTAGTACAACAATGACATCACAAATTATTGCGCAATCTACCTTTTTAAATCGAGTGAATAAACTTCAACATTTTATATCTCAGCTTAATAAAGTCCTGTGAAGATGGGAATTGGACCACTGGAATTCAGTTTTCATGCTCTGTAATATTTATTTTTGAATTTTCAGACTTTAGGTACACTTTAAGTACGCAATTTGATGAGTACAGTATCTTGACATATCACAAAGCTCCTTTCAAATGGTTATGATGATCCCTGTGGACCAGCTTTCCTGTCATTTTGAGAGACATTTCTGAAATTTAAATTCTCAAACTCATGATAAACAGTATACAACACCAGCAATAGATTTCTTCAGTACAGTACATTCATGTCAGTTTCACCATTTATGGTCTTTTTTTTGACATGATCAAGTATATATGTAAACAGAGCCTGTATAGTTTGATGCTTTTGATGTAGTTTGAAAAAAAAAGGAAAAAGAGATTATGCACTTTTCTTTATTTATTCGTGATATTTTGTGAGGTATATTCATTCACCAATTTGTACGTTTTATTCCTAAACTTCTGATGAAAAATTAATGAAAGCACACCAGTGACAGACCTGTACTACTTATTTGCAATTTTTTGACAACTCTTGTGATCGCAATTTGCAAACTGTGCCAATAGTGAAGTCTGATGCCTTTCAGGCAAAAAGATTTCAGATTTTAGAAATTAATGTAGTGCCAATTTGGCTTTTCTAGTTTTTGGGTCAAAGCAATTCCAAGTAAGATCATGTTCACTTGAAGTGAAGGAGCATTCTAGTTTCCCTCACAGCAGAGCCTAACAATTTACTAACTTTGCATTATTAAAATTCATGGTTCATGTCCCTTATCTTTTATTTATTTCCACTTAAACGGTTCACAGCAAGTACCTACTCAAGAACATTTCCATTAAAACCCGCGGCAAAATGGTTTTTATTGAATGCAATCTTCCTAAATATGTGATCAGTAAAAAGCATTTTTCCTCGTGGCTTATTTTATTTATTCTCCATCACACTTTCAAGGTAGTCCATGTTATCATCCCTTTTCAACATACAGCTGACTGCAAATATCTAGACTTCATTAGCTGAGCTGCTAAATGCTGCCTCTTACAAAACTCATTAGAACCTAAGAGCATTCCTAGATCTAGATGAGTTTAGTGTCAGCCATAGCTGTAGGACGCCAGACTGAGTTTTCAATTCTCTTGTCCAATTTTCCATGTGATTTCCCAACAGCTTATGATTATTTATTGCCAGAGGCCTACGGCCTGGATCTATATTCATGGATGACAGGGTAGGCCAAAATGGGTACCAATTGAAGGGAGTATAATCCAAAAATCTATTTGATCTTCCAGCGACGACGCACAGTGGCTAGTCATGAATGAATTATTGCAATCTGGATTCCAAATCACACACTACAGTTCAAAATGTATTAATGCATGTGACCTATGAATTATGGATGGTTTCCACAAACCCAGGAAAAGAAAATCAATTCTGCCATTTTCCTGACATGCACCCCAATAGGTGTCACAGTTATCATGAAAGTGGGAGGAAGCAATGTATTCTCTTAGGGGACACATAGTGCTGAAAGTAAAAGAAATAACTCTTCCAGCTGTTCATGAAAATAATTATATTAGTTCAAAATAAGGTAACAAAAAAAAAACCCAAAAAAGATAAAAAATACCACATTTTTGAAAAATTTCTTCAGGAAACTTGAAGGATCTCCTTTCATCGTGGTATCTAACAGGAGCCATTGCTGATTCAAAATATGTGTCCATGATTTAGCCCCTTCAGGTGGAATCATTCCAAGTGACAAACCAAGGTCTGAGAGGTGACAGTAATGTATTCATGAAATTGGAAGATGTGGCATATGAACTGAGCAAGGTGTGACGATTGTACAGGTGATGCCTGCAGCATCTCCTGACATTTACAAGTCTTGAGCCAAGGGGATTTTATCAGCGCTAGGAATCTGGCCTTTGTCATTTTGGTAACATTATTATTGTACTACGTCTCCATTTGAAGGATCACTGCACTTTTATAGAAGAAAACTTCACATTTAAAACGTTCAAAAACTTTTCTGATCTTGACTGAAAGTGCTACTCTTGTAAATGGTCGAGGGTATTGATAGAACAATGGAGAATACGACAGGATGAACTTTGTCAGCACTGATGGAAAATCCAAAGGTAACTGATATTTTCCAAAAGACAGAACCTTCATCAAGAAAGGAAAAGCTAAAAGCAATGTTTCAATCATTGTCACAACTAACTTCCAAAGGGCCTCAGGGTAGAACACAGAGCCACGCATGAATTGAGAAACATGTCAATTTCCGTTCAGAATCATCTTTGCAAAAAGAAAGTGCACAAAACGTGAGAGACTGAAGCCTATACTGCTGCCTACAATACATTCTTCCTGAGGCAAAACTGATAATATCAACAGACAGTTTCTTTTTTTACTAACAAAGATGTTGAGATACTGTGTACTGGAATTGAAATGATTTCAAATTCTTCTGTGTTTTCAAGGCAGACATTCTCTCATGACACAAACATAGTCTCCCTTTAAGAATGTATAACAGGGACTTCTTGGATAAGGAAAGTTACGAATTGGTTCACGTTTTGATACAGATCTGAAGCAACACGAGCAGAAAATTAATTCCATAATCTTACTTATCTTGATAAAATGAGAACATTAGTGGTAACACTATGTTTAGTGAAACAGCTGCAACAAAGAGATGAAATGCATATCAAGATGAAAAGGATACAAGACTACCATACTGCATTCATTATTGAAAATTACATAAGCAACTGCACTGGGTGGCTATAATCAAATCTTTACAAGTGTCATCACACACTTTATAAAGCAAGGCACATAGGCATGGGATTATTATCTGCACGTGAATCCAGATTCCACTGGTTAACAATAAAGTAAAAACAATCCTGTGAATTTTTAAGGTCTGAAAAACCAACTATCCTGTACTACAGTATTAAAAAGGGAAATATGGCATTTACAACGAATCAACACTGCGTGCAATGAAAGAAGCTGCAATCATAATTAAACCATTCATTTTAACCAATTAACTCAAGCAATTGCTTTATGTCCCCAAAATATAATGCATTACAAGAGTCAAGAATGTTGCAGCATTTGAAATTTTGAAAGTTTGGGGCTACAAAATATTCTTGAGCCACAAGTAACCAAATTTTTATTAGCACGAACTTTATTTCTTGAAAATAAAGCCTACATGCTACCTCACTTGGAGTTACCTATCATTCTGTATGGATCTACAAATCTTGGTTTTAAAAAGATGAATATTTTCTGCACCACAACATAATATTTCCCTTTAAAGGCTCCTAGATGTACTTTCAAGGGTTGAGATTGCTCACAACTCGTACTGTAACACATTAAAAAGGTTAAAAGCCAAACCATAATAAATACCAGCCACATGAGCTCCATGGCTGGATTTTAAATGATACTCACATCTAATCTGATACTTGAAGGGAAGTATTGCATTTAAAATGCACCAACATGGCATCCAAAGGAACTAGCTATAATCAGTATTAAGCCATTCAGTCTCACCAATAAACCTCAGGATAGCTTTATCTCTTCAAAATGCTACCCATTACAAAAGTAGCAGATGTTACATCATTTGAAATTTTGGGGCAACAAATGATTGTTGGCCAACAAATATCATGTCACTCTGTAAAAACCTTTTATTTCTTAAAATAAGAAAGCTACCATGCTGCCTTATTTTGAATTATCTACCATTCTGCATCTATAAATGTTGGTTTTAACAAAACGAAATTTTCTGTACAATAATTGCAATATTTCCCTTTAATGCAAACAAAAGGACTAACATTCTCTTGAATTTCTTGAATCAGATGTATGTGTGAAAGACTTGAAAATGTTTTAATATCTATAAAGGGACATCTACAATAGCTGTACATTTTGACTTCAAACCTGTCTTTCCTATCCAAAAGGGCAGAAGCTTAAATTATTATACACAGGGGGAAGTCACCTTTACACAGTGGCAAAAGAGTATTTTCAATGAAACTAAATAGGGGTATTGTTCGCTTTTTCCTTACACAGAAGGAACAGCCACATTGATTCAAAATACCATCCTCAATTCCTAGGATGGATGACACATCAGACTGATTCTATCCTCTCAGCTTTTTAGAATAACAGGCAACCTACAAAAACGTAACAAATTTCAGACGAAACTGCCTGTAATATTACCCCCTACATTCCCTTTTTGTCATGCAATATCTTGTTAATTTACTTCATTT
Source organism: Holothuria leucospilota (assembly GCA_029531755.1). Taxonomy (NCBI): domain Eukaryota; kingdom Metazoa; phylum Echinodermata; class Holothuroidea; order Aspidochirotida; family Holothuriidae; genus Holothuria; species Holothuria leucospilota. Next base: position 44,433,507 of record CM055965.1, on the reverse strand, counting down.
CCACCTTATCCAGATAATGAATGAAGTATCTCATCTTATCTGTACTAATAAAAATGTCTCCTGCAATGATCCTTTTCTCCTAAAGGTTTGCATCATTTCAATTTTGCATTAATGTGCATTTATTACTATTTCACAATCCCCATGATAACATAATTCCCAAAACGAATAATTTAATCATTTTTGCTGAAGAGGATGCATGCAGCAGTCTTCACATTCTCTTCAGAGTACGTACAGTTTTGGCTATATCTGCTGCCACTGTTTATACCTAAAAAAGTTGCGTATTACACCATCTGGTGGTAAGTGAGAAGAGGACTGGGAGGGCTGTCCTCCGCCGGAGGACGCCCTCTATCCACTGTGCTATTAGTTTTACCAGGGTCTAGTTGCCGGTAGGTGGGATTACATAGGTAAATAGGAGGTAAGAGAGGGGCGATGTAGATTTGGCTATATCTGCTGCCACCGTTTATACCTAAAAGCCCAGCATGCAAGCAGCTACTTCAGATGAAGATGCCTTCATGGAACTTCCTACATCCTCTGATTCCTCCTACTTGTAATATCACTCCTCAGCCAGATTAAATTTACAACTTCAATAACAGAAACAGACAACCTAATAACTGACATAAACAGCATTTGTTTAATGCCAAAACTAGCTCCACCATAGCAAGAAAACCCATGAACTTTACTTTTGACTTACATTCTACATAAAATAGGATATCTTTACCACATAAGTCCATAAATTTCAAGAATCAACAGGTGGCTATCTACATCACTATCATTAACTGACATGATTTATACAAACAAAAAAATGTTCTGATGAGAAAAGTGAACATCATCCATCCGTGTGAGATATGTTCTTTGTTGCATGATTTCACAATTCATAGCAGGTATTATGTAATACTTGCTTTGAGTTAAAGTTTTCAATATTCCATACCACTTTTAATTACAAAAGAGCTCAATTGATTTAGAAGGTAAAATAAGCATGGCAAGCAGAAGCCTTCTGGTGGAGTCTAGTGAACACTGCTTTCCCTTAGAATGGGGTCAGCTGAGTATGAACAATATTTTAAACTATAGTTTTTGCAAGAAAATAGTTACTAGAGAAATAAGCTGTTATTCCTGAACTGTGTAATACAGGAAAAAGGTTTAGACACTTTCAGTAAGCCAGTACTTCACATTTGGAATTAAAGAATGGGCTCTGTGCTAATGTCTTCCAGAAAGAAAGTACACATTTGCCCCGATCCAAAGACGGATATCAAACAGAATTAAACAAGCATATTACAAATACTTTACCTTCATGGCTTTAATGGTTTAAAGGGAATAAGCAGTCACCCTTATGTCACCTTATGCTGGACCCCCACCTCACAAGTCAAACACAAGCCTGATACCAAATGTGCATAATGTGCATTATAACTAATGTGCATTACAACATCATTACAGGAAAATATTGAGCATGTCCATTTTCAAAGACTTCATTTTGAGTGATGAGGGGTATAAAAAAACCATCACCAACCATACCAAGGAATGGCTGATCACAATCTAGAGAGCCTCTTCTGTACTGAGATGTAAACATAATCTTACTCCAAGATACTGTACTACTGTATGTTGTTTGACAAGCTCTGCCAATATTTTTAAAGGTCAAATCATTCATCACACTATAGAATCCCAAGAATCTCCACAGATAATCTGAAATCTCACTCAACAGAAGATATGGTGCGATTAGGAGTAGATTTAAAAGCCTACCTGACATGCACCATTGACCAAACCATTAAAAAACACTCTCATTATGACCATCCATTGACTTAAATCTTAATTTCTTTTCAAAAGGTGTCATTGAAGGGGCCTGTGTGCCTCTGTACATGATTGACCTAAAAGTTTCATGACTGTTTGTTTTTGGAATGTTTATTAAACACTGGTAACAGTCCAGTGAAGATGTGCTACAAGTATTTCCACAGATTGAAAGTCGTTTACACGTAAAAGAAATTAAACAGGTGACATGCTTGAATTTAAAACCTGGTGTCATGAAACTGCTGAAACCTTCCCTTGGGGCAGTACAAATAAAAATTTCCAAACAAATGTAAATCTTTTTATCACATGAGAGCAGGTCTGCCAAGGATGAGTTGGATGCCATTTTATACATTAACACTATAACTACAGAATGAGGGAAGTTCAAGAGGAAGAAAAACATTAAATCTCTAAGCACTCTGGATATAATTACAGTAAACTGGGAAAAGAAGGGGGAGAGTGGGGCATTGGAGTCATTCCCACCTCCCCTGTCCCACTTTCACATATTGTTCAAAATGACCCCTAGCTTTATTGATTCTATTTATTCCTGCAATTAAGTTGCTGATGACCTGTTGTTTAACTTTTATATGGATGTCTGTCCACAATTGCCCCCCTCATTTTTCATATGCATCCAGAGTTAATGACATACCACGTCTTTTATTCCACATTAACAACATACAGTACCAAAGGCAGGTCATGATATAAAGTGTCAAAGTAGAAATTACAAAAACCTGTTTTTGAATAAAAAAAGATATAGCTACACGACCAAAAATCTACCAGACTTTTTGCTGAAACAGGGTTTAAACTTTGCCACAACAAACTAGTCATTAAAGTTAGGCATTACAGAATTCTGACATCATGCCATCTGTAATGTAATCGTCTATGTAGATTTCATCAAAGCTGACTACAAATAACTGCAAAAATCAAGTAATGGTGTTCAGAAGGAGAAATGAAGTTTAAATTCTAAGCTTCCAGCTTTCACTTCATAAACACAGGCCATGTTGAATACTTAACTGAGATTTTTTAGAGAAATTACCATAATTTATCCACTTATATCTTTTGGACAAGTCACTACATAAAATCCTATTTCATCAGGTCTGCAGTTATACTGCCCAAAAATTTACTATGTATTTTTGTACTCCGAAGCAGAATCCTAAACGGGTAACATCCATATGCTTTCTAAAATGCCTTTCAGTTAACTGTCTAAATGTTCCTACTTAATAAAGTAACAGCTTCCCTCTCATCCCTTTTGGAATGGCTTTCCATCTCTTGTCTTTCCCTTCCTAAATGCCTTCCCTTCAAAAAGTCCTGAAGATTTTGGGTTCTGCAAAAGGTATACGTTGACAATTTACAGTGCTGACAATACTGATTTTCATTGCATGATACATGGCAATGAAATCTGCAGTCTCATTAACCTCATAACATGTATATGGAACTATGCCTGGAACCCTAATGGATGCTTATGACTTACACTGATAAAGGGCAACTACCATTAACACATGACAGCCTATGGGAATAAAAGGTAATTTCCTGTGACTTGGGTCAAAAATTCAATTTGTGAACCTACTGTAGGACATAAGCCAATAGGAAGCTTTCATTCCTATCAGAGTGTGATGCATGATGGGAATGTTGTTTCTGTAGTTAATTCCATGCTCTTATTTCATTTCCTGACTGCTATCATTGACATCAGTCTCCCAAATGGTGAGGTGACTCTAAGACAAACTCAGAAAAAATGGTATCAGTAACACCAAATGCAAAATCTCAATAAGTTTACAATTAGCTTCCAGTGGCAGTGCTATGGGGGGTTGCTCCAGATTTACCCCTAAATTGCCCCAAGTCCCTCCTACCCTCACTTTCATGTGTAGTTCTGTAACATATCTGAATGAAGTGAAGACAACCTATTACATTCCTTTACAAATTTTGCTCAGTGCCACGTGACTCCATTATGTCTCTTTTCTAGGAAACTAATTTGAAATTCCAAATTTGGGGTCAGAAATTTTAAAGTATGTCTGGCTATATCTGTCTCTTGAATTTTAATATGACATCATCAATAAGTGTTGTTAACCACACATTGATGACATTGTCATGTCAATGTGCTTTGTTAACCACAAAAAGTTGTTGATGCTCAAGTAATTGGTAATTTTTATAAAATTCAACCTTGCTAACAGAGCTAATGACATTGATTTTTACTTCAATTATCCCTCACTTGCGACTTTGTTAGACTAATATACAGCCTTGGCTGCCTTCATCTAGCCAGCTGGGATAAATATGAGCAAATAAACTTAGGAAAAACATGCAGTACAAATAAACTAAAGTAACCACTGACTTGTTCACCCTTATATTCATAAATGAGCTGTGCCTATGGTTAAATTTCTTACCACAATTTACCTAAGACTGCCCACACACTAGCTTACATATTGCCCTCTTTTTGCCAATTTGGCAAAAAAGTTAAAGCTTAAAATTGGCATTGTGACAAATGTGATTTGTTGTTCATTTTGGCACAGTGAAAAAGACAATTATAATCCAAACCAGTTTATCTCACCATTAAAAAATGGAATGACAACGTCATACAAGTTGTGTCATACTCACTCAAAACTAAGGAAAAATTACTATAAAGGCAAAAGACCTGCAACTGAGAGAACATTCGTCACTTTGTCAAACTGAAAACCAAAAAGATTTGTCACTACTCCAAAAACAGCTTTTTCTTATTTGTCCATGCATCAAAGAGGGGTTAATATGGAGTATAGCCTCCTGTGATTTCATACAATTTACAATCAATACTGTCAATACTTTACTGATCACACCAACAAATTCCTCTAAGTTAAAACTTAAACACAGATGCACTCATCTAATCGAGAAAATATTACTTCCATGATCTAATCCCTGGATACATTTCTGGTACCTAGAATTAGGCTTGTATGACTCCATCACTTTTGGAGTCAAGTAAGCGTGGCCCTGTAAGTGGTAATTAGTCTGAAATAGTTGCAACTCCACCAATGATGTCATAACTGATGCATGAACATAAACCTAAGCAGTCATAAACTGTCAATTACTAGCCTACCAATGTGTCTGAATACACCAGTAGGCTTTACACTTCAGGCTTCTCAACAGCTAAGGTGTCTAACTGACAATATCAGAGAATTATTGGGGTTACCTGAACGGAAAACTTGTGACTGAATGGAGAAATAGATCAAAAGAGCCAGTTATGTTTATTACCACAATACATTAAAACTTGTAAAATAATGGCATAAAGCAAATGTAAACTCCAAAATATTATTGTTGTGCATACTTTGTACTGAATATTACCCAGGAGTCACGATTCCAAGGAGAGTGGAGTCGCTACTTGACTCCCGGTCTGGAGTCATGACTGAATGGGAGTGAGGTAACCCGCCCATGCCTACATGGAGTACATACTTGCTATGATATCTACAACCATGAGATGATGCCTGCTAAGTCATTTTCCAGTAAGATTTTATAAGGGTCCTGTGTGGATGAGAAAAAATTGTATTGTATGTCCATATGTAGCAGAACTCCATTTTTAGCTCCAGATATTCCACTCTAAAGATGATTACTTCTGTTTAAAAGAAAATACCTTGGGTTATTCTCAAGTTCACAGAAAGTGATGCCAAGTAAGCACATTGCCTCAGGTCCTTTTTTGTCTTTATAATTAAAGGCCCTCTTTGTCCTTGAAATAAGATATTGTTGAATGCTTGAATGTATTTCTGTATGGGTCTAGTAGAAATTTGTGCCATATGTTGAGTATGTCAAACAAGAAGATATGGCTAATGAAAGTGTTGTATGACATCACAGATTTCCCATCTACACTGCATCTATGGTAAAATCACATTTGTTTGAAAATTAGCATCTACCAACTGCTACATGCTATTGTTGGAGATGAGGTTTTCACCTCCTAAAGCAATTTTTTTTTTGTAAAAAGCATCAATCTAAGTCACCATCAAATGCCTCAGAAGCTGCTAAATGAAAACAGGTCAGAATTAAAGGGTATCAATTCACGGATGAGGAAAGGTAATGGTTACTCCAATTTTTATAGTGTCCCTGTTTTTATCCCTACTTTGCTTTTTTTGGCTAATATTGGTGTCAAATACTGTGTTACCCGATTGCTGTCTTAACACTATTCTCTTGTTTTCCCACTTTCTGTGTAACTGGCCCCACTCTACTATGTTGTGATCAATAAAAGAAAACATTTTCAAAGGATAACACCCTCTGGAAGGGTAGCAGGACAAGAAAGTCAAAGGTATTATGTGCAACCTGATATTTGTGGCTAGACTCAATTATTGTGATACAAGTTTCATACCTTACTATCAAACATGTGCGCCCTGAGCCAAATAAAAACGTGTGTACTGTAACAGATTCGTCCTTGATCTCCTCTGGACATCTCTTGATGACGGAAATGCTCTCTTATGATACTGACCTCCAAGATGCAGTGCGGGTGACTATAACCATTGGCTAGAAACATATGTTAACCCTTGAAAACCATCCAGTGACCCCAGTGTTACTTACGAAATAATATAGGTTTAAATGCAGAAGATAGAAAACGTGACAGGAAAGAAGAGCACTATCTGGCACCTTCACTGTAAGCCCTCAAACTCTTCACACATATGTAGTTATGTGGAATGAAGGGTTCCTCTGGTATGTTTATATAAACTGATGACATGAAGGGGCTAAAGTTTCCCTATCCCAAATACTTAAAATCTCCCAACACAGTTTCCTTCTGACCCAGCCAACCTCTACTTAAAAAGGAAAAAAAAAACCTGTTTTGCACCTTCCAGCCATATGACTGTAGTTTAATTCTCAAAGGGCAAATGTGGCTCACGACATGCGATTTTAATACTTCATGATCCTTTTGTAACCGGAGCATTGTCTACCCTACAATGTAGGCTATATTATGTTTCACTGATCTGCACATATCACTGACCAATCAGTGTGGCTCACTACATTTTAAAAGGCAAAGTTTGAATTTGCCCATCTTTTAGTCAATCAAAGAGCAGTCATTAGTTGTGCATTAATGATGCCCTAAACATATCAACCAGTTGACTTACAAACTTGCTCGCAATTAACTCTGTTTTTAAGAGTTTACTTAAGACTCATTTGTTCAATACTGCTTACACTTAATGAACTTCTCTGTTTTCTTGTAAAGCGCCTTGAGCAGTAACTCTTGGAAATGATTGGCGCTATATAAGCCTTACTTATTATTACTATATGTGGGATGATGAGTGTCTGTCTTTCATACTGCCACAAGACTTTTCATAACAATGAGTGTTTTATTTACACTGGCTCAGAGGATTCCAATATGCCTGTTATCAAAGCCTTCATTACATAAATCAACTTGCCATAGTATCTATCTGGCTTTTCATGCATAAAATGAAATATGAATATATTTTGCACATGATAAAATAATTTTCCACCTTTAGTAAATATACACTTCATTTCTCCTCAATTTTAGAGTAGGATATAATACAAAGGCTTTGCAAGATACATTTGTTTACACAGAAATGCTTCCCTCAGAAAGATTACACTACGTTGATAGGGTTACGTAGTATTTACCACATTTCAATTTTACACATCACATCCTGACCATAGTCTGTAAAGTAGCTTAAACTACACTATCTTTTTATAATTGAGGCAATAGGCAACATGAACTATGCCATTTAAGTTACTAGGGGTCACTTTCTTAAACAATGCAAACATTCTAATGGGACAGCCAGGCTGTTCAATATTAGATTTCACAAGCAACCCTGTAGAATTTCTCCATATTAGCAATAGAAACCTTCCTCCGCTGTGGCTGGGCGCCTCTCGCAAAAGTTAAAATGATAAAACATCTCTGGATGAAAAGTAAGAAAGGTGGTTACGATAGCTGTCATTTTAGAAGCCTTAATGTAAAGAGCATTCACCTCACGGCATCTGCCTATATGCAATAAACTATAATGTGCAATGTTCTCAGGTGACAGCAGCGATGCAGTAGGCCTACACTTCTTCCCTAAGGGCCATCTATTACTGGCACCTAATAATCTTAAAAGTTCTTTTTCCAAATGGCTGTAACCCTCCTTTCATTTCAAAAAATTGAAAGCACATCTGTGGAGACACTCAAATTGTGTATCTCACACATGGTGAATACTGCCTTCTGGGGGGTAAAATATTGATGACTACTTCAGCAAATAGACTTTTATAACGATACATATTTGCACATTCAGTAGTAGGCATACACAGTTAAAAGAAGCAAATGCAACATGCAATCTGTCTACATGTGTTTCCTCTGTTATGGATGAATAACGGTGCAACATTCTGAATTGCAAAATTTTGCAGATGTCTGATCTGAATCAGCCAACAATATTTCAAGCCATGAAGGAGATAGGCAAATGACCAGTGGCGTAGCTAACAGGTGCTTGGGGCATGAGCCCCCCACAAGTCTCTTGCCCCCAAAAGCCCCCTACTGGAAAATCCAAGAGTGAAAAAATGTATCCAAATATATCATGATTCTATATTTGAAGCCCCTCAAGTGGAGACCCCCAAAAGCCCTGCCCACACAAATTTCGAGCTATGCTGCAAATGACATGCAGTCCATGAATAAATATTCATTTATTAAGTTGTTGTAAATATCAAGAATCCATCAATATCTTTCAAAAAAGTCCACTTATTTTGAAAGTATGCCACATATTCTTAACTGCAATTAGGCTGAAAGAAACCAGTTGTGATCAGTGTTTGAAATAAGCAGTCTCTTCCCAGGCCACCATTTCCATATAGGGAAGGCCATTCATCTTCCTTAGTTTTCCATGGGACTGGCATGATTTTGTTCATATCACATTAATTAAACATATACTTGTACGTTGGAAAACTGATTGCAAAGTACTGGGGATTCCCATCTTGTGTGCTACCTTTTGATTTTTAAGTTCATTAGACCGGAAATTTTACGTAAACCATACCAAAGAAGTCTTGCCATTGCTTTTGTACATGGTAGCTACTGGCACAGTACAATAGGCGTGTGTCACACCATGTGCAACAAGCAGAGAACATGTGCTTCCACTGAGAGAGCTTATCAGACATGATGTAAAGTACATACTTTCATGACATCATATTCTGATCACTAGGTCATGGTTGGATATATGTTCATTTATACATGAACGTCCTTTTAGTTCACATTCTTGTAGAAGCTGACCACAGTTAATCAGGTTTGCATCATAACAAGGTAACAGAACTCCAGCTCTATCAGTACAATGTGCGCTCAAGCAAATAATGACTTGTGGTGCTTAATAAGTATTTCCAGTGGCTACTAGGGCTTGGCCGGATCATGCGTCCAGATTGAGCACGGTTGTGAACATACTGGCTGGACTAAAACCACAGAATGTGAAAGTTACTGACCATCATTAATAAGACTTTCCCAGGCTGTGGGGGACTACTCGGGATTGTAGGCTTATGGGCATTTTCATGGCATGTTAAAACTCCTTGGTTGTGGAAGGACAAGCCAGCTCATTTAGCTACTGTACTGTAGTGGCACAGCACTACAGTGCTATGGCGAAAAATGCATATATATTAAAGTGGGTTAGGCACACTAACATGTGTTGTGTACTCAGCCTGTGATTTCCACCACTGAAGACGACCCTATGGTGTGTCCTCTACTAGTAAACATCTGTCTCCAAAGACTAATTTTTTGGGCGGAAGACCAAAAGTTGCTGGGTAATTGTCTTCTGCTGGACAATCAACTTTACTTCCTTCTTTCATACAATGGTGATCTTAAATGAGTTCAATGGCTTACATTTGAATTTAACATGCAACTGTCCACTGCAGTGTTTCGGCTAAGCCACTATGACACATTTTTGACCCAATTGATTCCTAATTTGATGCACTGATGTTGGAGAAAAAATAGAAAAGAAGAGGGTTTTATGGGCATTTAGGCATATTGTGCACATGCTCTGCATTTAGCAATGAGTCAAATTTGCATATATTGGGCAGTTTGACTCACTGGATAATTTCTTAGAGCAAGCACTTGGTCCACTGCCAGTAACCAGAAGTTACCAACCAAATGCTTCTTATCAATTAATTGTTAACTACTGATATCAGAGAAGGATCATATCACTTAAAACTGGAAATAAAATTAATTTACATCTAAATTTTAAAGGGATCTCCTTTAATGTCATTATGTCACTGTGTGAAGGTGAAGAAATGATGTATAGAGAGCATGCTATCAAATGATGTTCCACTGCCAACATCTCCACGTTTGATGGCACACCGTCTACTTTGCATGAAATGAGCCTAATACACTTGCCAATTTTGACTACGTTATTTGACATGCATGAAGGTGAGAATCAATGAGTGGCATTTGTTTTGCCATTACACATGTTGTCAAACCTATCTAGTATACCATCTGTGCATCCTCTATAAGGTCTCAGTTGCATGGACATCATCAGTCAGTGAATGGCATCATGTATACAGTATATGCATACCAATGTGCACGTGTTCAATACATATGTACTGTACACCAACTTGTATAGGCATAGTTTATGCCAGACAGCAATAACGACATCACATGGAAAGTCTTCATCTCATCAGACTTAATTTTGTGAAATTAACCTTTACAGCCACATTTTGTCAATGAAAAAGACCTATATTTCATCAAACTTAAGGTTGTGAAATTAACTTTCACAGCCCCATTTGTCAATTTAAATGATGCAGGTTTCTTTGCAGCTGAATTATACCAACCATTAACATGTACAGTAATACAGAATACCATATAACAAGATGACTTGACTGTTTGCATTAATTTTATACTATTACAAGAACCATACAACACAAAACATGCTGTGACAAGATATCAACATCCTGTATTAAGTGAAATATGATAAACATAGCTAAATTTTATGGTGGGAAGGCGAGGGGTACAAAGGAAAAACTAGGAGGTATTAAGGAATGGCAATATCAATCCCAGCCTTCGAAAATCATCAAAAATTGCTAAGAACACAGGGACCCTATTCAAACAAAACTGTTCATAGTCTCAAAAAATAGGAGTTTTACTGTTGATAAGAAAAAAAGTTCAAATTTTTTTGATGCATAGTTTTACAAGTCAAGAACTGTCTCAAAATTTTGTGCAAAAAGTGCTGTAATATAATTAAGGCTCAAATTGCACCAGAGAGAATCTAGAGCCGCTGAGCTTCAATGCCCTCTAGCTGGCCCTTGGCCCCGGCTATGAAGGATTTCCCAACTTCCACTAACCATGTGTATTTTGTACACATCTTGTGAAGAGAAATTTTTAATACTCATCAAGTTCCCAGAAAGGTTCAAAGCTTTGGGAGGCTCGCTGATATCAGAGAGCTATCACAGCTGAGTCCACTCAACTTCAACTTCTAGACAGCTTTTAACAAGTCATCAAATGAAGAAAATAATATTGAAACTGACTGAGAAAGAGGAAGTTTGTAGTACAGTTTAACTACAACCAGCCATTCTGACTTTATCTGGTGTAGGTTTTCAGGGGCAAACTATGGGCTAAAATTTTAGCAAAACAGAGCAAAATTTGAGAGGAGAACCTCAAAAGATGAATTTTTATCATTAAGTTATTGTCAAAAGTTTTCCACTTTGTAAATGGGGAATTCCACTTTCTCCTGCTTTACAAGTGACAAAATTTGTTTTCTTCCGCTTTCTTAATTTAGGCATCTTCAAAAGTTCATATTGTTCCTCAAAAGCTGTATAAAACCTCAAACTTCCATTTTTTTTAAAGGATATGCCAAAATACAATGTTGTACTGCACAATACCTCAGTGGCAGTACAAAAAATGCTCGATCCACTGCGGTTATAGGGTGTTGTGGAGGGACTGTTTTGTCATGATTTTATTACACGATTCTGTGATTTACTTTTACATAATTGAGAGGGTAATTATGCTTCTTTTATGATGTTTTTTCCAACAATTTATTCTGATATTTATTAAAACCACTCAAATAACTTATAACACAATTATTTTGATAGTAGTTTCCTGATCTATTTTTGCACATTTTTTCAAAACTTCGTTTTCCATTTTCTAATGCCAATTCTGTGGTTTCCGTGGAAATTCCGCTTCGCAGAACACTCTGGGCCCTACCTTAAGTACAGGAATTTTGCAAAATTGTTTTCCCAAATCAAAAAGATGTGAAAATTTTGTGAAATGCACTTTTGATTGCATTGCTCTTAACAATGAGAGTAAAGTCAAGGCAAGTTTTAAAAAATTAAGCAAAAATTTGTCTCTCCTCACACTAGGAGGATCCTGTCTGCCTAGATGCCAACCTACCATTGCATGTACACAGTACAACAGAACCCTAGCTTACTCACTTTCTTAAATTACATTTAAAGGCTCTCTTATCTCACCTGAGACAGTAAAATTCTCCCTACTGAGTTTACTTTTAGTCACAAAAAAGCACCTGTCTAGCACCTTCAAGACAGAGGCACAGTACCTACAGTGTAGCCTGCACTGAGTTTAAGATGCTCAAGGCCATACATATCGACAAAACAGTAGCTGTGTGTGAGCTTGATTGGGAACACAACACTTTACAAGTCATTGTTGACCGACCAGAGTAAAGCTATATGTTTTGAATAAATTTCAAAGTCATAAACTGTATTTAACACTCTAGGGCTATTCTTAAATATGTTTGGGCAGGGAGTTGCTAGCAACTCCCCGGATGGAGGGGGGAATGCCATATCCCCTTTAAATAACACTTCATTAAAATCTGTGCATACAATATTTCAAAGCACTTTGACTTGCAGAAGCAGGATCTGACTTTTCACTAGTACACACAGTTGAGCTTCTCCAAGACTTAGTGTTTCACACTCTCTACTTTGGATCTATGGATGAATACCTAACTAAAATGACCATCACACTATTTGCTATTTGGTCAAGGTTAGATGACCAGTACACCACAGTGAGTCACCATTAACGATAATCTAGTGTTTTCAGAGGGATATCCAATATCTTACCAGCATACTCAAGTGGTGCGAGACAACACGGTCAAAAGATTTACTTATTTTCTACTATCTTCATATCTGATGTGTTTTCTGAGAGCCATAAAGCCCTCAAACGTTAGCAAGCTGTTTCTCTGGAGGAGAAGATGATCAGTTCCAAGTCGCCAAGGAACTCAATAATTCCCTAACAGAACTTGTTTGCTGCCCGGCTACGACACTTGAGATAATTGATTGAGGTTCAGAGAGGCAGCCAGAATGCCTACACATACTGCCATTAGAAGAGATAGATCACATGATACCACAAACTAAGTTTGATCGACATAAATCTTTAAAATGTTCCGTGATCATGTCTGTTTTCTCAGAAACTTGATCTGATCATTGTTCGTAATCAGATAGCAGGCATATTTCATTTTCTTTAACAAAGGGTTTGTAATGTGGGCCTAATTTAAAACTTATATTGATAAAACTGTTTGAACACTTTCAATCTTTGGAACATTTTATTACTGAATCAATACTTCACTCAGTTTATATCATGTAAAAAATATGTTAGTCGTCTAGTCGGTAAGTACATTGAAACTGAAGAGTGTCAAATCAACATAAAAAATCACCATGCTACTTCAGCTGATATGTAGATATTGTAAGCAATACCCCTAACTTCATGTTTGTGAATGTGTGACATCAATGCAAATAATTCTTTTGGATCTAAAATGCAGAGCATTTAATTATTTTAGGATCTTCCCAGGCTCAGGCGAAACATATAAATCTTCCCTCCTTCCTCTCCCCTTCTTCGTTATGATGCCGTACATATTTCTTACTCCCCTTTTCATTCACTTCCAATATTAAAAGATTTTGACTATTAATTAAAATTTTTATATATTACAATATCGTGGGTTTTATGGTTATGTAATTAATGACATCTGGAATGATTACAGTAGCTAATAGAGCTACCCCCAGGCTCTTGATGAAACACTCAAACAAAAAATTGGAAATTGCAAAATATTACAGGAAACAACAGAAAATAAAGAGATTCAGATGTCCTGTATACCTACAGTAATTCTGTCTCCCTTACAACTTCCAAAATTGTGTGGTAAGTGATGGGTGCTGTTTTGAGTTTATGTTTTGGGGCTTTTTCATATAAATGTTCATCTCCATTTTTTTGTTTTTAACTGTTTATATTTGTATATTTTGTATTCTTGTATAGTCTAGTTTTGTACAAATTTATATACTACATTTCTGTATATTTCACTGCTTGTATTGCTGCTCATATGGTTGTGAATGAAATAAATTCATCTCATCTCATCTCACCTCTCACCTTACCTCACTCCTTCACCTCACCTAATGTAGGCTACCAACACCATGCAGCACTCTGACCACATTTTTGGAAAACTTACTGCAGCTTGGATTTATTTCTGAGAGTTAGCCTACCTTTCCTCCCACCTAGGTTCATATAAAACTTTCTCAAGAACTTTTGCAAAGAAAATTTGAAATGTCCATCTCTCTCCCTCTTGCAGCCAAAAATGTGACTCATATGTCAAGTTGTCTTTCATCTGTCTACAGTTCAACTCCTCAAACCCACTTATAGTCTTTTTTTTCTCCTCAATAATGACAAACCCTTCAGGCAGAACTTTTTTCTCTGCCAGACAAGTATCTCTCACAGACGCAAGATTTTCTAAATCATCACGCGCCACTCTCCATCTGATGAGATGTGCCTATTAGCTTTCCATCTATTTTTCCAAACATAAGTGTCATCTAAACCAACTCTTTGAACAGTTTTTACCAATTCCTTTTTCTACTTTTTTCCATGCCTCATGCTCCCTTTCATTTTTCTATTTCTGGCATTTGTTAAAATTATCAGCCATTTCTATTTTAAACAAAGGATGAATTGCATACAGGAAACTGGAGATCTGAATGCCAACCTCCAAGAACGTTGCAATCTTGATAAATCTTACAGCTAATTTCTCTGTCCTACCATCAATCAATCAAAAACAGAAGGGTGCCTCTGACTGAAGTATTTTCCCTCATTTCCTAAAATTTTGGGTGTTTGTTTAAGGTCCAATGGGAATTATTACCCTAAAAGCACTCACCAAAAATAGCTTTGGGTAAATATAATTATAAGTTACCACCCCTGGAAAAAAATAAAATTGAAAGATATTACAAGGGGTGGTATGAAGTAGCCCATTTAGATCACCTACAACACATCAAACATAGCACAAACCATGAGTGCACTTTCAGGAAGACAAATGGCACTCTGGGAGGAAAAAAACTTGTTGAGAAAGTCTGATATTTTGAAAAAAATGAATAAGCATCTGATGGCAAAAATCTGCATACACAGTCTCTAAGCCCTAACACAATTAAGAACTTCTGGTAAAGTGACTGGCTATGAAATGAGAGAAAAAGTCAAAGGGCATCCAAAGTTGAAGAAGCTGTCAGGTGTAAGTAACCTAGGATCACTAGAGTTAAGCAATCCTGAAGACATATATGGAGTTATGAACGGTCTAAATAGTCTTTGGGTGAGAGTTGTAAAAACTTTGCATTAATACACTATGTACAAATATAGTTGAACAGAAGGATCACAAAATAGCTACATCATATAGCTGCTTGGTGTTCCTTTAAAAACAGCTATATCACACAGCTGTTAAGTGTTCCATAAACAGCTATACCATATAGCTGTTTAGTGTTCCTTCTGTGGGTATAATATGAAACCTCTGGGCAGTGTAGATAACTCTTTGGTCAAGTTAGGCAAAAACTCCATCAGAATACAAGAAGTTCCACTAAAGATGAAAGTCATTTGCAATGTGAAAACTTGAAAAGTGATTTTAGAACTGACATAGGTTTTTCCTGAACTCCCAAGGACAGAGGGAGGGGAGGGGATGGGGTTTCAGCTCCAAGATCTGGCTTGTATGCCTTTGTCTGAATATAGAAAGGCATTACAAACCTTAATCTAAGATCTACTGTCTTAAATTCTGGTTTCCATACTGTACATACTCTTCACGGCAGAACTGACAAGACCTGAAGCTTCGGCAGAATTTATAAAACATTCTGATGCAATATAACACTACAATTTACATTTTCTGCACCCAGCACTCATTTTGACTTGAAATGACTGTATATATTAGACCTCCTCATTTGGAGTAGAGCAATACTGCTGCCATGCTGGTGTCAACTCCCAAAACAGGTTGAGAAGTTGACAAGATCTTCTGCCCATTAACACAGACCGTGAAGTACATTTTTCCTGGAGGTCTAAGAGCTTTTAATGTCAAGTCTAAATGAATGTTACATTACCAGCCAGAAGCAGAATGATGGCAAATACCTTCACAGAATTTGAAAAAATACAAAACCAACCAATCAGAGGTACTGTAATTATCAAGACATTTCCACTCATCAAGCCCAAGGAAAAAAGTGCACTTACAATCTTTGATTTATGGATATCTCTTGGAGACACAAATATAATTCTTTTTATTTTTTTAAAAAAAAAGGAAAACCACAGCAGAGATTCACAGGCCATGAAATTTAAAAATTTCACCTTATTTTTCTAATTCTTATCTAGAAATGAACAGATTGAACCATAATGTGCACCATGCAAAGAAACACAAAAGCTGAACACTGATTATACATGAAACATGCAATTAGAAAAAAAAAAAAAGACAAAGAAACTGTACTAAGGATATTTAGTAAAAAATCTCTATCTCTTGACTGCGTTGCTAAGATAGTATGGTAATAGTTAAAACACAGCTCATCTTGAAAACAGTTTAATGGTCTGTACACAAGTAAATGTGACACCTGTCTAAATTGATGTACAAAGCATTAAAATGTTTAAAATAGCCACAATTCCTATCAAAATTAACCAAATAGAGACCATTTTGCAACTCAATTACTGTTTCGCGAGACAATTACTGTTTTGTATCAGGATTAAGCATGAGCTATACATATGCAAATTGGTAACATGAAAAAGGGGACCCATGAGGCTGTTTTATGTTACCCTATGTTTGTTTCATTTTGAGGACAGTTGTAATGGTGGCATGCCCTGAGGTATCTATTCTGGAAGCTGCTATTTATTACTTTGAAAATAGTAACATTAAAAACCCAACTAGAAATTAGCTGGTATAAAACTGGAGATAATGTATAGAGGATTAACAAAACAAATTCACACAATGCGCAACAACCCACTTCAAAATTTCTGCATAGCAAGTGAGAACTCTCACGGTGTTGTACCGATACTGCATGTAGCTGATATTACCAGTACAGTACTTATATTTCAGTTCTCAATATTGGCCGATACCGATCCCATACCAGTATTTGAGAAATAAGCATTCTGCATAGCCACAGACTACAAGGCACCACACCTAAGTGTGGTATCATCTTGATGAGATAAAATATTGGGGCTCCATTAAAAAATACTCAAACTGTGTACCATTTTCATGACACATATAGAACGATAAATATCAGTTAGGTAATATCGCCATTTACTATAAATGTTACCGATACCGATACATGACGAGAATGAGGAATATTGGCCGATATCAATGGCAGCGATGGTGAATACCAATTATAGGTCCAACCTTGAGAATGGTGCAAGATATTCAAATAATTCTGATGGATCTTTCATAAGGGGATCTTAATTTACTACTGTTGAGTAGGACAGCTGCTTTGGTTGTTACATGTCTACAGACTTCAAACCAATGATCATTTTATCAGGAAGGTAGATAGTCTTTTCCCTGAGCAACAAACATACTTGTGATAAGTATGATTCTACAAGAACCACCTTTTAAGGGAAATAATGTGTTTCTTTTACGTACATTACATGTATCCATTAACACACACCGCTGAGGGGCTATTGAAATAACACAGAGTATACCACAAACGTTAAAGGGGAAATATATTCTTGTGTATTTAATTTTTTTCTTCACCTAACCGTCTTGGCAGTATAACGATTTCACCTACTGTAAAAGTGCGAATTAGCTTGTTAATGTACAGCATATAAAATATATGGAGCACGCTCCTCAGAGCTTGTGCACTCTAGTATTCATGAACAGTGTACCGTGAATGGCTGGACTGACGCAAGTTATGCTTGTGTCAGCCTTGTCATTCAGGCTTGAGACATATTCTGAGCTGCACTGATGAGATCTAACAAGATCAAAACAGTTCTGTCCGCAGACTGAGTTTATTTACACTCCTCAACATGGGAGTGCTACAGTAAGACCTTGTTTTGTTGAGCACTCTCTAGTTTCAAGATGGCACACTGCTTGTGCAGTCTTGGCATTTTCGCCTAGACATACTGTTGCTCTATGCATAGCACGCTCCTTAGAGCTTGTGCACTCTGGTATTCATGAACAGTGTACCACGAACAGCTGGACTGACGCAAGTTATGTTTGTGTCAGCCTTGTCATTTGGGCTTGAGACATACTCTGAGCTGCAGCAAGGGAATACTGATAAAATTAAATTTATATATACTAATAAAGTGTCCAATTGACAGGATTTCACAAAGTGTTCAATTTTATGAACAAAAAAAGGGCTAGTATAAATTAGTTATGGTATAAAAGCAAAAACCTCTCGTCAGAGTTCTGTGCTAGTGCATTCATCAGGAGGTCCAGATGAATAATGGTGTTTGAGTCTTCATGATGTCCATTTTCATGTAAATCACTCAAGCAAATAAGGGTTAAAAATGGACACTACAAAGACTCGAAATCATTATTCATCTGGACCTCTTGAGTGCACTAGTGTGAAACTCTGAGTAGAGGTCTTGCTTAATCTTCACCCTCCATGTATTGAGCAACTTCAAAGGAGAAATATTTTATTAATCACAATTTGAAGTCATGAAACATTGAGCAACTTTAAGTACTAATGGCAATTTAAGAGATGATGAAAACTAATTCTTCCTATAAATTTCATGCAATTAAAGGTACCTGGTTTTTTCCATCCCAAGGACTATTCTCTGTAATGAAACATCCAGAACAAATTTGTCCTGCATACTAATCATCCTTTACTAGAAGAGGTTAAGATAGTTGCCAACTTTCTTCAGCATCTGCTTTGGTCATATTAAAGATGTGATAATGGACAAGGGATGTGCTTTGATATTTTATGTTTAAAATTGACGGTTTTACAGAGAGGAAAGTTCTGCTCTAAATTTCATTAACCTCTTTGGAACCTCACAAGAGCATATCCCACATATCCAAGAAAACTCCTTAGTACTAATTTTTGTATCTTATTTCCATATTACACAGACATTTTAAACCTTGAAGAATAAACCAGCTTGACATGCCTCAAGGGATGACTATCTTCAAGTACTGTGCCCTTCATATCAAATGGATGAATAGTTTCTCTGTCCACAACTGTGGCTCAAACTTTATAGTTTTCAAACAGCACTGCAGGCAGGCAGGCAGCAGGATTAAATATCTCTCAATATGTTCACCTAGGAGGCCAGTTTGCTATTTTTAAAACTGAAAAATATTGAAGAAAATGTAAGAAAGAGGCTGCTATCAGTCTACAGGTAGGAAAAATATTCAAATTTGTATTTTTTACACTTTTGAGGAAACTATAAGATAAAAGATTCCTATAAAACAAACAATACAGAACTAAAGCAAAATACAAGCAAAAACCAATTGGCAAGTGAACTAAGTATTTTCTTCATTTGGTTCACCTAGATATTTCGTAGAGTTGCCAGACTTTTTGCTTCAAATTTTAACATTTTTATTCTGCTTTTTAGAAATACCCAGAAATGCCCTTTGAGTCAAACAGCATACTGTACTAACTTTGGGTGAAACTAGGATTTACATGTACTGTATAGCTTCCAGAAAATGGGCTACAGTTTGTGGGAAAAATGTGAAAATCAAGGATGAGAATGATTCCTACTGTAGCTTGTACAACATCAATGATTTGAAAACTTTCTTACAGAAAACTATGCATATCAATGGGTGCAGTACTACTTTAAGTACACATGTAGAATTTGCTTTGCAAACACTCCTGTCTCACTTTCTGTTTCAAAAACCTTTCTTCTTAACACGCCTCTCAATTTTTCATAAAATCTTCCAATTCTTATAATAAAATCTGAAGAAGAAAGGCCTCTCTCTATGGCCATACACAGCCAAAGAGGGGAGACTGAAGCAGGGTTACATTTTAGCTACCCCCTCCTCCCCAAAAATGCCAAAAGACTGTTTGGATGCAACTTGTAAGGCATGGAGAGTGCCATTTTCAGTAAATATAGGAAACACATTTGGAAAATTCTTTTTTCTTACTACCTTAAAAGGAACTGATAGTAGCACTCTGATTAGCCTGTTTTCCCCCTGCCAAAAATATGAGAAGTTGATCCCACAGAAGACACAGTGGTACAAACCAATAATATTCCCGTCAGTCTAAATGTAACTAGTCAAAAAGCAGATCTCATAAAATGTTCTCTAGCTGCACCTACTCCCTCACTTGAGTTTTATTGACCTAGCAGATCCTTTTTCAATATTCCATTTTATATAACACCTTATTTATTTCTCTAAATTTGATTGGAGGATTGGTCGTCACATGCCATGGGTGATTCGGCACTACCATCACAGTCGTGTGTTATCCATCGTGCAATAGTCTAGTATAACACACGGTCGTGCAATAGTCTAGTATAACACACGGCTGTGACGTCACAATCACTGCGCGTATGTACAAACTATGCCGCAACTCAATAAATCAACGCAGCTTTGGGGATCGCACAACGCATACCGTACGTAGTAGACGCGTAGCTAGCAAACGACAAACCATGGAGCTACTGCACGGACAAAAGCCAAAACACAACTTTAACCAAGGACTGGATAAAGGTAACGTTAGATATTTATAAGGTGTTATATAAAACAAATAATGAATGTTTTTTCATTCGTGCGATAGTATGAATAATTTCATTCGTTGAAAGATTTAACGTTCTATTAACCTCGGCTTCGCCTCGTTGAACAGAACGTTCAATCTTTCAACTCATGAAATAATTCATACTATCGCACTCATAAACATTCATTATTTGTGTATTATTTACCAAGTCATTTGCTACCACAGAATTCTGTGGTGCCAACTCTCTTGACAACAGGGAGTAAGTTTAATAGCTGTCGAACAGGTGTTAAGTTATTGTGATTTATTGCTTACTTTTCTTTTATCATTTACAACATTCTGGGGGTTGAATTTGACAAAATTTAGACTGAGGACGGTGTAAATTTTCTATAAAATCTGATTTTTCCAATAACGTTATCAACAAAGGTGTTGTTTTGAAGAAACCCTTGTGTCATAATATACCCAGTGCCAGGCAACCTTGAGAAGTCTGTAGAATAAAGTGACATTAAAGGGCATATCTCCCAATTCGTTGCCAGACTTTCCCATAAATTCGTTGCCAACTCTTACAGTTCTGTGGGATCATCTTGGCACGCTTCCCTCCATCATATCAAGTAACATCACAACCAATTTCTCAGCACCAGCAATGACTCCAGCATTGAACTTTCTAATACCCTTGCTTTTCCACTGCAGCTCTACAACCCTCATAGCCCTGCCAACCTCTCTCCCTTCCAAAGCTAAAACTGCAACTAATGCCTCAAATTATGTTGACTCTGCATCACCACGTGTTAAGTCTGGATCCCTTTAGTAAACAGAGCACAATAAACCAGGGTGGTAACCTCATGGATGACAGACCTCTTTCTATAACTCAAAAATCTACATCGTTTTTATCTACAACCACAACACTCATATCACCACCTAATTTAAGCTGAGGGTAAAGCAAAGTTATAATGGTGCAAACAAAACACTGCCTTAACTCCCCTCCCCCCCCCCCCCCCCCGATATTTTAATTAACATGTTATTGAAGCTGTGACTAGTTTTGGTAAACAATTTATGTTCTTCTGACTGTTACAGTACTTGGAAATGATTACAAGATATTTTATTGAAGGCCACTTTCTACTATATTTTCAATTAAAAGGAAATATAAACTCTTCAGATTCTTCACTTTTGGTTTAACTATCATGAGTTCAGGAGGCTTCAGACTTTATTGAAATCCACTCAAAAGCCTCAAAAAACACCCTTCAAAATCTTCAGCTCCTTGTGCAGTTTTATAGCCTGACTGTGTAGAAATTCATTACTTGTTTACACAGAGAGCAAACTGAAAAACAAACCCCAAATGGTAGTAACTGGAAGCCAAATCTCATGTCACTGACATTTACAACCACAGTGAATTACTGTAAGTCCCACAACTTTTTTATAAAGCTTCCATATGAGATACCTAAATGGCTTGCTTTTTACTGTTTAATACCCCATCAAGAGCTTCCAGGAACCTCTAGTTATGCCCTGCTATAAAGCACAAACATGTATACACAATGGGGCACAGTAAGAGACAAGCTGACATGAAGAAAAAAAGCAGAAAATCCCTTTATGGAGAGATAACTTTTGTAATTTTGTCTGAATTGATTTCATAATCCAAGTTTCAAAAAAATTGTGTGTAACTATTTGCAAGAATCAAAAGGGATTTACACACAAATCAGTTGAATGATAGCTTGTATTTGATAGTAATGGTATTGGGGAATTGTAAACAATGCTTGTTCCAGAAGTAAGATACAATACATATAGGGAGAGAGTTAAATTCATACAACTGGAGTAAGTTTGATTCTAAAGAGTACTGACCTTTAACCTATGCAATTAACTTTGAGGATACAACTGTTTCTTGTATAATGATGTAGCAAAGTTTCAGTGCATACACATCACTGCCTGTGGCACGTTTCATCATTTTCTTCAATATGTGTAGTCTGCCTTTTCCAGCGACAGTAGGAAGAAATCAGCACTTTCTATATTCATGTGGAAATACCAAGTATAACAGTAATATCATGGTTTTATGGGTTTTGTAGTGCACTGATTTCTTCAACTTCCACAGAGATAGGAAGAGATAGGAAGCCTCCCAATCCTACCAACTACACTTTTGCAATGGCTTTGAAGCAAGCTTATACTGTCATTCTACCCATTCCCTTGAACTGTGAAAGACATTTACTTCCACACCCTACTTTTGACACCATTTTTCAGTAAAAACACATCTCCACACTTTTAACCTTTCTGGCAGACACCATTCAATCACTCGTAATAAACCAGTACCCTAGGGAACAACTTGTTGTAAGCATTTGATCCCTATGGAATACACTATCTAAACATTCACATTAAACAACAAAATGAGAAGTGGTTTCCCGAGTCATCTTCCTTCGGGACTGACACTGGATGGAGAGTTTCTCGGGCAACGTGACATAGTAACTTGTTCTCAAATTACGGTTCCGTGATACGGAGACTAGTTTAGAAGTCTAAACATTATGAGATTGAAAGCTATGTCCCCTCTTCCATGATGGTTCCCCACTGCTAATGGACTAAATAAGATGCAACTGGTTGATACCAACAGCGTTTTAACATGGTTACAAACTACAAAGGCTCTAAATATTCATGGGATAATATTTTGACATCTAACACAGATGCATAAAAGTTTACTTGTAATAAAAATAACCACTTAATGGAGTACTAGTGTAGTCTGTCTACAAGATAAACACAAAATAAGTGGAACATTTACATAAGATGATTCAAGTAAGTATAACATAATACGGAACTCAACAAAGGAAAACTCAAAAAAGTTGTTTCCATAAAAAGTTTGGGTGCCAACAGGGTTCACATAGGCATGCATGCAATCACACCATACAGAGATTGTCATACCAACCTGTCGGACTTGGAATGGGTTGTTCTGATTTGAAGAAACAAATATGAAATTTATATTAAATACACCCTTTCAGGTGTGATAACATATCACTGGGCAGGGTTGGGGTAGAGGGAAAGCATCTTAGACACACTTGCATAATGCATTGTCAAATTCTAGTAATAAGCAATTGGGTAAGGTAAGGTATTGTATATATATATATAACCAATTAGTACTTTTTAAGACATAACACATACTCCTACCTGAGCTCTGTCCCCCTCCCCTAAGTATCCTGCATGCTGCAGTCACAAAGAAAAATGGACCATTTGCAGATGTAAAAAAAAAGTATTCCATAGAGACATTTGCCATGAGCTTAATTTTAACAATTCAAAATATACAATAGGTCCTATTTCCTTTCCCATGTATTCTATCTGGTGAAAAATACTTCAGTACTTAAAAAAGCAGGGCCACATTATTTAATGAAAAATCCTCATCATCCATGCAGAAAGCAATTAAAACACTAAATGTATGGCAGAAATGTATACAACAGAATTGAAGCATGATGAATAAAAAATTAATGTGGGGGACAAGGGTAGAGGGAGTAAGGAGAGGTTATATGCATAGCTTAAAATGAAATCCAATAATACTGCAAGCACGGGAATTATTCCCAAAATGTAGCGTAAAATTGGCGAATCCGCGATGAAAACAAAGTATAAGGCAAGCCAGGTGTGCAATAGCGTGATGTATGCAAACGAACTGGTGAGCGTGCGCAAATGGGATCTCATATTATTCACGAACGTATTACGAAATAAAATGCTAAATAACAAACACAATGGTCAATCAAAGGCAGGACTGAGCCTATACACTTAGGTTCAGTAAAATAATCAGAAATCACAGACAACAAGCAACTATTCATGGACCAGCTATGTGTCATAACATTGCATGACTGAATATCAATTTTTCTTGTTCCCCTCTCCCAAACCCTTCTAAAATTAAAAGTCCCAAGTTCCCTCTCCTGTATTACACTGAGACAGTAGGTATCAAATTTATAAACTTCACCAGACTACCAAATCACTCAGTCATTTCCAGGGCTGGAAGTAAACGAAGGCCACAGAGGCCATGGCCTTCATATTTTTGGTAATGGCCTTAGTGCCCTACAAAATGGCATACTTTTCAAGGCCACCTCTGTCTTCACACCTTTCCTGACAAACTAGAGCTAAATGTGTACCAGACGACATAAAATCACCTGTCTGGCCTTGGGACCCTTTGAGATGCATAAATGTGCCCTGAATGCTAGTATGAAAATGCCCCTGCCCTCCTGATTCTTATTTCCAGCCCTGCATTTAGTTGACAAATTTACAACAGGCTATCACAACAAGTAAAGCCATATATGATAATCAATGCAAAAAAGCTTCACATCCGAAAATCAGTACATAATCAGGTCACAGGCAATCTGTCTATGTGAACGGAATATTTGATGACACGCTCATCATGACGAAATGAAACACATATTTATCAAGTGTGAGCACTGGTAAAGGAATCTGCTTCAATTTTGACTTTCTCGTTCAGTATTAAGACCCCTAGCATTGGTACAGTCTGTAAATTTTAACTCTGATATGTGAAGAGTCTAAGACCCCATTCTGTCAAGCTAGAGAAGCTTGTTAGGACATGTCTGCATAATTCTTTACCACTTCTCCAACTACACTTAAGTTTTTGAAATGGTACCTAAAAATTCAAAATGAACCTTTCATGACAAAATGCAAAATTTACCACACTAGCCTCAAGAAGGATGACATAATAAAAGAGCCAAAAATTTGTTGCAAAAGATAGGGAATAAGTACATGATTCATGTTCACAGAAGTACAATATGGTGACAACACTGAACGAAAACACATCATAGGTGATAACAAGTACTTTCTTGTCAGTGATCACATAACTTGCATGGCAGACACATACTTATGAGGAACAGATTGGAGCTATAGCTTTGTACAACATCTTGCACTTCTAAATGCCACCTCTACCCTTCTTCCTGCCCTAGGAACTTCTGAATATAGGGGCTGCTTAAGAAACATTACGGAAAGTAAAAGTACAA
Organism: Holothuria leucospilota; assembly: GCA_029531755.1. Classification (NCBI taxonomy): domain Eukaryota; kingdom Metazoa; phylum Echinodermata; class Holothuroidea; order Aspidochirotida; family Holothuriidae; genus Holothuria; species Holothuria leucospilota. Next base: position 44,408,032 of record CM055965.1, on the reverse strand, counting down.
CACTGTGGACACTCACAAGTACAATTTACAAACTTTATAATATTCACACAACAACAGAGTTGTCTTTGCTTCACAGAATAATTTAAACATTCCAAACTACTCTTCATTCTTCAAATACGAAAAACAACAGAAACCTTAAACTTTCCTCACTAGGTGATGAAAAGTTTTAATCAATGCTTGTGTCAGTTGAAATCATCAAATTTCAAGAGCATTAAACATTTCTTAAAATAACTTCAGATGTAAACTGATGTAAGAAGTGATAATAAGTTGTTTCTCTTGTGCTATGATTACAAATAAGAGATGAATCTTACAAAATAAAACCAAAGCAGGCTATAAATGATTGAAAACTGTCTTCTTCAGAGCATCAGTTTTCGATATTGGTGATTCATCAAAATGTGATGACACCCACATCATGTAATGAAAAATCGTAAAATTTAGGAAAAGTATCCACAGAACAACAGTTACTGTATTTGACGAAGATGTTTATGTCTTAAAATTTTAATATAATTGCAAAATAAATCATCTTTCCAAGAAAAGTTGTTTTAAAATGAAGCTCCATTTTACAAAGTAACTGAACTGCAGTTGGACTTAAATCAGCATGAAATAGGATAACAATGTTTGGAAACATGAAAGGAATTGGTTCTATAATTTATAACCATATAGGCGTCAGGAAATCACTTCCTCTCTGTCATCTGATACTAAATTAAAACTTCACAACACGAAGATTGTAAACTGTTTGATTTAGAGACTGCGAGTTTACTGTGCACTTTTCTTTAAAGGGACAACGCAGTCACCCCAATTTGGAATAGCATATCCGCATATCCTACTTCATGAATGGCTCTTGAGAATCATGGGATAATATACTTCACACTGAACTGTCGATTCATGCAGAGTAACTTCTTTGTTTACTTTGAAATACATTTAATGTCCTGAAATATCATGAAAGATATTTTGAAGGGAAATAAGAGGATATCTGTGAAATTCAGGTTTTGTTTCTAAATAAGTTTGGGGTGACTGCTTATACCCTTTAATCTCACTGACAGACTGGTAATGCAGGACAGATCACATTGCTACTATCACTTTTTACCATGTGCATAATGCATGAAATTGCTCTTAGATCCGGCAGAAAGGTTGCATCAGACAGGTGGACAGATTCTGTCACGAACTCATGTCTCGGAAGGATTCTTGATAATGAGCCACTAAAAAGGTTAGAAAGGTACACTGGGAGGCAAGATAAGGGGGGTATGTAGAGGATTCCAGGTGGTGTGACTTCCACTCCAGCTCTTTCAGAAGAGTGGCAATGACAAACTTTTGAAGCAAACACAGGGGCAAGAATACAGTAATTTATTACTCATTTTATGCCAACCTGGAAAGGAAAAGGAATTTTTCTTTTCCTTTTTCATCGCCCGAAGAAAAGCTAGTTTCTTGGGTTTCTGACAATAAATTACAGCAACTTTTCCCAAACATATGGATGCTGACCAAACATAATGTAAAAACTACCTTAACTGCTTCACAGCTCTTGTAGACTTATTCAAACTGTATGGTGAATTTTTCTTACTTCATTTCATTTTTACATGAATATTTCTTTGAACATTGTCAACATGTTGACAAAAAACTCACAAATCCATAAGAAAGATGGCACAAGCCCATTGCAAGCTGTAAATGTTCAAAATATTAACATTCTTATTAATTCTTTTATCCAGTAACAATTATTTTAATTAGAAAAGTTGCTTGTCACCTGTTCCTTCAATTGGACAATAAATTTTATGCCAATTCCAAACTGAGTTCACCACGCACACTACTGAAATGCAACCACAAATAATATTCTGTAGTTTCTTTGTAAACTTTTATTCTATGACTCTCTCTGGCAAAATTTCATTTCACTAAAATTATTTACATAATCCACACAGTCCTCAAATTACTCTCCTTTTTTGAAAGCTTTCTCCATCAGAGCAGAAAATATTTAATACCTATGGCTACACTGATACCATTTATTTCACCCTTTCTGTTGACATAATATGTTGATATAATATAAAGCTCTATACATAAGATAAATATTTGTCTTTTCCGTTTCCATGAAAAAATTCTTGATATTTCAAGGAAATACTCCCTCCTCTGTGTTAAGCCTATCGACTTCATATACCCTCCATATGACAACTCCATTACAAATTAAAGTTCATTTGTGACTAATTCCATCTTTGAATCTTTGAAAAAAACCCATGACAACAATATCTTCCCCAGAGAGATACGTGCAAGAATTACGGAGATACTTTTTTGCTAAGGAAAGAGCAGTAGGTGTCAGAATACCAGAAGCATGTTCACAGATGCCTAAGGACTTCTTTGAATTTAACAAGAAGGTTACAGCTCACGAAAGCCTCAAGAGTGGAATAATGGTTGTACATAATTCACGAAGAATTAGTCTAGTACTGTAAGATGTGACCTCTTGGGTGGTTGTTAGATAATGCGTTTGGTGCAGTAATCGTCTTTGATATTTATGGAGAGTTCAGATCCATAGTATACCACACTTTAAGTATTGGGGAGTAAATAAATGTTATTTTTACAGCAAAAACACTGTCAAAAAGTATTCCACTGAAGACTGATTACTGTAAAACTAATATATTAGAATATGAAAAAAAGTTTTTACAGATATAAGTGAAGGGATCCCAAAGCTTGACTTTACAAAAGTGTTTACCCTATGACACAGACAAAAGGAAAGTTAGGAACTATTTATCTATTCCAGTTGTCTCTTTTTGTTTCTCCCAAGAATAATTAATGGGAATTAAAGTGCCCTTAGATGCTACTGCTCTAGAATTCTGTACTCTCTAAGTTCAGGCAAAGTACCGTCTCAATAATGGAGATTTTTTTAGTTGAATGGGTCGATGCAGGCTTTGAACTAGGTGCTGGCAGGGGCAAGCTATTTTGGGGGGTTAGGGGAGGGGGAAAACCAGAAGTTGCCTTGACCTTTCTTTGATAGGGCAGGACAACAATGCAACTCCCCAAAAATTACCAGGGAACTGAAACATTTGTACAGGTCAACAGGAAAAATGCACTGGGTAGCCCCAAAAATAAAAAATCAATACCTATGCCATCATAAAAAGTACCATTCAAACTTTATTCAAAGTAATGATTGGTTTCTTTGCTGACAGAAAGTGACCGACCTATTCTAAAAAGGGGCAAGGAAATATCCTACCACAGCATAACTTTAAGTTCTAGGGATAACACAGCAAGCAGTATGATGGCTGAGAAGGTGGTCAAGTCAAGCAGTTGAGTCATAGTGTCCAATCAAGGGATGTAGTTCCTTTGGGGAGCAGAAATGCTCCAGGAGTAGCACTGGTTTTCACCCTCCAACACTAGATAAAGGGCCTCATTTTTAAACAAAAAAAGCTTCCAACTATTTGCCATTTGACAAGCTGAGCAGTAACTTTTTCCCCCTAGTCTCTCCCTTAAAACATGACCAGCCGATTAGAGTATGTCAACCACTGTTAAAAGTTTTGTCATTTTGATGACAAAGACTGATCCAGAAATTTATGCCTGCAATCCTACATTACACTTTTGACCTGTATTATTTTTCACCTTTTTTGGCTAGAGTTTCAGCCATCAAATGCCCATTTCTGCTTATGATGCTCTGTTTAATTTGTTAATGGACAAGTCAGCATTCCTGGTAAATAACAACAGGAGCTGTAAGCTAGATACAACAAGAGGCTTTAAATGGGATTTTAAACACCATCTTTCCTCAAAGATAATCCACGATTTTGGTACACTAAATTAAAAGTGGTTCATCGTAATCAGGATAAAGTACAGTATTAGGCTAGCTTTAAAGGGAAAATTGAGTCACCCAAATTAGAATAAGTACATCCCTGTATCATAATTCATGTATGATTCTGTTTAGTCATGTGACAACATTTTTTGTTACTGAATAGTCAATAACTTCATGGAGAATAATCTCCTTGCTTTACATTTTGTTTGTAACATTTATGTTCAAAAACACCTTCAGAAGCACTTGTTATGAAAATAAGAGGAAATTTGCTAGAGTTTGATGATTTTTCAAAGCAAATTTAGGGTAGCTGCTTATTCCCTTTAAATATGAATAAAGTTGAAACACCAGACACTGTTAATACCATGACTTCATTTCTATGGATATTTGCAACTCATGCTAAACAGAAAAGATTACTTTCAGATGAAACAAATAAGAGGAAAGATCACACAGTTGATAGTCCTAACTAGATTACTGCTCCTAGATGTTGAGGCCCTATCTTCAACAAGATATCGATTTACGTAAGTGAAGGCATGCACAGAAGGATAACAAAAATGATTCCCAACCTCGGTGATAAGGACAATTCAGAGAGGCTCAAATGCACCAATCTAATGTCTTTAGAAACAAGAAGGCCATGGGGCTGACCTGACTGAAGGTTTCAAAAGGAAGAGAGCTTTTGACAGAACCCCAACTGATCCTCTGTTTTAATTGAAAAGTCATCAGAATTTCTGTATGATCACAAGGGGGCATGAGATGACAATTCTTAAGCAGCACCAAACCTTACGGAGAAACGCTACTTTTCTCAGCATGCCATTGATGACTGGAACTCTCTGCTGTCAAAAGTTGTAAATGCCAAGACCGTTTTACAATTCAAAAAGATCACAGGACTTCTTTTCAAGAAGATTTGGGGGAGGGTGCATGCAACCAGACTGAGGAAGCTATCTGCCCCATTAACCAACCAAGGCCATTGGGAATTTTGAGCCATACTAGGCCTAGTTCCTGGTTCACCAGGTAAGTAAAGCAGGTACATAAACGTAAACATAAATGTAAACCTGACAGGAGGGAGATCACGTGGGTCATGCAGCTAGCAATTAATGGTATATAAAATGAACAATATTAAGACACACTGTTATGAGAAAATGAAGGGGTAGGGGTGGGAAGGTGTGACTAACATCAAAGGAAGGGGCTTTTTCCCATGGATCCCTAATTTCCTACTAGCTGAAAATGGATTTGCATTCACAAACACTTAAAGGGAAAAAGATGAAAGGATTCAAAAGATACCTCTGTTATTTTCATCCCTTACTCATCCTTCAAAACATACTTGTTTGATAACTTGTTTGACAAAATCACTTCTCACAAAAGGTAAGAAACTACTTCTTCAGGAATTTTACAAAGCAACCTACAAACACGTCACCTTCTTAGGGAAAAAAAGCTTAAGTGCCCTAAAACTAAACCAGTATTTATGCAAGCAGAAGTTTGACAGATGGTTTCAGGATCTTTATTAACATGCAGGAACATTCCTGCTCAAGGACACATTCTTTCATCTCAAAATGAAAGCTGCATTCACGATCACCAGACTGTCTAATGTCACGAGTCACATGACCAGTTGGGCTAGCTTTTAGTGGTTTTGTATTACACTTCATCGCCATCCTTGTCAAGCAATGCAAATTGAAGACCACTTACATATCAACTTAGAAACCAAACCATCAACAAACTCCATTCTTGAAAGAACAAGTTCTTTAATATTAAAGCATTTCCATGTTCATTCAAGCATGCATTCTAGATTACTTTTTCTTTCCTTAAAGATGAAAAAGTTCTCACTTACATATTCTTTGACATTTTTACTACTTAAAACCAAAGTAATGTTTTTAGCTGTCAGAGTAACCTAGTTATTTGCAACTCAAAAAGACATTTAAAAAGAAAAATTAGAATATCCACATAGGGAAGACTGAGAAGCACTCCAAGAGCAGTCCAATTTTGTCTTGAATGTACAGACTAGTAGAAACTTGATGTTTTTACAAGCAGCCATACCTTTTACTTTACATCACAATTTGTCAGGTTCCCCCTGTTAAGGGAAGAACATTCCCAGTAAAGTAATATAGTGTTTTATGTCTCACACTATCCATAAGGCATTTATCACAATTTCCACAGATGAAGCTCTTCCTCTTTTAGTGTCACAGACAAATTAAAATCACATCGAAGGTGAAAGAAGTTGCTGCATTGCTTGAGCCATGAGCCGGAAAAATACCCTATTCCTCTGGGGCTATTAGGCCCAGCCAAGGGCATCATTGAATATCGATTTATTCTGTCAGACAGACTTCCTGTTTCTAAGACTTGTCTCTCGGGGATAAACGATGGAGCTTTTGGATATGTTAAAATTCAAGGGACGACGCACAAATTTCACAGGACTTGTTGCTTTCTGGCTTCAATCATGCATAATCATGCAATTACAAAATATTCTGGATATGAACATTTTCTCCTTTGTAAGGTAGTGACCCTAGCCATGCAAGTAAAAACTATTTCCATCCTCCTGATGTACCCCTCTACCAAACCTGAATATCATTGTAAGAGTTATTTTATACACATTTGATAAATATTGTAAGTACAGTACACTAGAACCATATTTCCAATGAGGTAAGTGATTACACCTTAAAGGCAATAGGCAGTCACCCCAAAATTGCTTTGAAAAGTCAGCAAACTCTTGCAAATCTCTATTTATTTGCCTTACAGGCACCTCTGAAGATGTTTTGAACCTAACTGCTACAAACAAAAGGTAAACAAAGGAGTTATTCTCCATGAATTTAGCAATTCAGTAACAAATATATTGCCACATGATCAAAAAAAGCCATTCAAGCATTAGGATGATGGGGTACACTAATTCTGATTGGGGTGACTGCATTTTCCCTTTTTGAAGCCAATGAGAGTATATACTGTTTATATATGTGTAAACGTCTATTTTATTGAGAACTGACACAGGCAAACTTTACATTCATGCAGAAAAAGATAATTCACCTGAAACTGAAAAACAAACTTATGAAATAAAGAGATCACAAATGTCACATGACATAAACCAAGCAAGAGGGCGTAACAACATTAATGTAACAGGCAAAGAAAGAAAATACTTAAGCACTCTTGAAAATGAGTATTTTGCTTTTATCTTTTATATGCCACCTAAAATTTGTTGTTCGATCAACAATGACAGCATCATAAAGAATTATCAGTAAAGGTAGGTACAGGGAGAGGGGAAGGTTGGGTGGGTGGGAGAAGGGAGAGGCGTGCTATTATTGTGGGGTACAATGCAACAGTGGCATAATACTGAATACTAAAGGTCTCTGCATAGTTAGAATATGCAGTCCAAGGTGGGTTTATTTATAAGACAAACATGATTACTACAAAAAAAAAAAAAATTGCAGAAAATTTTTGCCATGAATGTTTTGATTTGAAATGAAAGAAGTGGCCAAAAGGTGGAGAGGGGAGACTAGGAGGGTAGCAAAAACTAAACAGAAGGGGTAAAGTGTTTGTTCTTAACCCCTGTAGCTGTTACTGTTTGTCAGTGTCTCTTGTGATTCTTACCTGTGTTATGTCATCTGAATGAGATTCTTTGTAGGCACCCAGGAGATTCGTTGATCTGACATCCCTGAAAAAGTGAGAGAAACATAACCCATGAAAATAAAACAAAAAATATTCTGAAAAGTTACAGAGTTATTATCTCACATAATTACTTACATGCTATTTTTATTTCATCAGTTCAAGTAATAAAGATGACAACTGAAGCATAAAACCCACTAATTAAAGGATAAATACTACACACTACATTTTAAACTACACAGTCTACCTTCAAGCATTATGATTATGACGGAGATCCTCTATGGTTATGAGACTAAGGGGTCAGTCGGTGTCATGTCACTTCCCCTTGACAACAGTGTGTTGGAGTGAAAACAATCTATTGCACATATACGGCATGCAGTGTAGGACGTAAAGTGTTCCCATATGATCATACTGCAGTCAGTTGTTATTTTCACTCCAAAGTTGCTAGGGTAACGGAAAAGACCCGGATGACCAACCGACCCCATTGGGAGCTTGCACCAAAGGTCAAAAGGTCAAATTCAGTGGACACGCCAGTTGTTCTGGAGTACACTGCTCCATGCACCACACTGCTTTAGTACATAACCTCTCCGTGTATTTTTGTTTGTCCTCCAGAAGGTGGTTGTGTTAGCTGACTTTTGTACGCATGGAATCTCCTATATTTCCTTTACTTCACATCTAATAGGGTTTTCAGTACTTAAAATTGGCAGCTTTCCTTCCCATTAATACTCTACTTATGGTAAGGACAGAAAACAGATACTCAATGCAGTTCAATACCACAAAGAGGTTTTGAATATTGTTGCATTATTTATGACCCGTACAAACGACAGGTGGATTTCTGAGTAATCTTCAAAACTTCTAATTTTAGCTGTTTTTAAGCGACAACCTGAAGCATTACATCAAGAGCACTGGCTTAAATGCTGCACAGTTTAACTTCCTTTAGGAAAAGTAAGCCCACACCATAGCTTACGAAAAAAGAATATGGAAGCCTTTTCTTTTACAATTCAAAGTTTTTGATTCAAAGTCCAGTTAAGAAATTACCCCAAGTCATCCTTGTTTAGAAGGGTGGGCTACAGAGGCAAAATTTATTAATGGCAAAGAGGGTTAAATTAAAAGGGTAAAATTTTTGTTCTGTTTTCATCTTTCATATTGATTTCTTTTAAAGCTTACATATAAAATCTTATACTTATGTCTACATGGATGTCTGACAATTGTCTCTGATCTTAGCAGCAAATTATCCATTCACTATCTTAAAGATCTGGTGACATGAAAATGATGAAGTTGGAGAGTTGATGTAAATAGCATTAAAAACCTAGAAAATGACCATTATTCTCTGCAAATTCCATCAAATATTGAATATTTAACACAGTTATTTTTAATTTACACTTATATCATGAATAAACATGAGCTTAATATATGCAATATTAAACCTTCATTTTAAGGACAGCTGTGGCATTACAAGTTGTTTGTTGTACTTTGCTTCCTTGTTATATGTTCTGTAGTTGTGTTGCCCATATTTACGTTAATTAGTCTGTCAGGGAGACTGCTTGTACAAGCTTTAGCTTTTTCAGTCCTCCTCCACCTTCTTGTTGCAATCCCAGTGTATGAGTTTTATGGTTACTGATGTGGAAAATAAACTGAAACTAAACTGAAACATCTGTATTTCCTCTGGGACTTAATTTGGAAGTTTGAACTGTCTCCTGGAAAAGTATTGATATCCCTCACTAATCTGTAAACTAACTGATGAGTAAATTATGAGATAATTAATGTACCTGGTTAACAAGAGAATACCAACACTGTGCAGTACTACACATTACTATTTTTGCTTTGGCAATGAACTCCAGAAATGGTCAAACTTTTAAGAGGATTGGCTAAAGCTATTGAAATAATTCTAACACATCTTCCCTTGGGGGATTTTACTCTTTATTTGGCAAGTAAAATCATGCTTTTTGGGTGGCATGTCACCATAACTTTAAAGTGATTCACTGTATTCCACAAAAGACAAATACATAAAACTATCATTTTCAAAAATATTGGCATAATATTCCATCAGAACAATAAAGAGAAATAAAGATCCCTCAAAGAGGTAATTCTGCCAATTGTTGTTTGCTTAACATAAAAGCAATGATAAGAAAATGTGAAATTTGAAATGTCTGGGAACAAAATTAATTCCATTCAATCCCACTTTTGTTTGGAAAAGCCAATGAGAGAGCATTAACATATGAACATTCAATAAGACAAAACAGGACAATAATCACTGCACATGTATAAGCCAGCAAATAGTCACTATACACAAGGGGCAGCAACCTAAAGCTCTGACAAAGGAGACAGGTCGAAGAAAGGATGTAGAACTATCCCCAGCTAAATGTGTGAAAAGCAGCAGCAACATAAGGCCACTAAATGTACACTACTTTGGTACAAGCAGCTGTGTGACATAATACATATTCATATAAATGTACTCAGATAGGGGTGGTTTAAGCTGCTGATGATGAGAATGGTTTTATTTGAATAGCTGGAAAGTTTTCACTGTTTTTATGGTGTTTTCTTAAATTTAACTATTCTCATTGTCATTTCTATAGTGTTTTAATGGAAAATTTCATCAATGACAATCATACTTCCTACAATGGAAAATACAAAGAAAAAAATAAGACTTAATGTTATTCATTTTTCAATACACACAGAATCACTTTAAAGCTCAAAAATATATGATTAAATGAATCTATGTCATAGCAGGGAGTTGCCATTGACAATTCTGTGGTTATAGTGTGTGATGTAGATACACTGAATGGCGTAAAAATGGTACCATACTGTGCATGCAAAATTCACAGCTGGCAGTACTATGAAGAGAAACCACTTTAAATTGTATAAAACAGCATCCAACCCACACGGTCAACAAGTGTTTGTACTATTAAGATCAAATTTGTAAGGAAATTACAAACGAGTGGACATGTGTTCTTCTGGTTAAGAAGCAATTCTGTAGCACACCTACTGATCACAGTTTAATATTCACAAGAAGCAAGTGACTTTATGGTGATTTTTTCAGCCTGACTCCATATTGTGTTTATATCCCAAACATTAAAAAGTAAAGATGGCATAACAACTACTTAGGTCAATGAGAATTTCAGTAATTATAACTTGGTTTTCTCTCATTTGCATAATATAACAATTCTTAATTATTCCCAAAAGACCATGTAGTGATGACCCCTTTAATATAATTAAAGATGTAAGGACATGCAACCAAGATAGTTTGTCCACATTTAAAAGCTAAAGATTACATTTACCAGATATCTGAACCTTCATTCATAATGCAAAGATCATGTTGTGAATTGTTGTCTAGTGTATTTTTTTTAATTGCATTTTCTTAACCTGCTAATTTCTTGTCAACTATGTTTGGTTTATTGTAGTTTTATGCGTGATGTTAACTTTTTTATAGGAGAAAAACTCACATATCCAAAATGTGTAACTCCTAAGGGCAGATCAAAATTGAAACATAACCTCAATTTATGGATTGAAAAACAAGACATTTTTGATATTCAAAGAATTCTGGGTAGATCTGGGTACATCTTTGTTTACTGATGTGACAAAAAACACTGATAAAAAGTGAACTTATTTTTTGAGCCCAGGAACACACAAAAAATATGAGCCTAGGGAGCACTGCATACTGCATAATACATGTTATCAATATTGTACAATTTATGTAATAAACAACCACAAAATTTCAATTGCCAAAACAGCTTTCATAAGGAGACACAATCTAGAAAGACTATTGACTTCTCTAAAGACAATAAACAAAACAGTACTCTTCGTATAAATGGTGAAAGGCTCCAACATTCTTAGTATACCCACTTAAACGAACTGAAACATTGATACCTGTTACAACTTTTATTTCTGTCCTATCTCTATTCTACCATACATCTTTGCACACCAAAGTGTTTACAGTTTTTATTTCTGACCCAACCTTTGCATACTGTATTACCAACATATTTTTTTATTCTTTTTGTTTTTAGCAATCAAGGGATGACTGCTGAAGCAGAAGTCAAAACAAGCTTCCAAAAATGCACTGTATGGTGATTAATTAGACCCAAGGGATACTTTTTCTAGGAAATAATAACTAAAAAAAAAAAGAGTGCAAAAATGCAATTCATTCTCTCTGAGTCTGATTACCACAAGTAACGCATGTAACAAAGTGTGGGAAGGTACCATTCACACAAGAGACTGTGAAGTACTAATCATGCTGTTATGACCCTGACAGACCTTAGAGAATGAATCAGCAGGGTCCTCTAAGAAGGACCTGATGGGATTCTATCCCAACTGCAAAAATAAACAACCAATCATATTTAATATAAAATAATAATAACAAGACCATATCTTTACCTGCATTACAATTGTACTGGTATCTCCACAAAAAAGGAATCAAAAAGGCATCTTTTCCCCTTCCACACATCATACACGATTTTTCCAAAACTTCCTGCAATTTATCTACAGTAAGATAACTAAAATGAGTACTGCTGTCTAAGCATAAATGGGAATCAAATGCATAAGAATATTTTCTTGACAAGATTCTTCCACATTTTAAAGTCCTTCAATTGTGCATCTTACGTAAACATGTACTTATACTATTCTGAGTAAGTATATCTCTAAATTATCCAAACTGTTTCATAGTCCCAGCTCCAAATCCAAGCTCTGCCAATTTTTTTTCATGACTTGTCAGGGTTTGCGTTTCTCTGAAAAAGTCGTCGTAAGTTTTCATGATAGTATTTTCTTTTTTACGGCCATTCAAAATTTCACGTCGTAACTTTTAAAATTTCTGGCGTAAATGATTAAATATACAGTGCCTACCGCGATAAGCCGTAAATGGCAACGTTAGGCCTAGCCTATATAGCCTACAACAACGTTGGCACAATTTATCGATAAATTCAAGTGTGAATAAAATAAGTTAATACCGAAATGTTTTTTGATGACAAACGATCCTTGGATAATAAAGAATATTGTCACTTCCCTCAAAGAGAAATTTGGCCGAAAATATCAAATATTTCCGTGTATGATCCACCAACAGGTGTAGCTTTACCTAACGTTAGCAATATTAGATTAAACACAATGACAAGTGTATTTCCATACAGTGTAGACACAGCATGTATGCATATGACTTTAAGACAGTGCCGTCCGATCCGAAACGTTCGTTGTCACTTGTCCAAAGTTGCAAGACATTGGGATAGACCATTATTTTGGAGGTGTTCTTTTTGTTAATTATTTGGTTTTAAGAAACTCAATAATTTTCAGTAGGTGAGTGTTTAGTGAGTCAAATTTTCTGTTGTAAAGATGGGCAAGTCAAAATTTATATTTACAACTGAATTGTGTTTTTGGTCGTAAGTAAAATTTCCGTCGGCGTAAAAAACGCCCGTTTCAGCATAAAACGCAAACCCTGTGACTTGTGTGTCAGGCTACCTGTTCTCTAATTCTACTTGCCCACATGGATATCTACTTCTCTCATTCAAATCTGCTGCACAGCCTTTGAACTTAGACTTCCCTGGGGTACTTGCCCTGCTGGCTATGGTACTATTAAGCAGTACACTAGCCCAGGTTATTTTCTACTTGCCCTAGACTGTTGGGCAAGGGATTTGTCGAGAACTTTCCAAACTGTATCTTGGTATTCTTTCCTTGCTAACCAACCCCATATTCCCTTTCTTAAATTGTTGCAATCACAGTCATTCAAGTAAGACCTGCTTGTACTGCTGAGAGATGCCAAACGTAATTTACTGCAAAATGGAGAAATGGAGTTTCCTGCTATTAAATGGTAGGAAGAGAGGTATCCAAATTTTCTATCCTGACCTCTTTTTAGTAATGAATTCCTGTTTAAAATGGTCATTTTACTGAATAAAACATACATACTGTACTTGCCACGGAGAATTTGGGCCAGACTGGAGAAAGTCCATAAATTATGCCAGTTAAACATTTTGACACCATAGTTTAAAAGATCACCTCTCTCTGTCAAGACATAGGATTCTACTGCATGCAAGCAGAATCTACCCGGACAGTTAAAGAGTCATTACATTCCAACTATAAATTACAAAATATCAACGACTGCAGCACAAGGTGGTGACATTTAAGTGCTGCCTTTACTTCATTTAAGTTGCAGGAGCAGAAAGAAATAGTGTACATAAAGTCTAAAATCACAAAAATACATATTTTAGAGGTTGGAAAATGAATTCCGTTCCTCCAACCCCTATTTTTATGTCTCACTTCTTCGGTGAGATACAGTATAAAATATTGAAATTTATTAACTGAATTTGAAAGTCTATTGCATAACAATTTGTGGTGTACTTTTTGTACAACTCACATTACAGGTCCATTTGTTTCCTTTTAAAGTTAAAATAAGTATATGACCTTGATAAAAATAATTGTTTTCTGGCAAAACATGTTGAAGGGAGAGGGCTTGCATAATCAAGACACCCTATAGCCTATAACAGTAAGACAGTGATCACATTTTGACAAGAGGTGCAGTGGCTTTCAAAAATAAACAAAGAAAAACAAAGACAGTAATTTGAATAGTACAAGAATGAAAACACAAATTACTGCACAATAAACAACCATTTTAAATTGAGTGAATATGCTTCAGCATTTTACATCTCAGCTCAGGAATGTCCTGCGAAGATTGAAGTTGGACCAGTTGGATTCATTTTTCAAGCTTTGTAACATGTATTTTTGAAATTTCAGACTCAAGGTAAACTTTAAAACAAACAAAACATGTGTGTTTCACAGAGCATGATATCTTTTTCACGATTTTTCCACCTTTCCTTTGTCATCTTTCCATGTAAAAACAAATCTTTTGTCCTTGTCTAAAAGAACAAATGTTTATCATCATACTAAAAAAGTTAATATTCATAGTGATGCATTTTCCTCAGACACTCAGGAAAAAAAGACATTAAAAACTAACCAAAACATAAGATAGGCATCTTCTTCGACTAATTCAGTTCCGGCGCAGACGACATCATCATCACAGTTAACATCAAAGGAGGTAAAAGCACAGCCCTCATAACCTATTTAAAAAAATTTGATTCATTTCCAGATCACAAAACAACTACACATTTTTATTGATTAGATCTGAGTACATTCTTTTATTTACAATAAGAAACTGGCACGCAATAGCAGTTCACGGACATTGTCAGTGAGGCATTCTTTACAGAAATTATTTGCAATCTCTGTAAAATCTACTTCAAGGATTTATCCAATCATGGCTAAAATTTAACATTGTAGAGTGCTGTCTAAGATGCTAATGATGGCAAATTTAAACCAATGGACAAGAAGAGAATGAAGCTTTCTTTCTTGCAGACAAATGTCTCTTTGACAATTTTGCTTACTGTATGAAAAGTGACTAGGTACGATCTCTACATCATATCTTTAGTACATGGTTCAAAGTGAGATTCAAACCTTTACACAACTTTTATCAAAAGTATACAATATCTTTGTTTTACACTATTCTTTCCAGGATTGCAAATCCCATGACATTTCTATGATTTCTATACACAAAGTACATACTGTACATATTATTATGCATTTTTAAGGGACCTAACTTGACCAATTTTTAAGGGAAATGAAACTTCTAAGAAAATTAAGATCTTATTCCACTCACCAGTAAATATTTGTGGAGGTTTGAAGCCTTTCGTTCTTGTATCCCAACATCTGAAAAAAAAGAAAATTTAACTTCACTGAAAATACAGTTTTGCATAACTTTTCTCTTTCAATTTAGTTACATGAACATCTATTAAAGCAGAGTCAAGAAGATGTTTAAACACAAACTATTCATACATACATATGTACACACATAAGGATAAAAGAAACAATCAAAAGTGATATTTACGAGCTCAAACAACTGTAAGTATAAAGTGTATATGATTATGAATGTCAATGGTATTCATCACGGTAGTAGAATAGTAGAATATAAATCCAAGCTCATGGGCTTACACTACCTACGGTATCATACCAAAATCACCAGACCCTCATAGCATACCTGTGACCATTTCCTATGAGACAATCTAATCAGTTTGTCACATGATGTTACTAGGATAGGTGAGGAAAATTTCCTACTCAATACAGCTAAGTCCCAAACCATTGATTATGAATGATTTTATTTACAAAAAGCAAGCACACAATTCCCTTGAACCTTTATGTAGCAAAAATTTGCTCCCAGTACCTACTTCTGTTCCAAACTGTATGTGCCATTTCAACATTAGCACATGCAGTGCTCTTCATTCCCCATTCCTGCCACATGAGTAGCAAGAAAAACCATCACTTATAACATTCTTGGTGAAGGGAGGGGAGGGGGGGGGGAGAGGGAGGAATTATACCTCCATCATTTTCAATAAAAGGTGTTAATAACAGACCCATGCGGTGAATTCACGCAAATCCCTCTCTTCCACTGTCCCTCCTCCCTCCCCTCCAAAAATAATTAAGCCTAAACAAGCACTCTATGCCTCAAGAATTGGTTGTTAGGCTATGGGCATGATTTATCTGTGTGAATAAATGGAATTGCCACTTTTGTCTACTGCAAGTACAGTATTTTAACAATCTTTCTAAAAGTCTTTATATCTGATACAGGCATTGCACGCACCCATAAACACACACACACACATCACCACTGTTCTGCAACGAGTTGCGACAAATTATGTTTTAAGAGAGACCAAATTTCACTTGACTTTACATTTCCACAGTTCTTTCGAAAGCCTTTTGATGGACATCTTTCCAGAAGAACATTTAGCCCAGTACTTCACAGAAAGAAAAAATCACATCCTTATTACTTAGTCCATTAGTTTACTGAGGACAAGTGGCAAACATTGCCATCAGCATCTTGTACATGATCTAAAATTAAAAGAGTCCTATTATTTATTTCTATTGTGTACAGTAGATCGTGTGAATGCTGCACTTGTATATGAAAGCAAAGGGAATCAATACCAAACTGCTACATGCTTGCTAATATACATGAGAGGAAATACATTCACACAACTACTGTAGAGAACAACTGCATTAGATGGTTTGCATACTACACGATATCTATTAAAATGGTCTTTTCTTTCATGACAAAAGTTAGTTGAATGAAAATTGGAAAGAAAATGGATGGATGGACGTAAATGGATGGTGCCCATCAGTTTAAAACATTATTACATTTAAACTTAATGTTAGGTGAATGTTTTACAGTTGATCAGTTTTCTTCCTTGAAGTTCCTGCTTAATTTTCAAGAGAACTGCCTTTCATTACTTGAAAAAAGTTCCAAACTTGATTACCAGACTAAATTTAAATGGTCACATGATGAAAAATGTTACATAAAAACCATTTAAAGTAGGGGCAATTATTTCATCCAAATTTCCCCCAAGTAAACTTACTTCTAGTATTTCCTCTATTTAAAAAAAAAAGAAAAGAAAAAAAAAAAGAAAAAAAAAATCTGCCCAATGCACCTCACAGACAAAGCTACAATAGCCTGTAGTGTATACACTTTCAATTGCTCAAGGCCATATGGGTGATTATTTAAATTAGGGTACCAATGGTAAAATATGCTTTTAAAGGCAACTGTCTTGCTATTTTAATCCACATGGTCTTTGCTATGCTTTCATTTTGTCCTCACTATTTATGTAAGTGCATATCTTTCAAAAAATAAGTATCATTGTAGTGAATCCTCTCAATTTTGATGAAAAAATTGGCTAAAATTCGCAATTTTGGGGGCAAAAAGTGTGACATTTAAACTACCATAGCAGAAATTAGATTTTCCCTTATTTTTACACTTATCTTGCTCAGTTATTTTAACTTAAATGGTTGATGAGGTATCAATTGTACCCTTGAAACTCATATTTTATCAGAAACTGACATTTTTCTCTTTCCTGGGATTCGACGAAAGAGAGGTTCCACGTGTAACATTTGGTGTTACCGTTAGTGTGAAATTTCAGTATCTTATTTTCCAAAAATTACCTACAGTAAAGACTAAATCTTTCTTGTTTTAGTGGTTGATTGAAGCCTGTGCAATTGTTTAATGCATATATAGGTTTGGACAAAAGCAATTGTACAGAAAAGAAAAACATAGCCATTTTGCATTTTGACAGGCCACTTTGGTGTCACGGAAATATGTTACATAGTGAACCTTTGCAGTTAAAATACTACTACTTCCTAAACTTGATATGTTGTCATTTTTAGCTGAACTATAGTATTTAACATAGCTTTTAACTTACAGGTAGTAAAACTGTGCCACCTTGTTTATGATATGAAATATCATGCAATATTACTTTGGTGTTCTCCCAATCTAGGTTACACGTGGAATGTATTGTTTGTGTCACAGAATTGAGATGAAACCCTTGACTAAGTAATCACAAGAGGTTTTAGCTTCAGACTGCTCAGATTAACTATAGAAAACCCATAAATGACATAAAATAACTCAATAAGTAGTCTTAGTGGGACAAACATATTTTTGGTGTTCATGTTACACTGTGAAACCTATAATTTCCGTGCAATGTGGCTATTTTGAGGTCAAACGTCATCTGAGCATTCATAAAACAACTTGTACAACACCATTTAGGCCTAAGGGTACAATGAACTAGTAAATATAACAATTCCACCCATGGTTTCACACCAAAAATTATGATACATGAAATTAGGGCTATAAATGTCATGTCACAGTCTGGCACCCTAATTAAAATAAACACCCATATTCTGTTGAGTATACAGTACTCTGGCCCACTCCAGTGTAATCTGCATCACATTTCATGGATCTGCACAAGCCACCATTGGTAAGTCAGACTGACACTGACACTATGGTTTCACTTCATGTCTATAAAGTACAGTCATTTACAGTGAAAAGAGATGCTGGGAGGTTCCTAAAAAGGTTTTTGTTATTGCAACATGCCCCTTTTAGATTCTTTTGCACTTTAGCTCTTCTGATCCCCAACAATGTTACACAAACTTATGTTTCTTATTGGGGAAATAACTTTCTCTACGTGCTCTCTGGATATTTGTCCAGATTGTGTATGATTATTATAAAGGGGTAAATGTTTCAAGATGTTCCTTCAACATACACTTGCTGAATGAACACTACCAAAAATCAAAGACAGATCTGGAAAGGCTACTGTACATTGTACATTTTTAAAAACTTTTGCAAAATAATTTGTAAAGAAAATACACTCTCAAGCATGGTTTACCTACAATTATATATTGTAAGTAATAATTTACATCACCTGAACTCAGAAAATATGTGTGGGTACAGTAGCCTGGGATGGATGATACAGTATCAGGAATTGCAAACTGATTTTCTGCTATCTACCAAAACATTTTCCTTCAATTTCTGCTCGATGCTGGGGAAATTCTCTCTAGATGAAACACTATCAAAATGAATTTTACCAATTTCCTGCTGGACTTGGCAATCAGTAGTTGTGCGATAGTAGAAGGGTCAAGGAGTGCAACAGATAGGCAAATTAAAAGTAGCCAAAGACAGCTTAAAGTGGATATGACACGGCCAAAGTAATTTTCTCAGTAAATACTCTTTGGGTACAGCCTGAAATGAAATAATTGTTTTCCGGACTAAACTACGATCATATATATATATAGAGGATTACGACCGTGTAAATCCCCGAGTACAGGCCAGGCTCAGTCCATCTGAAATCCGAAAGTGCAAACACGTATGTAAGCGCATCTTAAGACGTGACGTCATTGGCGGCACGGTCAGTAGCACACTACTGTACGAGGCAGTTCACCCATCGTTTCCTACATCGAATCATGTGAATGGTACATCATTGCAAACACCTGTGCTACGCATACGATACTAGAACAGTGTGTGTGACCAGTGACCACATTTTGTATGATGCATCGTTGCGCGGTGACTACATAGCATTCGCAACTTATTATGGACTGTCCATACATGTGCAGTGCTGTTCTGTACAGTGCACCAACTAAATTCCTTTTTGCACAAAAACAATACTGTGGCATATGTAGGGAAGCTAAAACATGCTCGCATATGCATGAGGGCATATTGGCCAATGATGTGCCTCGAAGCCCCCAACACAGTCCACGCATTGCGTTCTGTATGTTGTGCCGGTATTGTGATGTAAGCCTCTTCAAGAAGTTGCTAAGGTAACTTCACCTTAGTGTTACATTAGTTTCACATCTAGATACGCGTCCATACATGGCTCAGTGTTTGTGCCGCCAATTGTGTCATAAAAGTCACGTGACCTGACTTGTGTCATCTTTCGAAATTGGATTTTAGTACGTTTTTCTTCAAATTTCGTTTATGCCGAATTCCACAGATTTTAATTGTGTGTGAAATGATATTTATACAATACTGTATCCAATCTTGCAATACACTAAAGTTATTTTGGCCATGTCATGCCCACTTTAACAATAGGCTATGTACTTAGATTATGAACTATTAAACTTGGTTGGCAGTGAGTTTCACAATCCTATAGGTCCGGTACTGACATCACATTGTAGTATCAGGGAGGTGTTAGGAAGGAGAAACAACGACCAACCCTGTCAGACATTACTTGCTTGAAAATGATTTCTTTTCAGGCACTGCCATTTGATTGACAGGTCCCTTTGTTCCTGTTGTTAAGTGCGTGTGTTGACTAAACCCTTTTAATGATGATCTCCTTTCTTTTCCAAGTAATCCCAAGACAAAAACCGTTGTCTATACATGCTTTGAATATGGTTTGTTTCTGCCAATGAACAAAATTTAATCAAGATTTTCTGTAAAATGACTGGCAACAAATGTTTAAATAATGTACTTCAATTGTACCCCATGATTTTAATACGTCACCTGCTGGAAACATTGTTATAGCCTACACATTTGTCTTGGTTTTAAGAAAATCTTCACATCATTAATAAACATGCGAAAAGTAAATTGTAAAGAAATTCTTAGCTGAGTTTAAATGAAATGATATTTTGTGTGACGAATAACGATGAAAGGTTAAATTTCACATTTTTGCATGACGACTGGCAACGAAAAGTTAATAAGTTCAGCGTAAGAGGTGTGTCTTCTCTTTGTAATTTTGACAATGCATCACTGATCCTAGTTGATCTAGGAGGGTATTGAGATAAGGATTTTGAGAAAAAAGGCAAGATAACTGTTGGAAATGAACATTGCTTCAAAGAGTCTATTGAACATTGCATCTCCTTCCTCACACCTCCCTGGTAGTACCTCTGTTTTGGCCATTAAGCTTTTAAAGTATCACAATCTAGTGTCATGTACTGTGGTTGACACACCTCTGTATGAACTATGATGGACAGCAGTGGCGTAGCTAGGAATTCGGTGACGGGGGGGCCATGGAGCACGATTTACTATCTAAGCGGAGCGCCACCACAGGTTGGCGCGGAGCGTACAAGAAAATTTTTGGCTCCCCAAGGCTCTCAGATGGCTGGAGATTGCATCTCCAGGCCGTTTGACCTGCGCTGAAAATATCTCTAAATTGGCATTTCGTGTACTGACATTTTGTGTAATGACACATATTTAACAAAAAAAAAAAAAAAGAAAGAAAGAAAGAAAAAAATCACATAACTCCTCGGTAGATATGGATGTTCTTTATGACCACCATGGGCGGCGATCTGTCTTTGAAAGTGGGATATATAGTCAGCGGCAATATCTAAGCGGAGCGCCACCATCAGTTGGCGCGGAGCGTAGAAAATTTTGGCAAAAAATACCCCCAGATCACTGGAAATTGCCCTTCCCAGGCTTTTCAACGTGATACTAAGACAACTGTCTGATGTCTTTCCTAAAAAAATAGGCCTATTGGAAAAAGTCTAGAAATAGGTAAAGTGTTCTGACTTCCGGATATATAGTCAGCGGTAATATCTGAGCGGAGCGCCACCAAAGGTTGGCGCGTAGCGTACCAAGAAAATTTGAGCTTTGAATACATCCCAGATCGTCGGAAATGGCACTTGTCAGGCTTGATAGCAGCCATCATGATGCGCAATTGTTACGAAAAATTTTTTAAGGTTGATTTGAATTTGTTCTAAAACACATTAAGTTTGTCACAATTTATCCGACTTTATTCAAAATTATCCAGAATGGAGTTATCCCTATGGATTTCAGTGAATTGATTGGAACGGAGTTTTTCCACAGCCAGAGTCTATTATTATTATTGAGTACAGGTAACGCCAAGATTTGCCCGACGGGAGGCCTGCGACCCGAGGCCCCTAGAGCCCCAGTGCTGTTGAGTATAGGTGAGGTGGGATTTGAAAAAAAAACACCCTGTGTACTAGACCATTTCATTCGGGCCACATATTGCATAAAATTTGCATATGCTAGGGAAGCATAATTCGGCGTTGATTAAATGTTTTTCCCGGAATCTAAAATGTAAACTGGCAAAGCGCGTGAAGCGCGCAAAAATTTTTTGGTAGGTTTCACAAAAAAAGCAACACATGTAATCATGGAGAACAAAAAGAAGGAAAGTCTTTAGGGGTTTTAGACCGTATAAGAGATAAAATATGCATTGTATCGAAACTACCTTGACCATCCGATCAAATAGCCAAGCATTGCTCCGTGAGTCCTTCACCAACTGACCGTGCCGCATGACACACACAAAAGAGCAGTTACTAGCCTTTGCGATGGGAGGAAATTTCCGACCTCTACATAAACTGTGTACTTTTCCTACATGTTACTTTGTGAGGTGGGAAGGACTTGCGCTATCTAGCAATGTAGAGTGGAACCATAGAAGAAACTGGATTAGCTCTTCTGCGCGCGTAGCGCGCCGAAAATTTTGTGTTTTTAGAAGAGAAATTGTCCTCTTGAGAGCAAAAATGGGTAAAACGACACTGTAAATGTTGGATGTTGGGGGGCCAAAATGAGACTGCCCAAGAACTATAAAATATATTTTTTTTTTTATTTTTTTTGGCATCGGTGAGGGGGGGGCCATGGCCCAATGGCCCCCCCCTAAATACGCCAGTGATGGACAGCAACACGGTAGTGTTGTACCGATATTGCAAGTAGCTGATATTACCGATGCAAATATTTCTATTCTAAATATTAGCTTATACCAATCTGATACAAATATTTGGGAAATAAGCTTTCTGCATACTAAATGACAGGCTGCTGGCACCACAGCTAAGTGTGATTCATTTTGTTGAGGTAAAAATATTGGAACTTGTATTCAAAATACTATAGTAACGTACTGTACCATCCGTACCTTCCGTCAGGATACAGCCTTCAAACTTTTAAGGCATGTAAATGATTTACCGAAAGGTTTTACCCTTCTGTGACAAAGACTTTTAATTTGCACCAAACCAGATAAATGGTTTCAGGATTTTAAAATTGTTGTTTTTAGGATTTATATGTTTTTTGGAAGGTTTAACTTACTGCACCTATCTTATCAAGATAATGTGATTCAACCTTTTTTTGATCATCTAATGTTTTACTGTTTTGTACTTTTATTGAGCTTGTATGGTCACATGATTTCCAATGACACCTTTGTCATTGGCTGAATAAATACATACCATACAATACCATACCATTTTCATGACATAAAGGACAAGAAATATCAGTCAGGCAATATCAGCATTTAAGGAATATTCTACCAATACAGCTACAGGACTAAAATGGGGAATATAGTCCAATACTACAACACATACTGGAAATGCACGGACATCGCATGAAAATCCTGTCAGAACATTCCATTGAGTCCATAAAAAATCACAAGAAATTTAACCAGAAGGTAGTGAAACCTATTCTAACTGCACCAGAAATATCTACAATATCTAGCAAATGTCTTGGCTTCCTCACGATATTCATCTCTACATTATAAATTTATGCGACCTAAATGTAGAACTGGAGGAAAGCTTTTTTGCATGTTGCAGCAAAATGCATAGCAACTGGCCAACCTGTACATCATGGCAAAATGCAAGGCTAACAACATTTTATCATATACAGTAATGTGGTTCTCCTTTAGGCAAAATTACTAGGGATGTTAAATTTGAGCAAATGTGACAATTATGCCCTTGAAAATGCAGCTCTTTTAAGATGAACAATATACAGTACCTGTGATTCCATATGCAAAATAAAGCACATAGTTTGCAAAACTCCCTCAATGGCAATTATTTCTTGACGTAAATATTAAAATTCATTACATAAATTAAGTTTCCAGGTCCTAATTAGTCTCATGTTCCAACAATATCTGGGCTTCACTGCTATTGTTCAAGTTGTATGCATCCAGGGACTGCTCTACTCACATACAAGTGTACACGATTGTAAATGTATGCACATGTATGGTAAAATTAATATAAAATACACATTGAATGGGTGCTGCTCACAATAACAGGCACTTAGACAAATTAACTCAAACTTTCTCCATCTAGGGAAAATGATTCAGTGTGAAATATTGTCAAGTGATAAATACTCATTCTGTATTTTATGTTGGACAAAGGCTGTGTGACAGGGTGTACACAAGACAACATGTACTAAAAAAACATGCATGATCAAAATCAATCCACTACTGTATCTAAACACAGAGACTGCTGAAATGTAATAAGTTATTACACTTTCCAATGAAAGAATTTGTATGCAATACTATGTGTATCATATAGCCATTTACTGTATAGTGGGAAATTTCTGCGAGGCTAATTTTTGCTGAGTCTGTACCGTGTTCACATATTTGCGGAGTGAAGAATTTGCTGTTGCAGGCAACCAACATAGTCTTGTACAAATTAACGAAAGTACTTTCGCGGGTCTTATATTCGCGATTAGATACTTCGTCGCGAAAAGTGTGAAAATTTAAACCCCATGAAAATTTCCCACTATACAGTATTAAGGAAAATGCAGTCACCCCAGCTTGGATTAGTGTACCCGAGGTATTTCATGAATGGCTCTTGAGAAACGTGGGATGATGTGACAATATTTTTCTCACTCAGTTGTGAAATTCGCATAGAGTAATACCTTGGTTTAACTTGAAAAATGCAATTGTGTCCTAAAATATCATGAAAGATACTCAGAAGGCAAGTAACAGGATATCTGTGAAATATAGCTCTTGGTTCAAAATAAGTTTGGGGCCACGGCTTATGCCCTTTAAGCATAAGGCACACATACTGTAATGATCAGTACTAATGAAAGCAACTAAATACTAATTGCAGTGGGGAAATAGTCTACAGTAAAAACTAATTACAGCTCCTTTCTTAACACATCAACCTACAATGACTTTAACCTGACAGTTCTTTAAGAGTCCTGGATAAGTATTCAACAAGCTTGTCTTTCTACTTCAGTTTATTCACTGTTTCGATCCCCCAACAACCTAATTAATCCCAAGTCTGACTGACACAAGATTGAGGGTACTTCAGCCTAAATTTCAAGAAAGTGAGGCAATTTAAAAGAAGCATACATATGTTGAACATGTAGATGTACAACACAATAGTCAAGAGAAAAACGGTGTATGTTGCAATTTTAAACACTTTAAATGCAATGCAGAGTATTCACAATCACAATACAAGCACAATACTGTATGTTAATACTGGTGGACTGCAAATATGATGAAAAGTAGCAAAAACTCAAATATTCCCTGAAAAGCATAAAAGTACTAGGCCAGTTTCATTTGAGGGAGGCAAGGGGGAGGGGGATGAACACTTTTGCCTGAATTTTAAGCAAGTATGCCTTAAAAATATAGGGCCACCGATTTTCCGTGAAAAAAAGAGTCAATTTCCGTTACCGCAATTCCAAATTCCGTGAAAATCCGTGCAAGCAATTTGTCAAATCCGTGACTTTCTGTTTTGAATTGATTAGTGTGTTAGGCCAGTGCAGCCTAACCAGACTAAAATCCAATCACCAGCCTAACATCTACACATATATGTAATGGACAAAAAACAACCTAAAACAACTTGACTTACGATTGTTTGAGTGTGGGTCTCTTGTTCTTCTTACATAGTAAAAGATACGTATAAAATTATATCCAAATGATATGCAGGTACTAAATCCGATAATTATTCCACAATTGAAAGTGTAACTCGTCAGTCAGAACGTTATGGTCGTTCGATCATGAACGTAACAACAGAGCAAAACATGAAACTTGAGTAACGTGCGCAACAGTTTGTTATGACGCACTCATGCAAAGTATACCATACATACAGTACATGATACAGTATAAACAAGAATCAGCTACAGGCAACGGGATCGCGGGAAAACTTTGCAAGACTGAGCAACATTTGACCTACCGAAGGCTAGTAAATGCGCAACTCGCACCTGGTCCCTCATACAGTAAGCATCGGAGGGGTGAATTTCAAGTTTTCTATCAGATTGTAGCCCGCTAGAGCCATCCAGTGTTGTTACGTACAGACTTTTAAACTTTTTTTTTTCATTTTGCCCTCTTGATTGCAGACTTCTTTAGCATTCTGAGAGATTTTTGAAGTTCCGTGATTTTCCGTGAAAAAATTAAAATTCCGCGATTCCGTGACAATTTCCGTGATCGCGGAAAATCGGTGGCCCTATTTAAAATAACACATCTTGCACCCCCAAAATAGCAAATTTTCTGCCCAAATGGGGAAAGGGAGCTACAGCCTCCTGGTCCCCCATCTACAATCTTGTATGCCTATTCTGATAAGAATCACATTTTAGGTTTAAATCATTGTTGAGCTGTGTATGCCATGCCCCCTCTCCCCATCAGTAAAGGCTGCCACCCCATCGGGGAAAATTTCAAAATTCGTCAGGAAGCATATGATAAAATATGTAATCCTGATGACAGTCTGTTGCCCAATAATCTGATTAATTTTGCTCTTAGAAAGGGCAAATTCTTTAATAAAACCTCCAAACTGTTTCCAATTTTCTTCAATAAAAATCCAATTTTTCAAATTTTGCTACAACAAATCCATATTTTTCAAATTTCCTTCAATAAACACCACAAATTTTCAATTTGTTCTCAATAAATGATGGTGTGCTTCACATGGCAAAAGTTTCTGGCAAACCCTCACCTTTTTCAGGGCTTTAGGTTGCTGGCCCCCAGTCAGAGAACTTGCCCTCCCTCTCCCGCTGGGCAAATCCTGGCACCACCCCTGTAATTTTGTAGCAATATTACAAGTAGCCCATATTACCCAAATCAATATTTCAATTCTCAGCATATGCAAATTACAATCCCATAGCAATATTTGAGAAATGCACGTATAACGGCAAATACTAAAACATCTACAAGCCTGGACAAAAATACATGGGACAGCACCCCCGCTCCCCTGTTCAATGTTGAAATTCTTTAAATTCGGAATATCTTTGGGTTGGGACAACATTGATCAAGAGGGGGAGGGATTTTGGAAGACCGTGAATCTTTCGAAGTATTTTGCTACATTTGTGCAAAGTGTTCCATCATTTTTGTCTAGGATTGTAGGCTTTTGGGTACTTCCTCTATTGACTGTACAGTTTCATGTTCATGAGGTGAAATATCGAGACTCATTAGTCATACTAACTAAAATGTAACATTTTTATGAAGTATAAGATGAGAAATATCAGTTATAGCATCAGCATTCTGGTAAACTTTTACTGCTACCAAAAGTACAGAATATTTGCTGACACAGTTTACTGAATACTGATAACCATTCAACACTAGAATAAACACAACTTTTTGTCTCACAATAAAGAAGAGCACCACTTGTCCTAGACATTGCAACCTTTCCAATGGCTTCCATATCCCTTGAAAACATTTAGAAATGGCCAAAACTCTTGATGTACACTTTTGTATAGAGGGATTTCATGTGATGTCACGCGCAATGGATTCCCACGCACTGAAGGGCAAAACGCACATGCAGTAAGCGAATTTACAGCTCACACGCAGCGGCATAACCATAGATACTACTGTGACACAATGGACGTGTGCACGTCAAAACCAAAAAGATGCACAATCTTGCCCTTCAAAACAAAAAAGACGCGCGATCTTGCCCTTCAAAATTGCGTCTAGTTGGTTAAAGTCACGTGACTGAAATCCCTCTATAGGCAACAGGTGCCCTTTTTGAAAAACATAATGCACACTGAAAACATGTAAAAATATTTTGAAAAGAAAACAAAATCAAATTTTCCACTTCAAATCACAACAAATAGTCTTCAAAAGTTCACAAAAAAAAACCACTTTTAGAATGTCACTTGTTTCTTTAAATACAATATACCATGTAACTTTAAAAGTGGCCACAGGTGCCCCTTTTTCCTTTGAATATCTGCTGTAATGCAAATGGATGCCATCAAACATATAAAACTAATTGCCATTCCACTGAATCCCTTTTCACTCTTTTTTTAGAACTGCCACTTCTAAAGAAAATGGTTTTTATGTAGTTACTCTATAACTTCCTCAAATTATTTCTAATATTGACTTTGATCCACCTTACAGAATACAGAAGGCACTTGTGCATACACTTGTCTGATATCCATACAGTACATCAATCTGATGAAAATTTGTGTTTACTCCCGATCTATTCATACCTGACTATGGTGTTTCTTCCTTGGAACTGATTATAATACATGCCAAGCAGTTTGATTACTTTTTATATATATATATTTTCTGGTAAGATCTTTCAGATTCAAACCTCTTTACAATTTCACTAAATTTACATTCAGTGTTCAGCAGGAGCAAAAGAATGCATTTACTCTAAACTACTTTGCCATTTAAACTAATAAACAACCCGAATTGTATCACTTGACAACACCACAATAAAATGCTTTTAGTGCACAACAAGAAATGGTCCTTACGTCAAAACCAATAAAACATTACATACATTCTTTTGAATGCTGTAAAATGCTTTCACCAGAAAAAGGCAACTTCACATTTAAAATTCAATTAGTAATATTTAACATAGAAGACACATTACAGGAGCTAAATAAAAAGGATAAAATAATAAAAAGGAGCTAAATAAATACCTTCAGGCACTGAAAGTCCAATAGACCTTACCCACATGACGTCACAGAGCAAAAAGTGGGCCCTTATTTGGAGGGAATTGGGTATCATTGCAAGTTACACCAATAAATCCAGACAACTGATTTGTCAATCAATCAGATGTGCGTGTAAGTCTACTACACCCGCGTGAGAAGTCTACTACGTGTGTGTGTTGTGCTTGATTATTTTGCCTCCAAAATGATGTTGCTTGACGTCAATGCACGAGGTCTATATATGTACAAAA
The DNA here is from genome assembly GCA_029531755.1 of Holothuria leucospilota. Taxonomy (NCBI): domain Eukaryota; kingdom Metazoa; phylum Echinodermata; class Holothuroidea; order Aspidochirotida; family Holothuriidae; genus Holothuria; species Holothuria leucospilota. Next base: position 44,379,597 of record CM055965.1, on the reverse strand, counting down.
ATCAAACGGGATGTATCAACTAATACAAACGAGAAAGAAATGTCCGACACATAGTACAATGGCAGCTCACCTTATGGTTCCATCCAATGAACTTGTGAAGCAAAGAGAGGGGTTCTTCTTGGCAAACTTTACTCCTGTTATTCTATTTTTATGACCTGTGTAAAAGACAAAAAGAATATTTTGTACTTGAGTGCCATTTGAACTATTGCATGTTACAACTTCCACAACACATAATACAACTGTAGATGAACACGGCGTTCCCATTTTACTGCTTTTTAATACAAAAGAAATAATTTTCAGTCTGTAAAGGGGGTTCCTGCACTTTAAGGACAAAAAGACTGTATGATCTTTTCAAGAACAAATCATCAAAAAAAATTATACCAATGTTTTGTTTTCTTGGGTACTAATAGACCTAAATGCATATCACGTCACAGAACAGAAAATGCACCCTCAGGCAGAGGCAAGCACTTATCATAATACATCAACAAATGCAGACAGCTGATTTGAGTACCAAACGGATGTGCGCCAAAGTCTAGTACACGCATGTACAAAGTCTACACCATAAACACAGTGTGCTTCATTCACTGACCTCTAAAATGACGCCCTGTGATGTCCATGCATAAGGTTTATATCTGAGATGAAAGTATGATTGTACTAAACATTTTTAAGAAGTTAGTCTTTTCAAAATTCCAGTTCTTCTCCATGTCTTCTTTCATTATTTTATAACATTTCAAGACTTTTCAAGGCCTAGAGAGTAAAAATAAAATTTCATGACTTCTCCAGGCAGCAGGCACCCTACTTAAGCAAAATGTCATTGAATAAATTCAATTAATTGAATAATTCAAAACTACTGATAAAGCTCACATACTGTGCAACTATAGCTTTAGAAATCATCAAGACAATATCATTAACTCTACCATCAATTATTACATTTTTCTGGATTTTGTTTGGGTGAATGAAAGCATACCAAAATAAATGGTAAAAACACCACAATACAATTTGAACTTTATCCTATCTTACGCTTCCCAAAATCTTCCCAAATTATGATCCATCTACTTAAGAAGGACAGAAATCCCCTCCAAGCAACTTATTACTGACAAACCAATTTGATTTTTTTCCAACTAAGACCAGATTAAGAAACTTCATAATAAAGTTAAAGCCATCATTGCTGGACACTGTGTCTCTTGATCTTCTTTATTTAAAATCCCTTGGTAGAAATAAATCACTGCATGAGTGCTCATCTGAGAATCATCCCACTTAATCTAGATCAAATCAGTTGTTGTCCATCTCTGTTCCTGACGACAGTACAAATCTTACACAGCACTGGCAAATGGTGTGAGATGCAGGAAGGAGGGACATGTTGTCTCTTGAAACACAGAGCAATATTTAACATCATTGAAAATCCTTTTCCCTCTCTCCCTTTCACTCAAATGTTCTCTCAGCCATAATTTGCAGGCTAACAAAATAAAAGATACAATTTAGGGGTGTAGGTAAATCAATGGAGGCAATGAATCTGAAAGTGAACGAAAGATGAAAGAAGGGAAATGTTGATGAAGCAAAAGTGACAATCTGATCAGGAGGAAACACAGAGATGAAAATTAGAAAAGAAGCAAAGAAAGTCTTGTCCATTTTATAGCAGATGTCTAGACACATCGCCACTAGCTCTTGAAAATGAGATCTGTTTTACCCTGGGTAGACATGTTTCACAATAATGTAAAGAGGGTTCAAAACAGCATGTAAAATCATATACAAGCTTCAAAGTGAGAAAATGACATACTTAAACTGCGATAATGATGGGTGGAATGAATTGTAAGGTAAGGGACACCTCGAGTCCAGCAAGCTACAGTACAGTATTTCACAAACAATGTAAAACTTACGTATAATTTTATAATGTTCACTTTGTTAAAATCTCTTTGCCTGTTACATTGTTATAATTTTATGCTAAATTTAGCATGATTCATTTATTTTGAATAAATTTACCATTAAAACCTTTTTTATTCAAACAGTCCTGAACTGTGAAAGGGGAGATGGGGTTACAATTGTGAGGAATCTTCAGGTAATAAAATTAAATTTCCTACTTTTCCCAGATTTATAATCGTAAGAGTCTATGCAACAGCATCCACTGGCTGTCATATTCTTGTCTGATTCTGACAGTTGAACACAGATCTTCGAAAAGTTGCTTTTTAGAACAAAATTTTTGCCTAGAACTTTTTCAAACTGACGTACTATTTTAACACTTGTCCTAGCAAACAAGCACTTGAGGTTAAAGCTGAGAAATAGTTTGGATAATCAAACTTTTCACCACTTTTGCTCCCTTCCCAAAACCAGTATCCATGGAAATTATTAAACCATAGTAAATATGCAAAGGGTATGTGGCCACGCTCATAACAGTACCATACTAAAGACAAAACCATATATATCTGAAATTGCTATTTTTGATAACAGCCCAGATGTATGTATGCAGAACTTATTGAGTGAAACCATAATCCTACATTTGACAGGATACCAGCAAAAGAATTTTAACTAATACTATCAATTGCATCCACTGGAAATTGTTGATAAGTCCTTCTACTTCGATTCAACCTAATCATATCTGATGGAGCCTATCTGCTTGCAACAACTTTTTGCATAAGAAACGACAGAAGAAATCCACACGAGGGTTGTTTCCACCCACAGGGGAAAATTAACAACATCCTTGAGCTGGTTTCAAATTCTACTTCAGTGTTGTTTCAATTTTCAGACAGGTAAATGATACAGCCGTGATGCAGAATATTCATGACAACGAGAGGAGCCAAGGTCAGTTCCTAATTTCTGCTCATGAGAGATCTTCTGTGTCAAGTTTTCCATCTTCTACTGATGAAAATCTCTAACGTCGATGAGCAGAAAGCCTTGAATACAAATTGGGGCCTACGTTTTGCTCGAGGCTTCCTGTTTTAAGAACATAGATCAATACTATACATCGTATCTGAATATCGTCCACTACCTCGCTGCAGACAGGCCCTATTTTTAGTGTAAATAGAGTGAAACGCATTACCCATCATACTGCCTACGAGGTTGACTTTGTCCCGAGTGAAAAATCGAAGAGAATGATCAGAGCAAGCAGCAGCGATCATTGGTTCTGGTCCATGAGGAGATGCCCTAGAGAAAGAAAAAGCATAAAAATAAGAAAGTAGAGTGATGATGGTTTGGGTAGAAGAAAAGACAAATGTGGTTTAATAATGGCAACTTTGTAGAGAATAACATCTTAACAGTACTGCAGATGCAATAATAACAGGTCTACAGTAGTTTTCATTAAAACTCAATTTAAGAATATAATTGATGCATGTTTCTCATTAAGCTGCCAAAACTGATCAATAAAATTGATCTCTTAAGGAGCACTGGCAGTCAGATTTGTTGCAAGTACAAAGTAGCACAAATTGCCACTGGGGTGTATCTGTGGTGCACGCCGTACATCATTGTCAAATCAGCAGTCACTGCACTACAGTACTGTACATACTGTATGGTATAGTTGTTGTACAGACCTGTAGAAAAACAATACCGAGTACAGGATTTCATGTGTAAATTTACTGAGCTCAATGCAAAGAAAAGATCATACAGCTCAGCAAAGTTTAATAGTATACATAACGTTACTATTTGAAGCAAACTATGGATAGTCTTGTGAGCAAAGTACAGGGAATAATTTATCCAGTATCGCATCACAATTTGCTATACAAGTTGGCCAAATTGATATACAAATGCAAATACTGTATGTGTAGCACTTTTTGTGTATACCACCATAGGGTTTTCACTGACACTTAAGAACTAAAAAATCCTTGAAACTGTTATGCAAAATTGGAATATTTACTAAATTATTCTCTGAATTAGTACCAGTTTCTAAACTCAATGACAATATCCATACATTGTGCTGAAAAAATAGCTTTTAATTGTACACAGAATAACAGAACCCCTTTGATTTTGGTTCTGAAAGCAATCACTAGATAATCAAGACAAATTAATAAATAATAAAAAAAAAACTAGTTTGAGGTATGTCATGTACAGATACATGTTATGTAGGCATAATGCTCATTAAAGCTTCAGGACCTTCACAATTTCAACCACTCCTATAGAAAATGGCTAATATCTCTCATACGAGAAAGTACAGTGCATGGTAGGATCCAAACGCAGAATTACTGTATTGTGCATAGAGAATGGTAATCTACAGTGCAGTCTGTTATGGTGGCCAGATAACAGTTTATGTCCCTCATTTTCTGGGACATTCCCTAATTTCAATGTTTCATCCTTGGTTAGCAAACTTGTGTCCCCAAAGGATCTCAGATTTAACAAGACATCCACCAAATTTTCTAAACATGATATGTATATTTTATTTACAACAGATTTACAACCACTGCAAATACTTTCACTGTTCCACTTCTACACATTGATGAATCACATATATACACAATTACCATGCAGCAACAATCACACATCTAAACAAGAGCGACAGTACTATAAATTTTATAATGCAAGCAAAGCTTACATAATTTGTCATATATTACTACAGTATAAAAAAATTAAAAATTTCTCAAATGGGAGGAGAGAACCCTCTTATTTATTTTGTGAAGAAAATCTGATAGCTTAAATGCTATATAAGTCTACAAGTATGATGTACAGAACTAACCTTACTCTACAAAACTAAGCTTTGTCCACTAATGTAAGTTCAAAGAAATACTGTAGCGGGAAATTTCCGCGAGGCTCATTTCTGGCGAATCTGTACCTTGTTCACATATTTGCAGAGTGTAGAATTCGCTGTTGCAGGCAACCAACACAGACTTGTACAAACTAACGAAAGTACTTTTGCGGGTCTTAAATTCGCGATTAGATACTTGGTCCCGAAAAGCGCGAAAATTTAACCCCCGTGAAATTTTCTCACTATAACAGTACCTACTGATTTCACACAAAGTATGCACTACAGTATTCAAAATTTAAGGACTTTATAGATGGCAAAATATCACCCACGGAATGTTCTGAAAAGTGCACCATACTGTACACCTTTTGTGACATTGAGTGCAGCAGTTACCAAAGGAACAGATTTGATGAACTTCACCAGAAAAGGAGGCAGCTCAGTCAAGGTACTGTACCATTTAAAGACAAAGTCATAAACTTCCTACTAAATTTATCTTACAATTTACAACATCCATTAAGTGTAATAACAAACATTCAATAATTGGGGCACTCCGCAATAAAACCAGACTGTCAAATAAGTATTTCCTGCCAGTAATAAAAATGATTTTATTTAAGTTTCAAATTAAAAAATTTCAATGTGTTTGCTCTTAGTCAGGGCGAGCAATACCTACAGGAAAATCCCTTCTTTTTTCATTTTCACCAGGATACAAAATGTATGTGGGGGAAGGGTTACAGACCCATGTGCTATGCTCTTTTTTCAAATAACATAAATGGTGAAATCTTTGAAAAAATCATTTGTCACAGTTTTCTAAGTCTGCTCATGGGAGGGAGTATGAAGAAAGGATAAAAAGATCATGAAAAGGTGTAACCCGTAATTAGATTCATGCATTGATCAAAGAGATGTGGTAAAAAATTTGTGACAGGACAACTCCCCTAGACAGTTCCCACATGCACTATTTTTCCCAGACAGTTCTCCTCCCCCACCCCCAACAATTTGCCCTCAAACAACTCTCCCCCCCTCCCAAAAAAAAAAAATTTAGAATTCTCCATGGTGGGAACTGTCCGGGGTACTGTAGGAATTGTCCAAGTGGGAACTATTTGTGGGCAAATTGTCCCACAGGGTGTTGTCGAGGAAGGATTGTCTGAGGTGGAATTGTCTTGAATTTAATTTTGGGCATGCATACCAAGGATAAGATCCCACATATCAGTTTTCCTGCTTGATTTAAAGTGTTTAAAGGAATTTCATGGTTTGACCTGGTAACCTCACATGACCTTTGCCCTCTGCAGTACCAAAATCGATTCTGTGCATCTACTGTACTCAATACTGTGAGACACGGTCCACATACTGTACCATTTATGGGATTGACTGGGGCTTTTCCTCTTGAGATATTGGGCTTGCAAACTGATGACCAACATCACTGTTGCCATCCATTAAGACCAATGACTATGTTCTACTCAATATGAGGCACCCACACAAGAAAGAATTCATAAATTTAATTTCCTATTCAAAATATCATACTTCTCACAATTTGAATTGGTGACCTCAAATTTCTTAGATCTCCCCCACAAACAATTGGGATCTCATACTCAATATCAGGCACCTACACAAGTATGAAATTCATCAACATTATGCATCTTAAAAGTATCAATACAAGCAATGTTCATGGTTTCTTGAATCCAGCAGTAGGGATTTAAAGAAGGAAGGTAGATCTATACAGTACAGTATTTGTCACACTGAAGCAAAGTGTTCATGCAGTAATACATGTATAGCAGTGGAACTGGGGGAGGTACAGTGCCAGGCCCCTACTTCAACAAAATGTTATAAAGGTCAAATGAACAGTAATCACCCCAATATGAACTAAGCATCTGTCAGCTATGATATTATACTGTGGCAGTGAAGCTTGACAGTTGGCTGGATGGCCCTTATATTTTACATGCAGCTCTGCTGTTGAGCTGTATTCATGCACTGTAACCTCAGAAATCTTCCAGTATGTCAGAGAATTTCACACATACTGCTGAGATGGATACATTAATGCATTTTTATTTTCATCTGGAGGAGACTGAGCTGTCAAGCATGAAGGACAAATTCATGAAGAACTTGGTTTCACCTTAAACTGCTGTCTTCCCAATAGGTTTGATATTACACACTTGCTGTAGGTTCCCAATTAGGCATGCAGTAATTTGCAAACTTGTGAAAACTTGTCATACTGACTGCATTACTAATCAAGCACAATGTAACATAACTGGGGATTCTCTTCTGCACATAAAGCACGCACAGTGTGTAGAAACATGAAACACAAGCACTTCATTAGATGTAAGTACCAGGAGGCTGAAATTTTCATCAAATTCCTACAGACCACAGACCCATATCAATACAGTTAGTCAGTTTAAAAAAAATAAAAGAACAAAAATGGGACAAGACCTAACAAAACTTTCTTCATTTTTGATATCTTCTTGCTAATTGGCTCCCATCTTTTGTTGCAAAACTTGCCCTGGTCCCTCCTCCCACCATATAATGAATGAACCAAGGCATATTTCATTAGAGTTCTGATTTATTACCCTCTGGGCAGAGTAGTGTTCATGCTATGGTGCTGGATGGCTCAATTCCCTTACTTGATTTAGATTATCCCACAATAACAATAACTGAGCAGAAATTCCCTGCACATTTTTACCAGTCAAAACCAGCCAGTTATACAACAGAGACACATACAGTGTAAAATACATCCCACACAATTTTAATATGAAAATCCTGCACAACAATACTTCAAAAACAGGCTATTTCCACTTTGATTTCATTTCTAACACAAACACAGGAGCAGAGGCAGAATAGTTTGTGTATCATTCATTCATGATTGACAAACTATCCTCAACTACTTTCAACAAATTGGCAATTGATAAATTCTGACTGGTTATACCTCGATAGTAGGAAAAACCTGTTCTGGGATGTCTTTTATCTTTTATGTTTTTGAAGTCTGTTTGGTGTGCTTTGAAGATGAAATCTTATTTTTCATTTTACAATATCACAGTGTTCGCACTAAGGAATTGAACCTGGGAGGGAAATCCCTCTCTAAAAAAAATTTTGGGAGGGTTTTTCAAAATCAAGGAGGGAGTTGTCACTTTGTAAAGATTCTATTGCAATTTATTGTGTGTATTTATAATTGTAGCTACAACCTCAGCTGTGGAAAAGTGTGCGGGATTTTCCCGCATAACATTTATCTTTGTGTGGGATTCAGGAGACAAATGCGGGATTCACGCAATCCTGCGTCTTAGCGCAAACACTGCAATATCATTCATATAAATTTTGAGTATGTATTATGCTCTTCACTTGAAACTGAGGCTCTAGAGCACCTACAGCCTATATACAAAAGGGCTCGGCAGCAGTTTTGGCCAACAGTATAAGTTCATTTTCAAGGGGCACTGCAGCCACTGGAAATTGGGCATGATGGCCATCGCTATCAATGCTTTTGTATTTTTACTTCAAGCCCTGTAACTCATATTCTTTCTTCTATGTTCCTGTTTAATTCAACTAAAGAATAAATTTATCCTCTAATTTTTGGATTTTTACCTTATTTGATATTGTATTAAGTAATTTTGTACAGTAGAAATGCCTTAAAGGCATTTTTCCTTGCTTTACAACAACAGGGCTTTTGATGAGGATTTCATTAAATATTCTCCTGCTTCCTACTGCTATGTAAACTTATTAACAAGTGAAAGGTTTAACTACTGTATGACTTGTATTACTGCACTTTCAATGTTTATGCCACTTGATGTTCCAAGCGCTGACAATGTAAGGTGTCATAGTCATGATATATCAGTATTTGCTACTTAAATATTTAACAGCCTTTGCTAAGGGCTTTTAAATTTATGTTTATCTTTCTGATCCTTCAACTAAATTAAAGGACCCTCTATTTTATACTTACTGTTCTACATGTATGACAAAGTTTAATTATTTAAATCCCTTACTATACAAGGGTAAAACATACAGTACCAAGATGAAATTCACAAGACAAAGAGTTCAGTTAAAAGTAGAAAACTGGGAGTGTGAAACCTTGGTCATTAATTATGCCAAGTATGGTGCAATTCCCTATTTGAGTTGGTGGGAGGGGGATTTAGCATTATTGATGAATGCTAAGTATTAAATACACCGAAAAATATGTTTTAACTTTATGTTGCAAAATTTATCCTCTTACATGAAATAATGACCCTAAATTCAATTATTTTGATTGAGTCTGGTACTATAAAATGAAGGTTAAAAAATATGGTTATGCTACCACTTTTTGGTTTAAGAGCTTTTAACTCTCTTGCCCATCCCCTTTTTCAACCCTCCCTGGAATTGCACCCCTGCTCTGAGGTTGGAAGTAGTGTAGTGAATTGCTTTTCCAAGTTGTTTTTAACTGTATATTTATGTTAACCATCAATATTCATCATGGCAAGCTCATCAATGAATATTGATGAGCAGCTGACCACTAAATTGTCAGCTGGAAAATTCCACTGTTTTTGTGTGCCTCCCAATGCACCTGTCTGCAATTAGCAGAACACATGGTCTTGACATCTCTGAGGCTGCAGACAGGAGTGCTGGTCAGGAGAGTACTGAGGAATTGTATACATATCTGAAGTCATCAACAAGTATATTTTGAGTAATTATTTGTACAGTTATATATCCATCTACATTAGAAACTAAAATTAAACTGGCCCTAGGTCACCTATTACTAGTGAGCTCACCAGTAGGTAAATAGGTAGACTTAGGCCTACTAGAGCCTAGCTTGTTTGTATAGGACCTTGTAAATATTGCAAGCATAGGCCAAACTCAAATTGCTCTGGCAGAAGCGGAGCCTATACAGTACTCGCGCCTGGTCCGGGCACGACTCTAGAGCTTAGGACACAGACCCCTCCACCCAGTCATTTTATCACTTACTCTAAAGTAGGTGTTTGATCTTTTTTTACTTATAAAGCCAAATAATTCACAGAATTTTTAAGCCAGTAATGGAATTACACTCTGAGAATAAAGGATTTTTTAGTGAAACCTCATCTTTTAATGAGAACATTCTACTTACAGTTGTTTTAAACACATTACACAGAGTTATTTCAAGACATTTTTTTACACTGTTTTCCTTTCTTAATGACAAAATTACAAGAAAAAAACTGTAGGACGCCTACATTCTCCAGCCACCCACAAGCATATTCTCTTTCATTTTTTCATTAAAAGCACTGTTCGATTTTAAGGGTAGTCCTGTCGCCCGAGACAACCAGAAATTCTGCAGGACAACCAGATTTTGCAAAAACAGGTGTGTAAGGTTGTCCGTCGGGACAACCAAATCTTTTGAGGAAAGTGATGGTAACATTTAGCAACTTGATGAATTGCGAAAGCAAGGAACTTTAAAACTTGCATCAAAAGATTTGCAGCAAAGTGTGGTGATCATGCACGTTCACCACAACTTCCCACACAGTCACTTTATCAAAATGTGTATAGCACTATCAAGCCAAAATATGTGCCCAGTAGGCCAGTACAAACTCCACTAGTAGGCCACTAGGCCTGCACTGTACACAATTCCTTTGTGCAAGCTACGAATTCGTAGTGATGTTGCAACACCAGTGCTTTCAATCTAGAGATCGTATTTAATTTATTAACCCACAATGCAAATATCATAACATTAACTATGTCCACAATGTACTAATGCATGCTACGAGACAGCACTACTCTTATACAGTAGATATGTTTTTTTTTGAAGGGGGGGGGGGAGGTTGTCTAAAAGTGAAAGCCACTTTGGAAGACTGGTGATAACAGGGCATTATCAATTGCATAGTTACGAAAATGGTTACACTTGGGACTACCTTATTTTGAGCAGGACAACCAAATTTTACAATGTGGTAGTCCTTTGGACAACCATTGCTAATTCCTTAAAATCGAACACTGAAAAGGCTTGAGAAAAAGGACTTCTCAAATTTCAGTTATATTATTTTGAAAAAAGGAAGGTAGTTTTAAACCTAAACTGTATGTTATATAATTTTCTAAGAACAATCAAGGCTTTCTATTAGGTATACTTTCCAAATTCAATGAAATATTGTTATAGGTAGTATACAAAGTCATGACCTGACCAGAGATGTATTCAAGTCACTCTTTTCTCAGCAAGTCAAGTCAACTTGAGAGTTAGGGACTCAAGTCAAGTCATTGACTTGAGTTTCTGTCTTATTTCAATGGGGAAAATTGCCCGGATTTTTTCAAGTCAGGTAGTGTTGGCGGGATGTGAATCGAGTCGCAACTTGAATACAAGTCTGGACATGACAATGAGCCTCGACAGCAAAATGTTAGGCAAGCAATTTTTAAAGGAGGCGATATGATGTGAGCAGTATGTATCCTTGTAATGTGTTGGGGCCAAGCCTTTACCCTGGAATGTGAAAGGAACCAAGAGTCCAAGACACACATGCTGGGACTTAGGATCCTCTTGGAGAATTAGTTTTGATGGGACACCCTTTGCATCCATTCTGTACCATTTTTTTAAAGAGAAAATCCTGCATCATTCATCCATGCATAGTGAATTATAAAATGTCTTTCCCAATCAGTTTCACATTTTAAAATAATAACTATTGGTTGTCGGTAAAAATGATGAGAATAGTGGGTGGGGAAAGTAGGATTCCACTCAAGGTACCCAACAGAAAGTTCCAAGGCAATTCCGCTAAAGTTTTGGATCATACAACTTTCATAAAGAGCATCCATGTTTCTTGGGAAAGGGTAGCATGCCTAAAACTTTTACTGAGCATTTGGTTTCCTCTATGTTACATTTCTAAATTGTGTCTGCAAGGACCATGGCATATGTACTGTAAAAACATGTACTGTACATGTACTACTGCTGATGATGCTCATTTCAGGTTTCAGCTATGCCACAAAAGTGAGCTGGCCAGGCTGACATCTATGCTTTGAAAGAAATTAAATCAAGGTGCCTACTGTACATATTCCAAACCCCTTCCCCCTACCTTTGAATTGCACCACTGTCGTCATCACAGTTTTAATGACAGGTGCAGGGGAAGTGCCCTGAAAAAGTCGCTTTGGCATTTTTGTACAGTTCAGACTTTGAACCACCCACTATATTACATCAGCACATCAGACATTTGATACTTTTTAAACAAAAGCATCATACATGACCAGACTTTCAGTTCTTCAGTGCTGATTTTTGATGCCTACTGTATCCTACTTTGATGCCAGACAAGTAAACCAATAGGTTGGAGTTGTGCCCATGGACAGGCTGTTTTGGTGCATACACCTACATTACCCTAGGAAACTCAAGAATAGACCCTTTTGAGCAGGGGTGGCACCAGGATTTGCCCGACAGGGGGAAGTTCCCCGATGATGGTAGGGGGTGGGCAGCAGCCCAAAGCCCCGACAAAGACCAAATGGACTAAAAACGCAAAATTTTTGGTGTGCAAAGCGCACTGAAAATTTTTTAGCTTTTTTTAACAAAAAATTGAAAATTTGGGAGTTTTATTGAAGAAAACTTGAAACAATTGGATTTTTATGAAAGAAAATTGAGAAATTTGGGATTTTTGTAAGGGGAATTGGAAAATTTGTGGTCTTTATTGAAAAATCTGCCCTTCATATGAGCAAAATCAAGCAGATCGTCGGGGCGACTGAAGGTCTTTGGGACTTCATATTTTATCATATGGATTAAGGGTCCCCGACAAACCTGGAAAATTTCCCCGACGGGAGGGGGGCAGCCTTCCCGACGGGGGGCCATGGCCCCCTGGCCCCCCAGCTGGCACCACCCCTGCTTCTGAGTGCATACTGTAGTAAGTTTCCTGTTGACAGATCATGGCTACTATGGGACTGACAACGTTACTGAGGGAAGACTAACTTTTTAGCCTTAAGTCGAAGGGAAATGCCTTGTTCCTTGAGCTTCACTGAACAGCAAGTGGGGGCTGGGATGGGGAGGGGGGGGGTGCATGAACTTGGCCATACATCCAATTCAAACGCAAATTGCGAAGACCTACCAGCATGGGGATCCCGGGCCAGCTTTGGTGCCCTGAATAACGCTAGATTCCATATGATCTGTGATGTAATCTGAGCAGAGAGCTGCTTCTGGGGGTAGCTTCCTCATTTGAGGCATTTTCCCACGATTTGAAAGAAATTTGGATGTAACATTAATCTCAGAATGAGATTGCCAATTGGAGCATTAATTTAGGGTGCAGAAAAATATCTACACCTTCTCTAAATCCCAGGATGGTGACACTACAAGGGTCAGAGTCCAGAATTACCCAGCACTAAGTTTGGCCTGGTGACAACCCTGGTACCCAATGGTACCGCAAAAGTTCTTTTTTAAAAATACTACAATTGAATAAAATATTACTGAAATATAAATTGATAACTGCCTTGTGTTTCTTATATATGAAAATATATAATATAAACATTAAACATTCATTTGGTAATCTTTTTTACCATTTCAGTTACAAATTTCACGTCAGAAATTTTAATGCCATCCTACTTTGTTACAAATGAGTACACTTGTGATGCCTGTTAATCCTACCTCCAGTTCTATGCCGCATGCTGTGGTAATGTAGGCCTACAGTAAAACCATAATGTAATCGGCTATGTGCTATCCCTTACTTGCAACGATTGTCTATATAACTCTTTCTAGGCCCTCACATTTTACCCGCCGATCATTACTACACTACAGATTTCGCTGTAACTCTTCAGAATATATCCATAATACACACAGAGTGCGTCTCTCTGTCTATGACAGTGAAAATTTACCAGTCCAAGGAATCCCGAAGTCGACAACTTCCTGCAGTACTTACTGCTTGACCTCCGACCCAAAGAAGATCATGTGTGTAGTTGACTTATCAAAGGATTTTGAAAGTATGTTCCATTGAATTAATGCTACAAGCAGAATTATCCAGCTGAAATTAAACACTTTTGAGAATTCTTTTGGGAAGATGTTTGTGTGGTAGGTAAATGTGGTGAGCACTAGAGATCTTCTGTGGCAAGTTTGGTGAGAAAAGGTAACTTATATAGGGTGTGAGAGAGAAGATCTCTGCTGAGATTGGCAAATGAGTTGCAATTTTGTGTGAGCGGAGCAAGGGCCCAGAAATGGAGTGTACTGTATATAGCATAGGGCCAGTTCCAAAGTGGCTGTGATCCTGCGCGGCAAAAGACAAAATTTTGCTTTCAGAACATTCACAGATATTTCCAATGAAAAGAGCTTGTGCTACAAGAGTTAACATGATACTTGTACAGGGCTGAAAATGAGCACTCATCTTGTCATCCATGACTAGTGAAATTTGCATTGGTCAATTACTTTCTCTCTTGAGCTAATTGTCCGATGGACGCATAGATTTTACAGTATTAGTAATTGAACAGGCTAGTTCACTTCACCAGAAAGAAAGTTTGTAATAAAAATCCCTTAAATCACCTTAAGAAGTGGTATTGAAACAATGATATGAACTGTCATTCACCAGTAAAATGCAGAAATAAAAAGAAAAAGATCATTGAAAGCATACAGATTAAAAAACAGCCTAATGTTTGTTTACTACGGGGGCAACAGGAAATACAAATTCATCTTTTGTTTGTCACTTTCTTTCAGGTAACCAAACATATTTTGGACAACCAAAAGTTCTCGTCTGGTTGTCTGATTCACAACCTGAAAATTTTCCTTCAAAATTAGGCCTGTTTTACTTTTAATTTAACTCACCTTCTTTGTACGTCCATCTCAAGAACATACAGTTCACTTTCTGGTGGAGCAATGGAGGATAAATTGCTCAGGTGAAGCTTTGTCACCGGGGAAAATAAGTTGCTGGACATCTTGGTCTGGAACCCTCACAAAATGCCAAACTAAAGAAAAGAAAAGGATACAAACGGTATCATTTCGTTTCTACAGCTGGCAAACTTAGCACACACTTTTTTCTCATTTTCTTATCTTGATAATTTTCAACTCGCGTAACCAGGCCGTACAATAAATTCTATAATGTAGGCTACAAGTGATGGAAGGCAATGCGATACTCATCATAGCCTACAGAACCAACACTAGATTTAAGGAAAGTTACTGAAACGTTGTAATTCGATTTCAGAAATATTATTCACTAAATGTCACAGATGCAAATTAACTTTATTACTCACCTCAGAAAGTTAAAAATACTCCACGATTTCCGTACACATACGAACGCGTCCCAGTCCTAATATATGTTTCCTGCAGACCCATGCGTTGACAGTGACTCACTGCTGGACTGTATATATGTACTGGAATCAAATGTACAATACCGATATACAGACACAGTGCGTGCCGTACCTCTAAGTAGAAACTGTGCTGCCAATAATCGTGCACAAACTTCTGTAAGACCTGAATGTAGTCTGCTATCCAGGCTGACCTTATTCTGATCATGTTCTCTCTCTCACTGTCTCACCTCTCACACAATTTCCAGGTTCGGCTCTAGCTTTCGTTTGACATGATGAGCGCCCTCTCTCCATTCACATTGTCGACGAAATGCTGAGATATTAAATGTTAAAATTTATTCACTTAAATCCAAACAGTTCATTGCGCAATAATTTCTGACATTCTTGTTGTACAACTCACATTAAATGCTTTGTTTTCTTTTAAAATTAAAAATGTTTATATGACCTTGAACGCTTCCTGTTTTCCTGCATGACATGCTGTACAGAGAGGGCTTATATAGTCAAGTCACCCCAAGCAGTAAGAACGCGATCACATTTTGGCACAAGGTGCGGTGGCTTTCAGAAAAACAAAGAAATACAAAGGTTGTAATTTGAGTAGTACAACAATGACATCACAAATTATTGCGCAATCTACCTTTTTAAATCGAGTGAATAAACTTCAACATTTTATATCTCAGCTTAAGAAAGTCCTGTGAAGATGGAAATTCGACCATTGGAATTCAGTTTTCATGCTCTGTAATATATATTTTTGAATTTTCAGACTTTAGGTACACTTTAAGGCCTGTATACACGAGCAACATTCGCAAAACATTCCCAAAACACTTCCAATACATTCACTTGCAACAAACCCCAGACACGCTTATTTTCGGTTTGTGGCACAGTGTAGACAGGGTATACAACAATTTGAAAACATTTTGAAAACGTTTTCAAAATGTTTTCAAATTTTTGTATACGGAATTATCAGTCTTCAAGTTGGATTATCTGTCGAAAAACCAAGTTTATCGACCGATAAACCAAGTTTTTCATTCGATAAACCAGGTTTATGGGTCGATAACCTTGGTTTATCGTTTTACTTGGCATTTGGCTTCGATAAACCAAGTTTATCAACCGATAAGCCAAGTTTTTTGTTAATTTTGGTTTATCGAAATGATAAACCCAAGTTTATCTATTCGATAAACCAAGTTTATCGCCGGTAAAATGATAAACCTGGTTTACTGAATCAAAAAACCAAGTTTATCAGTCGAAAAACCAGGTTTATCAACGCCGAATGCTCAATTATTCGAAAATCCAAGTTTATCGAATTGATAAACCTGGTCACATGCCCATATGACCCATATGGGATAGTTCTGTGGCCCATATGGGGCAGTTACCCACATGGGCCACAGAACTATTCAATATGGGTCATATGCGGCGATATGGGCCAGACCATGGTCTGGCCCATACGGCCCCTTATGAATTTTGGTTGCAAAATCATATGGGCCCCACATCCTGGCCCCTATGGGGCCTCTAAGGATTCCATATGGGAATGTTACCTGGGATTAAGTATGTCATCCCGAGCCAACAGCGGCCACAGTCGTCTCGACAGTTTAAATGGACGTAGGGAGCTTAAGGTCGTCTCAGTTGGGGGTATGAACGTCCGTCAGTTAAAGACCGTCCTACGATTGGGGTCTTTAGGTCTTACCCCTCCCTTTGGAAAACTTGTAAATAGGCCTATGTTAGGGTCCGTAGGTGTCATTAAATGCAACATTGTTTTGTGCAGTTTTGGAAGTACATTTTCTTTAAAAAGTGATTTTGTATTGGAAATAGTCAATAAAAAGCACAGAGTAGACAAATAGATGGACTTTTGGTCCAGTGAACTTTTCAAATTTTCTTCAATTGAAACCATAAATTTTCAAGGTTGTCTTCATTTATTTCCCAACTTTAATTAGTCGTCTCTGGCAAACCGTCCACGTCAACGGTGTCGGGGCTTCGGGATCCCCCATTCCCCAGTTCGGGCAAATCCGGCCTGTCGCCACCACTTGCTCTAAGCAAGCAGGGTTTTTCATAACAGGGGTCGGAAGGATAGAACCCAAATTTCGCGCCCCGAAAAATTTGGCTTTTCTTTGAAGAAGACTTGTTTATTGCAGAAAATTTGGAAATAAAGGGTTTCATTGTAAGAAAACTTGCAGTTTGGGGGTTTCATTGAACAATCTGCCCTCCATGAGAGCAAAAACAAGTAATCCGTAGGTCTCTGGCCGGCGTCCGGAACTATACATACTTATAGTTCCAAGTAAGGTTTTCTTACGAAACAGTGAAATTTACCATAGGGTGCCGCCTTCCAGGAAAGGGTCCCACGATGGCTCCCCTACCCTTACTGTCACCACCCAGCTACCTTACATAGAGGTACGCCCCAAATGTGGTGCATGATGATTTGGGTTCAAGAAGCTCATAGAAAAGTGTCCAAATGAGTATGAATCTCCACAAATTTGCAAAACAATGCCAATCTCATGTCCTAAACTCCACAAGTCCACATTGCCTACATTAAAATGCATGTATAGTCTAAAATGTCAAAACTATATGTTACAACTTGCAAGGCTTGGAAAATGAGTCCAGATGGTCCTACTCTCATCTCAACAGGACATTTCTGAGCTGAGATATAAAATGTTGAAGTTAATTTACTCAATTTAAAATGGTTGATTGTGCAGAAATTTGTGATGTTAATCTTGTACCACCTAAAGCACCGTTTTATTTTTCTTTGTGTTTTCAAAAGCCACTGCACCGTGTGCCGAAATGTGATCACTGTCTTTCTGTTATAGGGTGATTTCACTATATAAGCCCTTTCCGTACAATATGCTATGCAAGAAAACATGAAGTTTTTCAAGGTCATACAAACATTTTAATTTCAAAAGGAAACAAAAGTAGGCGATGTGAGTTGTACAAGAAGGACATCACAATTATTGCGCAATCGAAAACTTCAGATTAAGTGAAAAAAGTTGACTTTTTATATCTTAGCAATGGAATGAAAATGGGAGCTGGATAAAACAAGATCCATTTTTCAACTTATAAAGTATATTCTTGTATAATTCTAGACTTTAGGCACACTTTAAGTCTTGTTTTTAATTTTACCATTTGAACAGTGATGTTTTACAAGTTTTTTTGTTGCAAGAACTATTAAGAGTTCATTTACATATATTTACACTGGAGAAAATAACGCTAACATTGCACGATGCTCGAGACTCGCAGCCATCAAATGGATCATAGCTAATAAAATATGTTAAATTGTATCAGGAGGGCCCTAGCATGCCACTTTAAAAGCCTACAAGGATCATAGAGATTCCTGGGAGCTGCGACCCCCGATGATCAGGGCCAGTCACATTTGAGGCTTTGCCAGTGGACCCCACTGGGAGCCCTTGAGCGGGCTCTTGGAGCCTACACTGTTAAACGTTGCGTGCTTCGCTATCTACGCTTTCATTATGGTTTCTGCGGTCAGCAATAATTTCATCTTATGGCGCTTCAAACAACCTTACTGACAATGTTGGTCTAAGCCTTTTCTGAGTTGCCTCTTCAACACCAAACTCTTTTCTATAAGAGGGGTTTCATTATATCGCACGGTTCAGTTTTCCCGTCGGCAGTTTGGTCGAAACGGCTCTGCCTGTGCAAGTACTTCTTGAAGCATGCTGTTCCTCCATACCGTTGTAATAACCTTAAAATGCCATATAGGCATACTTAAAAGAGAAAAAAATCAATTTATGACTTGAATACTACAAAATGTACTGTTTTCTTTTATTTTCTGAGTAATTTTATAGACCAAAATTTCTCATATGAAAATTTGAAGTCGCAATCTCATCCAGTGTGTCAAATTAGCAAGACTATATGGTTAGTCTTCCAGCTTGAACATGATGCCTCTTTTGGCCTGCGGGCAGTTCAATCCTTCTTGCAATGGATAAAAAGGTGTTGTAATTAGGCAATTTCTCCTATTGCTCTGAAAACGAAAGGGACTTCATTCAAAAATCTGTACTCTTCGTGGTAGAAGTACACTCTAGCTCAACACTGATCTGGGCTGTATGTCATGGTCGTCCTTTCAAGTTAAAGTGGTTGTGCGTACTCTTCCTCGGCCCGTGGTCACGGAGGGATGCTTTTATGCTCAGCTGAGGCAATCCATACTACATTCCGTTGTGCCCAAACTTTGTCAAAGAAAGTCTTCAATTAAGAATTGTGTGCTCAAAGAATCTCTTAGATACTGGTTTAATGAATGATGAATCTCTCTCAACATAGTTTCGAGTTCTATCTTGTCGCTGGTTTTGTCAATTGTTACTTTGCCTCCAGATTCTTGACACAGATGCATGTCCTCCATATCGATTCTCAAAAATCTGTACAAAAAAAGTATACCTAAAATTGGGACCTTGCTTTGGGACGGAGAATCCGATTTTTTGACCAACGATTTAAATACTCCGAAAAAATGAGCAAATAGATATGGAAAATATGCTTGGCAGATGCTGGGAAATCGCATCTATGCGCATCTAGAATTCAAATTTTCTTGGGGAAGGACCCCGAAGGACCCCAACCCCCCCCAACCCCCGCCTTGGCTTCGGGCCTTCGGTGCTCGCTCGTCGGCCTTCGGCCGAGTGTGTGTGCGCCCCCCCCCCCTTTCTCAAAACCCTGGATCCGAGCCTGATTCTGGTTTAAAATTAATAAAACTACAATTTTTGTAAAGTGCTTGGTGTGCTTTTCTGTATATAGTGCCATTTGGATGTCAGTTAAAAGCATAACACCAGCGTCCCCATTTTGAGGAGGCCCTATGCCGGTCTCATGGTACCAGCACTGGAAGGGCGCCATGCCGCAGCCAAAATGTTACTAAATAACGGTAATCAGTTAAAAGATTTGCCAAAGATAAGACCATTTAGCATCTAGGCCACCGTACATAAAAATCATCAAGGGGAAGAGTTTCATCCCATCCACTTAGACACCACACCCTTCCCTTACACCCAACAAAAGAAATATCAATTCATAGTACGTATGAGAAATTTTTAACCTACGATCAGTTTCAAACTTTGCCAAAGATAGCACCATTTTGCATGTAAGTTACCTTGAACGAACTCAAATTTCTCAAAGGGGAGATGTTCTCCTTTCCGTTGGACCTCCCCTCTACGGCATCTCCGTCCTAGGTGACAAAAGAAGGATCCACCCGGGGTGCAAAGTATCGTAGATACGCACGTACTCACATACAGCGACCCTTTTTATCTTGAACTCTATAAACAATTGGGTCACAAAGGAACTTAACCAACATTCTGGGGCAAATTTTAACCCCATTAGAGTCAAATGAAGCCTTTGGGTCATTAGCAGTGCTGTATTCGAGTTCCCACCTTTCGAGTCTGAGTCCGAGACCGAGTCACTGGCTTTCGAGTCAGAAGCTCCGAGACCGAGTCACTGGCTTTCGAGTCAGAAGCTCCGAGACCGAGTCCTCCCATGGAAAATGTACACAAAAACCAGGAATTCACAATGATCAATTTTACACTGCCTTTTACACAATGTTGTTGTGCAAGCGGGGGCACTTGTCCACACTTTTTCCTAAACCTTAAAAATGAATAAAAATAATTGAAAAATTGAACGACAGAAAGAAAGACCAGAGAAATTATGAGGGAATTTTTAACATTATGGTCAATTTTGCAATGTAAAATGAAAGAATTAAAAGCGTTAATGTTGAATATCAACAAATGCCAGAATTGTTTTCCTAGGCGCGCTTGGCGCTCAAAATGAGTACTAACTAATACAGTGGCAGAGCTCAAAGGTGGGGAGGCAAGGAGCAATTGTTATTGAAGGTTTATTAATAATTAACAGTTCTTCCAAAGCATAGTCGTTGGCTCCCAACCACACTTTTATAACATGAAGCCCTTAATAAGGGTTATTCAGAGTACGAAATGTACGTCATTACAAGACCATGCATGGTTCGTGCATGCACAATTTAGAAACCTACCCCTGTATAGGGAATCGTGACTCTCAATAAATTTTTCGGCATGCTTCGAATGAGCTCAGTGGAAGTAGCTGTATCGTTAGTACTGCTGTCCGTACTCCATAGTCGGAGGAATTGTCTCCTTATTACTTCCTATAGGATCAGTGCTTGAGTAAATTACTATTTCGAAACCCTTACAACCCCTCCTGCTGCTCACTTTCCCCACCAACTTCCACCATCCTCATACAATTAACTTAAAGACAGACAGTCATCACCCCAAAGTATATTTTTAGTGTATGTATATCAAAATTCTCAGTTGGTGACTGCTCTTTGATTGACATCAAAGTTTGAAAATTTGAAAGATGCAGAGTAGCTCACATTCCACACAAGGCAGAGAGAGTACTTTTATTACATTTTATAGCCTTGTATGCTCACCAGGACATGCCTTCAGCAATAAAACACGTTTATTCTTGCACAAGGAAGAGCCTCATACAGTTATGGGAGGAGCTAGAAGATGCATAGTTGGGAGAATTGGAACTGTCTGGGATCATGAAAATTCCCCTTTAAACCAGTTGGTTAGAAACTGAACCGTAAAACCTCATCTAACTAACCCATACAATTGACCGAAGGTTACCAGCTGAAATTTGCAACCACGATAAGAAAAGTATTCTGCTAACATTTCAAATTATACCTAGGGTTTTTTTCTGTAGAAATGGTCCAGAATGACCGCAAAAGCCATCGGTTCTAAAGAGAATTCTCGGAAGGATCCCACCCTCCGGCTTGTCGCCTTCGGCACTCGCAGTTAAACGCTTCTCTGGACACACTTTTCAAAGGTGCAGGCTCCAATAAAAAATTGCTTCTCTGGCATC
The DNA here is from genome assembly GCA_029531755.1 of Holothuria leucospilota. Taxonomy (NCBI): domain Eukaryota; kingdom Metazoa; phylum Echinodermata; class Holothuroidea; order Aspidochirotida; family Holothuriidae; genus Holothuria; species Holothuria leucospilota. Next base: position 44,357,978 of record CM055965.1, on the reverse strand, counting down.
TTTTACTTTGGAAGCCCATGGCCATGTCTCTGTAAGCGTTGCCCATAACATTTCATTCATTTTGAAAAATATTATATATACACCATCACCCTCAACCTTTTATCTTCCTTACAAATTTATGCCTTAACCTGTCTTTTCGAAACTATCTTATTTTTCAAAAGTGATGAAAAACTTGAGGGGTCCCTTGTCCCAGACCACGGACAAAAATAAAACAAAAAAGAGAGACTAGCCTGGCTGGGGAAAGGAGATTCTTTAGTGAAATGGATAATATTGCATCAAAAAAATAAAGAAAATCAATAGACTGCAATAAAATGCTGTTTTTTTTTTGGCGTGCTTTACGCGCACCCGTTTTAAATATTAGTTCGTGATTACTTCCTATAGAACATCTTGCACGTTCCATATTCATACAAATTCTGCTATCATCATAGTAACCAAACACAAGCCAAAACCCCTTCAAAATGACCTGTAATTCTTATTGAGGCTATTATTAAAAAGGTCAAAACGTGATTCTTCTGATCTGTTAATAGTGCACATCCCATGAGATTTAAGATAGTCAAATGCTTCATTGCAATTGTTTTTATTCTTTAATACCTCAGGGCTTCCGGGGCGTTGCCCTTGGACCACCACCAGGGCGTCGTCCTTTCAGGGCCGAGGGCGGGCCCCTGTACCCCATTCCTTCAAAGGAGCGCTTCGCACTTCCGCGGCGCCTTCGGCCCCTTTTAGTATTCCACTCGGGTTTGTCCCCACTTCACACACCAAATCCCGCCCCTGTTTGTTATGATATAGGCCCTGGGTCTGCCTGGCTTAGTGCGCGATTGTCCTTCTTTTATTGGTCATGTGGTGTTACTGTATGTATGCCGAACATGGGGCAGCCTTTGTTTCCTTTCTTTGTATTGGTGGAAAGGCAGAAGTTGAAGAATAGGTTTGTTGAGAAAGCCGGTATGAAAGCTGTGACTGGATATAGGGTGGTTGTCATTTTTAAACATCGATCTTTTAACATTTTCTATTAAAAATTGTTGCAAACTGTCAAAATTTTCTTGCGTTCATTGCTCTGCTCATTAAATTTGAATCGGGATATATCGACACCTTTTTGTAAATGTTCCAGACCCAACGGGCCCTACACCCACAGATGTACCTTTCGTTCTCTTTGCGTGAGAGCGTCTTTATTTCGAATATGTCTCATGTCTGCAACCGTTCGCTTTCCTAAAGGTGACGGAAATCAAACGCTTGTGAAGAGGGCGCATTTGGGATAAAAATTTGCCAACAAAACAATTGTGCCGGCAACCCGACAAACACATCAGTTTTGTAAGCAAAAGTGGGTGAGCTACAAGAGAGGGTGTCTGGCTACGCCTTGGTTAAATTGACCTGTATGGGCTAATACGTACAGTTGGTCTTCTCTGGCTTCAAACCCGCCTTGAATTTCAGCTCCTACATACCATCACTAATCCCTCTGCTACATTCTTATGTGCAAACCTCGCTTAATCCAACATTCACCCACCCACCCATCCACCCACTCATATGCTAACTCAGGCCGCAGGCCTAATTTTTTTTCCCACGAGGTTATGGGCAAATCTGATTTTCAAAATTTTTTGAAATTTGTTTCTAAATCATGGTTGGGGTTATTTCTAAGGTTAGGGTTACGTGGGCTGGGGTTATCTGGCCTGTTCTTTCATAATCTGGCGTCAGAATTACAAAAAAATGGTTCAAAAGCCGTCATTTTGGAATTAGGGGTGTGGCCTATTTCCATGAAGCTGATTGGTCCATTGGCATGATTTGCCCATAACCTCGTGGGAAAAAAAATTGCGCAGGCCGCAGTCAAATTGAGTGGCCATATTGTTTGACGTATGTAATCCAGTGGTGGTGAGGGGGAGCTGGCAGGCCAGTTGAAATGAACTTACGAAATCTTAGGCGACCATATGCCCTTTGACAGAAACATATATAGACCAAATACTATTTTATTTCCTATTATTTACCTTTTTCTTTTTTGAACTGCGCATTTCTAAATAATAATATTTCAGGATAAAGAATACGTACAGTATCGAGGTACAACTTGTGCAGCCTGGTAACTTACCACTCATGGCAATTTAGGATGCTTTCGAGAAAAATATTCTTGTTACGCTATACGAGCCAGTAGATAGTGACGATCGGCTCAGATAAAGTCACGCCAAACCACCTGCAGCCATACACCTTTCAAAAAAAAAAAAAAAAAAGATATGCGCCACTGAAACTGACATTATTTTATCCGCTCTGTCAGGCATGGATTGGGCCGTATGATCAAATTGTTATACTTGTGATTATCAATTGAATGCGCATTCAATGTCGTTCACAGATAGTGTTGATAAATGGTCAGGTGTACGCCCACTATCTGTAAATACCCTCAGAGCTTTGGGAGCTACGCCCTTTTTATTCCATTCGGTGCTGCTCTGAACCAGCAGTCTTTCGAAAGTCGACGGACCAATAGACATCACACATTCAGGTGAAACACTAACCATTTCAAAATGAGGACTGAAGGCAAAATCAAGGAGACACGTCTGGCTGTGGCATATGAGATCATCCCGATTAAAAAAGTGGGCGAACGGTGGAAATACTAAAGGATCCCAATGAACGTTTTCACTACATAATGCACAAATGTACATACCGTGTGTTGTATAGAAACTGCAGAAGACAAGGAAAAGCAAAGCCAGGATAGGAGGTACCATAAAACGTGTAATCCCGAGCTGGGGTATCAGGCCAGAAATGTTGGATGAATTTGTGGGTAACTTCATATTTCATCGTGCCCCGATGAAACTAAAATGGTGACGAACCCCAACTAACTGTGAGCAGCTTTCACCAGAGGTGAAATGTCCAGGTTGAGAACTTTAATAAGAAACAAGGAGCGGAGAACTGATCTGATTTAGTGTGGGTGTAAGTCAATGTTGGCAATAATTAGCGGTTTGCATACACCAAAAACCTTATAACATCAACTATGGAATCGATTTCATCTCAAAATTGGAAACTGGAACGGTAAACCTCATCTAATCTAACCTCAGAATTGGAAAATATTAATAAAACTATTACCACTTGCAACCGGAAAGAAAGCTTTGTGGAAGGGGTGAGGGTAGAACGCCCTGACAATGTAGGCTATATGCAATAGCTTCGAGTGACCTGATTTGGAAATTTACAGCAGGATATGATTAAAAAAGCGAAGCCAAATTAGGAAAAGAAACAATGAGAACGCAAAGGAGTGTATAAAAGCTACAACAAGGAAGATAAACAGGAAAACGCAACTCTAAACCCGCCAAACGAGAAAAGACCCCCACTGCTCGGACTCCGGGAACTTGAACTCATGTGCTAAGCATTCGGAGTCGAGTGCCTTTCCAACTGACCTACGAAAATGTTGAAAATCAGTTTGATTATAATAATAATAGTAACCTACTGTAAAGCTGTATAACATGAAATTAACTAACTAACTGTGAGCAGCTTCACCAGAGGGTTGAAATGTCCAGGTTGAGAACTTTTATAAGGAACTAGGGGCGGAGAACTGAGCTGAGTTAGTGTGGGTGTAAGTCAATCGCTCAAAGCCTGAACTACGGCCGCCAGCTTCTAAGCACATAATTTCTTCAAAATTGCTTCAATTGACCCTATTTTGGCACCAGTAATATTTTATCTAGTCTTCTTTTATATTAAATTGACAAAGGACACCCATCCTATTCGGTAAGGTATTACAAAAGTTGTCCCAATGTCTCCTCTCGGTGATATTTTTGAAGGCGAACAAATGGACTGAAGGTATAAATGAGGGCGTGCTATCTTAAAACAGCATCAGAAAATGCGCGGAGGGAGACTTGGTCAAGTGTAAAGGACCCAATCTCTCCTGTTTACAAATCATCGTCCATTGAAACGAGGAGAACAATGGTCAAGTATTGTTGGCAGATGCTTAGGCCTACCCCTAAGAGGGTTAATGCATAGTTGCCATGGAAAAAAAAGCATTTTGAAAACGGTACTTTGAATATTCATTGTCCCAAACTCGTTTTCCACTCGAACGAAAGGTTGCTTTAGGAAGCTAGGCGAATTCGGTCTCAATAAAATCAGAAGCCCCGGCGACCTTCGTCGCCGGGGCTTCTGATTTTATTGAGACCTTTCGTGTCAACTGCTAATTACATCAACTATGGAATCGATTTCATCTCAAAATTGGAAAATATTCATAAAACTATTACCACTTGCAACCGAAAAGAAAGCTTTGTGGAAGGGGTGAGGGTAGAACGCCCTGACAATGTAGGCTATATGCAATAGCTTCGAGTGACCTGATTTGGAAATTTACAGCACGATATGATTAAAAAAGCGAAACCAAATTAGGAAAAGAAACAATGAGAACGCAAAGGAGTGTATAACAGCTACAACAAGGAAGATAAACAGGAAAACGCAACTCTAAACCCGCCAAACGAGAAAAGACCCCCACTGCTCGGACTCCGGGAACTTGAACTCATGTGCTAAGCATTCGGAGTCGAGTGCCTTTCCAACTGACCTACGAAAATGTTGAAAATCAGTTTGATTATATTAATAATAGTAACCTACTGTAAAGCTGTATGACATGAAATTAACAAACTAACTGTGAGCAGCTCCACCAGAGGGTTGAAACGTCCAGGTTGAGAACTTTTATAAGGAACTAGGGGCGGAGAACTGATCTGAGTTAGTGTGGGTGTAAGTCAATGTTGGCCATATTAGTGGTTTGCGTACACCTAAAACCTTGTAGAAGTTCTTGCCAGGTATGAGCTTACCCCTCACAAGAAAGCCGACAAGTTGGTCATTCATGGTAATTTCAATTTACCATACCACGACCGTGAAGATTTTTTGCTAGCGGAGCTCAAGTTTCCGTACCTTTACCCAGGCGTTTTTAATCGCTCAAAGCCTGAACTACGGCCGCCAGCTTCTTACCCCGCGGAGTGGACGAAGTTTTTTCGTACAGTTCATTTACATAGCTCTGAGGGGCGGCAGCCTGAAGGGGCGGCAGCCACAGAGGCGCTACGTAGGCTACCAGCGTCTAAGCCCATAATTTCTTCGGAATTGCTTCAATTGACCCCATTTTGGCACCAGTGATACCTAATCGAGTCTCCTTTTATATTAAATTGACAAAAGACACCCATCCTACTCGGTAACATATCAGCACTGATCATTAAAAGACCCAATAATTTGGTCGGTTCACTGACACAAACTTGTGTCAAATTGACCCAAGTGTTTTGAAGGTAGTGTAGTGGAATCAAGAGGCAACTCCCTAGAAAAGGCCAAGTAGCTCAGTTCCCGGAAGGCCTGGAGTATTCACATTATCTTGAGATTTAGAATGAAAACTGAACTATTTCCAAAGGAGAGTGGATGCGTACTAAATAGACGATAAAAATGATAATTAGTTTACTGGCATTCTTGCTAGCATAACTGTCTTACGTAAAGCCAGTAAGTTGGATAATTCGACAGTGTAGGGTGTGTGGGCAGTGGTTTATATAAGGTTTCTTTACAGGGTGCAATCGGTTTTGTTTTCCACTGAACTCTTGACCGACCAGGTTCGAATGCGTGACACATAGCAGGGGCGGATGCATCTTTTGGCTAAAGGGGGGGGGGGGGTTTGCGATATAGTTACTACTATGGTAGATTCGGATGTACCTCCAGTGGTCCATCCTCCAAGGAAAATTCCAGTCGCCCTACGAGCAAAAGTTAAAGAAGAACTAAAAAGAATGGAAGAACTGGACGTAACAGAAAAAGTAACCAGTCCTACACAATGGGTGAACAGGGGACCAGTCAAGTCTCCCCCTAGCAAAGTCCAAGCAGGGGACCAGTCAAGTCGCCCCTTACAAACTCGCTTCCTGACAAAGTCGCCCCTTGACATAGTCGCCCCCGACAAAGTCGCCCTTCTTTAAAGTCGCCCCCTCAGTTCAATTAAGTCGCCACCGGCAAAATTTCATCAAAAATGATTCAAGAAAATTAATAATAAACAAAAAGATAGTCGTTGAGTCTATGTTCATGCACCATGTGTGTACAATAGGCCTACTTAGGTATGCCTCGGTCATACTACAGTAGGTACGTACGTACGTACACCGGTATAGAATTCCGTACTATTGTAATATATATATACATACATGCGTACATACATACATACACACATACACACAAACAAACAAACATACATACATACCTACCTACCTCCTTGCCTGCCTGCCTGCCTGCCTTCCGACCTGCCGACCTGCCGACCTGCCTACCTGCTTACCTGCCGACCTGCCGACCTGCCGACCTACATACTTTTCACAGAATTGTCGCCAATTTACACCTCTAATTGAACGTTAAGCAACATTTGGTATAAAAGAAGTTAATATTTTAAGTAATGAAAATTACAGGATTATTTTTTTAAACTTCAAAGAAGAAAAAAAAAACTGCAATCAGATGTTGATTTCAAAAACGCTGTACTAGTAGGTTATGCGTAAGGCTAAAGCCTGACGTCAAATCAGAGCAACAAAAGTGCGTAGGCACTTGATAATAGCTAATTAAAACGATTACTGTATCTTTGTATCTATTTTTATAAATGTTTTTTAAGAAATTTGGCCTGGACCACTTGTTGAACTGAGGGGCGATTTTGTCAGGGGGTGAGTTTGTAAGGGGCGAGTTTGCTTGGGGCGACTTGACTGGCAACCCAGTGAGCAGTATGGTGAGCATACCTAAGAACGACAAAGTTCGCTTTGGCCTAGACCCAAAGGACTTAAATAAAGTTATTCGTAGGGAACATTTTCCAATGAGAACAGTTGAAGACGTTGTGTTTCAGATGCCAAACGCGAAAGTAGTTTTTTCCGTTCTGCACGCGAGCTCAGGATTTTGGCAAATAAGTTGGACAAAGAAAGTTCGAAGCTATGAACCTTCAATTCCCCTAACTCGCGGTATATGCTTAAGCGTCTAACTTCCGGAATTTCTTCAGCCCCGAAGTCTTCCAAAGTGTCATGTCGCAAGTTTATGACGGTATCGAGGGCGTGGCTGACGATATTCTCGTATGAGGAGAAAACGACAACCAACACGAACATCGACTTAGGCAAGTTTTGGAGAGAGCTAGACAAATGAACGTTAAGCTAAATAAATGAAAATGTCAATTACGAAAATCGGAAATAACTTATTTAGGACATGTTGATGGTAAAGAAGGCTTAAAAATTGACCAAGAAAAAGTCAGAGCCCTTACCGGAATGGAAGCTCCGACCGACAAGGCAAGTCTACAGAGATTCATGGGTATGGTTACTTATGTTTCTAAATTTATTCCAATTTATAACAAGTAAGTGCATACAAACACAACCGGAAGTACACAACGGTGAATAAGTAATGTGGGTGTTGCAAAGTGCAACTAGCATGTGACCACATGTTACAGTTTTAGGAGGACAGTATGTTGCTGCAGAGCCATATATACAGAGTGTTGCGACAAGTTGATACCCAGCAAACACACATCACGTGATACATGGATTCGAGCAACTCGTACATCAGTTTGGCAAGTTTGCACACTTTTGTCAGTAAACTATGGTTTGGTGCATTTTTAGCTCTCATTGCTAAAAAATTGAATGGTGATGTAGAGAAGATATCAGACTATCAGAAAAGTTTGTGCTCCATTTTTTTCATGTGCAAGGGGGTAGCCAGCACTTCAAAATGGCCGCCATTTTGATCATTTTGGCTGATTTAGCTCAAGAAGGCTCTTTTGCTCCTACTGTGAGGCCTAAAACTTTTTAGAAGTGGAAGTTGTAAAACTAAAGGTCTTCCGCAATATTCTGAAAGTTTTTCTCAAAATATTGTTCCGTTTTTGTAGTGACCTGTTAGATGTGGCCCTTTTCACAAAACGGCAATTTTTAGGCAAATTTTAGCGCCTGTGACAATTTTGAGTATCAGGTGCTCTTCAATTACGTATCCCCACGACCTTACATTTTTTATGGATAGCCCGATAAGGCGATAACAAGGTAATACGTGGGGAAAATTTCAACTCCCACTTTCAAACTTACGTGAAATGAGTGGTACTAAAAATTCGCATTATGTTTGTTTTTCGCTGAAAATTTTGGCGTCTGGCAGTGTGCTGGTCTGGGATCATTTTTAGTGAAAAATATGGGTTTAAGGGCATTTGTTTGGGGGGGGGGGTATTTTTATACTTATACATATATAAATGTATACGGTTCATGTATGCGCATACACACACACACCCACACATACACACACACACACACATATATATATATATATATATATATATATATATAACCATGGTTAATAGTTCCGCGTTTTTCTTGTCATATATATATATATATATATATGTATCGGTCAAAAATATTATACATAGGTCTATAGGGCCTATATAGAAAAATACGAAGAAATATATACAGACTATACTCAAGGGACATTTTTTAGTGGGAAGTGAAAAGTAAAGGTGGAGAGAAAGGTGCAGAAGGAGCATCCAAATTACAACGCAGTCTGTACCTATGAACAGGCCAGTGACTACAACATGTGACATACACTGTAAAAGATAGTATAGTTATCGAGCTAAGTGGAGGGGGGGTACTGGAAAAAACAACAAAGAGAGGGGACCATTTCTTACGATTGGCAGCAGACTTATTCCTAAGGAGAGAGACTTGACATTCCATTTCATATAAAGAGCGAATTTTGTTTTGGAAGGCTTGAAATTGTAAAGGGTATTTACTGGAAAAATTAAATATTTACATTAAACAAAGACGGTATTTAACAAGAGAAAATGCTCATTATCATCATACAAAAATAGCATCTCGGAAGTCGATGGGTCCCTATTAATAACATTCTTTTGTTTTAACCACGAGAGGACTTCTTTCCAAAAAGCACTGGTTATTTTACACGTCGAATACATATGAATAATAGTTTGTTCACCCTCATTTCAAAAGATAAATACTGGGGAGTTAATCAAGTTAGCTTTGTAAAGATAAGAGTTTGTGGAAGAAATTCGGTGTAAAAATTTGAAATAAAAATTTCTTAGCAGAGGATCTAGAGTGCAGTTTTCCATTCCTAAGCGAAATAGTAAAACAGGATATCAATTTTTTATAAAATAATTAGCAGGCTGTTTGGAAGTCTCGAGTGCATGCTTTATATCATTAAAGAGAATCGTATTGTTACTCGTTTGGTGAATAGCATTTTCCACTCAAAAGGGATGGAATGAATGATCCCAAAGTAAGTGACAAAATCTGTATTTATATCAATTCACACTTTTTGTTATTCCACTTTTAAAAAGGGGAATTACTTAAATGTGACATCAGAGGAGCATCAATACAATACTCAGTGAGGGAGAGTAAGAAAAGAAATTCTGCAATGCAACAACTAGAAGATGAAATTGCTAACCTCGAACTTCAATTTTCAACGAATACCAATGATTCTAATATTAAAGAAAATCTTACCATTAAAAGGACTGAATTCTCTTCACTACTTGATATCAAAACTAAAGGGGTTATAATAAGAACTCGAAGTCGCTGGTGCCTTGATGGTGAGAGATGTACCAAGTATTTTCTCAATTTAGAACGTAAGAACTACCAGGAGCATTGTATTAGGAAGTTACATGTTGACGATTTGACTATTTCTGAACCAGCTGAGATTCTAGAAGAGGAATATAAATATTTTTCTAAGCTTTATGGTTCAAATAATGTATCAAATGACTTAATTGAAAGGTATTTCTTAACTATGTCCGGTATTCCACATTTATCTGAAGCCGATAAAACTAGCTGTGAAGGAGTTTTAAGTAAATATGAATGTTCTGCTGTAGTGTCTGGTTTGAAAAACGGCAAAACTCCGGGAATTGACTGTTTGCCGGGGGAATTTTATAAACTGTTTTGGCATGAACTGTTATTTTAGAGGTGTTCAACTGCTCTTTTCAATTGGGAGAGCTACCGTCCTCCATGAGACAGGGAGTTATTACTATCATTCCTAAAAGGATAAATCGCCACTGTATTTAAAAAATTGGCGTCCGATTTCCATTTGAATACGGATTATAAAATTTTAACCGGCTGCTTAGCAAACCGCTTCAAGAAGGTGCTACCCAGTATTACTTCTCATGACCAATGTGGTTTCTTACATGGTCGCTATATCGGTGAGTGTATCAGGAAAGTACTTGACATAATATCTTATTGTGAAGATAAAAGCCAATCCGGGCTTTTGTTTTTCGCCGATTTTGAGAAAGCAGTTTATTCTGTCGAGAGAAAGTTTTTATTCAGAGCTCTTGCGAGTTTTAACTTTGGGCCTGATGTTATTAATTGGATTCACCTAATTTACAATAATATTAAAAGTACTGTCATAAACAACGGTTTTTGGACCAAGTATTTTGATATTTCCAGAGGAGTAAGGCAAGGTTGCCCGCTATCACCCTACTTGTTTATCATGTACTCAGAAATTCTTGCTATCGCTATTCGTGGAAACCAGTCTCTTAGGGGTGTTAATATCTGTAATCAGGAATTTCCTATATGCCAATATGTGGATGACACTGTTTTCTTTATTGATATGTACAATGAATCCTTTACAAATTTTACCAAAGTGTTAGATGAATTCTCTTCTAATTCCTCACTCAAGATAAACTATGATAAATGTTTCGTTAAACGTGTGGGCCCTCGCCGATTGCTTGATACTTTTTTCTGTGAAAATTTACCTGTTATATGGACTAATGACACTATAAGCTATTTAGGTATTAAAATTCCGGATGAAATACACGATATTACCAATATTAACTTTGCTAATAAATCTAATGTTATTCGTGACTGCCTGAAACCCTGGGAGGCTAGAAAACTGACAATTATGGGTAAAGCTACTATTCTGAAATGTTTGGCTATGCCAAAGCTTACCTACTGTTTCTCTGTTTACCAAATCCTTCTGAGGACTTTTTCCATTGTGTGCAAAATATTTTTTTTTTAATTTTTATGGGAGGTGGTAGGGTAAACCTTATCTTATTAAAAGAAATGTTTTGATCAATTTTTACAACAAGGGTGGTCTGCAGATTCCTCATGTTAAGACAGTATGTGACTCCTTGAAAGCGACCTTGGTAAAACGCTTTTTATCGGATTCTTGAAGAAAATCTTAAGCGACAAGGGGGTTTTCTATTTCTTTTACTGCAATATTCATTATAGGGATAAAGTTCTAACAAATATGCAAGATGATTTTTACAGGAGTGTCTTGGAAGTATTGTTTTTGTACAAATTTCGTAGACCCATTGTAGAAGTGAGTATCTAGCTGAAAATATTTGGTTCAATTCTTTTATAACTATTGATCATAATGTGGTGTTTATGAAAAGCTGGTTTGACAAAGGAGTTAAGACGATCTCAGATCTCTGTAATAATGACGATACGTTTAAGGACTTTAAAAAAAGTTTAAGGGCATTTTTGAGCAGTAATATCTCTAGCCTGTGCCACAAGATGTTCCCATCTTCATGGAAATCTGCAGCGATATGCCTCAGTAGTAAACACAAAGAAACCCGACTCGCAAATCAGAGAGTCGGAATGAGCACGAAATTACGGACCCCCAATGACAACTGCCCAAATATGGCGATTTCTTCATTTTTCCGAGTAAACTATGGGTTAAAAGACATTCTGAGCCGTAGTTTCTCTATAAGTATCATTTCTCTATAAGTGTCATACAAGATGCTCTGATCTTTATGTAGTGGACGGGCAGCTTAGTACCTTAGTAAATCACAGAAAGAATTTTGACTTTCCGAATGAGAATGGGCATGAAATTACGGAAAGCCAAATATTGCGATTTCTTCATTTTTCCTTGAAAATATGGGTTTAGGGACACTTTTGAGTTTTAATATCTCCATTAGTCTCATACCAGATGCTTCCTTCTTCAAGAAATCTGTAGTCTAGTACCCCAGTAGTAGACAGAAAGAATTTAGACTCACAACTGAGAACGGGCATGCATGAAATACAGGAAACCCAAATTCTGCGATTTCTTCATTTTTCCTTGAATATATGGATTTAGGGGCATTTTTGAGCCATAATGCCTTTATAAGTATCATACACTATGACCTCATCTTCATAGTGTTAGCAGCCTAGTACCTTAATTAGTATTACACAGAAAGAATTTTGACTCTCAAATGAGAATGGGTATGAAATTACGGAAACCTAAATATTGCAATTTTATTTTCAGTTTTCCTTGAAAAATATGGGTTTAGGGGCACTTTTGAGAGGTAATATCTCTATAAGTACCAAACACGATGCTCTGCCCTTCATGGTGTGGGTAGCCTAGTGCCGTCGTAGTACACAGAAAAAATTTTACCTTCAAATGAGAATGAACATTAAATTACGAATCCCAAAATATTGCAATTTCTCCAGTTTTCCTAGAAAAATATGGGTTTAGGGGCACTTTTGAGCAGTATAACTAACATCTCTGTAAGTATGTACCCCACAAAATACTCTGCTCTTCATGGTGTGGGCAGCCTAGTGCCTTCGCAGTACATAGAAAGAATTTTTGTATTGCATTTTTGTTTGCTATGGATCTGCATTGTATGACCATGTATCTTCACCCAGATGGTCAGGTCTACATTCCATGCTTTCTCTTTTTTATTTGGAATCATGGTGAGGGAAGAAGGGAGGGTAGGTTGTGTGTACTAGATTTTTTCTCAAGACTGAGGGAGAAATGAAACATGCTAACCCAATAGTCACGGTCATGGTATTTTTTCATTTTATATGTTAGAAAAGATAAAAGATACTTTCAATATCTCAACTTGAAACATCTTGCTTTCCCATTACAGCATTATGAATTCTTGGAGTATAAAATTTTATCCTGATTTTGCCTTTGGATATGGGTGTTATCAGAGGGAGAGGTAGGCATAGTGGATTTCCCCAGTACAAGAGACTTTTCCCTTTTATCTAGTTTCCTCAAATGGAATACGAGGGCTCAGTCAGTGTAGCCTCATATTTCACAGGCTTGTAATTTAATTCAGTTCTGAGTCCTACACCTTGACCTAGGCTCGTATAGTCAGAGGGGAAAAGGTGGTGTTCTCTGTGTAGACTTCATTTGATCAAATCAATTGCCAGAGACTTATGAATAATTTACCAGTATTAAAAAATGCCCCCTTTGAAGTGCCATAGCTTTTATATCAAGACTTCAAGCTACATGTCTGCCGCCCTCTCCCCTTGGACACACAAAAGCAGAAGTCTAGTTACTTTATTGGTTTTTGATATTGTATCTAGACTTTAATAGACGTTTCATCTTATTTCGTCCCTTGGTTATGCTCTCTGAGTTACGAAATAAGAAAAAAAAAATGTTCACATTCTTCCAAAAAATTACAAAAACAATGATCGCTACATAACCCCCCTCCCCCTCAAACTTTCCCCCTCCCTCTCTTCCCTTTATTACGTATTCATGTTACACGGGAATGGTATTTTTAATCAATGCACCAAGGTCAAGCTCTCAGACCTCCAGGAATCAAAAGTCAAATCGAGAGCACCTTGGAAGCTACACAATGAACATAGCTGCACAGTCTGTACCACAGAGTATCATTGGCCCCAAAATGGCGCCCAATTCCACTTGTCGCAACTCTCTGTATATGTGGCTCTGTGTTGCTGAAGTGGTGTGATCAATTCGTGATGTGTAAATGTCAGGGAAGGAATTGAAGTGGTGAGATCAACTCGTGATGTGTATGTCGTGGGGAAGGAATTGAAGTACTCATCAAGCAAACATAAAGAAAATTGAAGGCATTTCAGGCACCTTTTTGCAATTTATCCTTCCTCGATGCAATACCTGGGGTTACGAAGATATCAAACAATTAGAAACATTTCATCTCAGTTTTTGTAAACAGGTCTTAAAGGTTAAGAAAAGTAATTCGAATTGTATGGTATATGGTAAGCTAGGGAGATACAAAGTTGCAAATACAATTGATCTGAGAATGATTGAATTCTGGGGTAGGACAGTTAATAGTAACGATCACAAGTTAGCACATATTATGTATAAATTTTTGAGAATTCTCCATGACAAAGGTATGTATAGCTCTCCCTGGATACTTAAAATGCACGATTTATTTAACAGAATTGGAATGTCTTTTGTATGAAACAACCATATTCACAATTTTTTAATCGAAGATCCTACACTATTTCCCATAGTTAATTACCCATGGTTGAAAAAAAAACGTAAAACTTAGGTTAAGTGACATTTCTAAGCAAGAATGGTCCACCGAAGTACATAACAATACTCAACGTAAAAATTATAGAATATTTAAAACTGATTTGAAATTTGAAAAGTACCTCACTACCCTTTCATTTACTAATCGCTTAAACTTAGGTAAATTTCGTTGCAGTAACAGTAAAATGCCAACAGTTACTGGAAGATATCAGGACATCTTATTTGATGAAAGAATTTGTACCCTTTGTTCGCAGTCTATGTTAGGTGATGAATTCCATTCCATTACATTTTTGAATGCCCAAAATTTTCAGTTGAGAGACGTAATTTTATTAAACCCTACTAGAGAAGAAATTCCAGTGCTTTCAAGATGAAAGAGCTTTTTCAAATAGGTAACATTAAGTCATTAATAAACTTAAGTTTATTTAGTAGTAAAATTTTTCAATTTGTTCATCTTCATATTACCAGCATAAGTTGTTAGGTTGGAGCCAAAAGTATTTTCTGAGTTATTTTGTCGTATATATTTTTTATGAACTATTATTCGCTTCATTGAGTCTGAAGGTATTTCCAAGTTTGTTTTGTGATGTATCAATTTATTTATTTCTTGCTTCATTTTCTTTTTTGCATTTCGTAGTTTTTCTTTTCGCATTCCATTATGTAACTATTGTAATCATAGTCTCTTACACCTCAAAACGAGGATACAAAGAGAATGAACTGAAATTGAAACTGAAAATGGCATGAATGAATGAATGAAGTAAAAACCACGCTATTATACAAGCTCCTCCTAGCTCAAAATTTCAACCGTCGGGTACACAAATCTGAAATCGTTGTGAAAGGCCTACTCGTGAGCTTTCATATGAGGGGTAGCTTGTGCCTGTTGAAAACTTTTACTAGGATCCAGAGGCCACGAAAAGGACCTAACTTTGGGCGTGAGTCAATGAAAGAATGATAAGTGGTGTGTTACCCAAAAGGCCGAAAGATTACACTTATCATGTTACAATATGTTTCTCACTGAGTTGTGAAGTTCACTTAAATATGCAATTGGCCTATGATCTAACACAGTGATTCCCACTGAATTTTTCAAACGATCCAAATTTCATGATTTTACATTCTTCGGCGACCCAACCTCCGTCTGAGATCGCTATTGTGTCCTACCGGTGTGAGTTTTACGCGTATTCAGAACAGAGAATATTGACCTAAAACCGTTGCAACCTACTGCAACGCTCCGCGACCCCCACGACCCCACATGGGCTCGGGACCCCTCTGTTTTCACCTCACAACCTACCATTTGAGAATCACTGATCTAACATATCATGAAAGGTAATACGAGGATATTTGTGAGATTTAGCTTTGGTTTCAATATAAGTTTGCAGGAAATTGTGGGGACAGCTTATGCCCTTTGCAAGGGCGTGGATCCATTTCCAAAGGTGTGTGTGTGTGTGTGGGGGGGGGGTCAACATTTGCGAATCGCCGTCATGGGGGAGGGGTCTAAGGGGAGGTGTGTGGAAGGTGTCTACAGGGTTCGAAATTAGCACTCGCCCGCTGGCCATTTGCGACTGAAAAAATCGGTGGGCGGATGAAAACCCTCCTCTTGGTAGTCCGGTTGGCGAGTTAAAAAATATGACTACCTCCTACAGTATCCACAGTTAAAAATTATTTATTACAGCGCACGACCAGTGGCGTAGCTACGGAGGGTGGGGGGCTTGGGGCGCGAGCCCCCACAAAATCGCCGCACCCTTCAAGAGCCCCCCACTTGCGATCTGGTCAAAAAATCACCCACTTTGAATAATTTTGAATGGATTCGAATTGGTTGTGACAAACTCAATGTGTCTGAGAATAAAATAAAATCAAAGTTTACATTTTTCAACCAAAATTGCACATCTTGATGGCTGCTATCAAGCCTTGCAAGTGCCATTTCCGGCGATCTGGGATATATTAAAACCTCAGATTTTCTTGAAACACTCCGCGCTAACCTATGGTGGCGCTCCGCTTAGATAGTAAACGTAGTGGCGTACACAGGGGGATGCCATTGGGCCATGCCCCCTCACTGATGTAGATTTCTTTGGGTTTCTAGTAATTATTCGTAAATATTTTAACACAAATTTTACTTCAAAAGGTAGCATATGTGGCACCAGATTGCATGTAAGACCATCTAATTTTTCAAAAATTTTCAAAGGGGAGGGGGAACCCCCTCCCATTAGACCCCTCCCCAGGCTGGCGATCACACAACAAACTACGTGGTCCCCGTGAGAGAAATCCTGGGTACGCCACAGAGTAAACAGAAATGTGTTTTGAGAATAAAATAAACTCAAACTTTACATTTTGTTCACCAAAATTGCACATCTTGATGGCTACTATCAAGCCTGGCAAGTGCCATTTCCGGCGAACTGGGATGTATTAAAATCTCAGATTTTCTTGGTACGCTCCGCGCCAGCTTATGGTGACGCTCCGCTTACAGAGTAAACGGGAGCTCTCCCACAAAAACCTCCAGCCCCCCGAGCCCCCCAAACAAAAAATCCTTGCTACGCCACTGCGCACGACTAGACATATTTATCACTAAAAATGATCTCAGTTCCAACTCAAATATATACCAGCTGTCACGATTAGTTTTGTTATTTACTACTCATTTTCCCGTTGAGGATACTGCCAGTCCTTACGCACAAATCTGACGGACTATAAATATGACGTCATTCTCAACATACCTTATTCCCTTCTACGTTCCCGAACTTCCTGAACTAGATTCTTCGAATTCTACTTATTCAAAAGGCTATTTACATTCCCCTCCGTGCTGCCTGTCATCTGTATTCATTGCTGTTCAACTTCCTAAACTTTTTCATATTGAACAGAAAAGTAGAACATCGAAGTTCTCACCAGATGATTGCCTCAAGTTGAATGAAGTCAATGAACACACATGTTACTAAGTATCTTCATAAGGAAGTATTGAATAAAGCAAATTTTTATTTCGCTTTTTTGAATATGAAAATAGGCGGACTAGTGAAAATAGCTTGTGGACTACCTAGAATTTTGGATCACTAGTCCGGCTGGCGAGTGAAAAAAGTTAAGAGAAACCTGTGTCTATATGGCAAATGGTGCCATATTTAGGGGCAATTTAGCTTTTAAAATTAAGTGTCAATTCGTAATCTATGTTATATTATTGAAAAAGTGGTGGGACATTTTGGAGATGTCCCTCCTTCCAAAAAATGAGGGGGACGCGTCCCCACGTCCCCCATGATCCACGCCCATGAATGAATTAGAGGTCTCTTAACTTTTTCAAATTAGTGTGTAAATCAATGTAGGATTTCTTGGGGGTGTGCTATCTTAAAAATCGTATAATAACACAGTAGTAGGGATAACATTAGTTCAAGAAATTTCCTCCGCTCCAAAATATTGACTCACAAATTTAGCCCCTCAAAAGTTTGGAGGGTGCAGTGTATACCATGTTGTTGAAGAGATGTGCTCAGCCTGTGATGTACTGGATGTTGTAGCAAACGGGTTCGTTAAATACATCCGCGTATGCAGACTTCTTTTCTTTTTTCTTTTTTTTTTTAATTTAGGGGTGGGGAGGGAAGACTTGAGAAATCCCGAGTAGGCTATAGCTGCCCAGTATGGGAGAGTGAAGTAAAGTTTCTTCAACCCGGCGGCGAACTGCTCCAACCACCCCACCCCTCCTCTCTTGATACGGTATGCGCTTGAATGCAAAAGTTTCCGTCAGGTTACCAATCACAGAACAACCGACAAGCCGACCGTCAATAGATAGTTGATTTATCATATCATGACGGGAAAGAGTTTGGAAAGAAGTCGTAGCATTTTCAACCTTCAGCTAGTGCATGTAGCAGCAATCAGTCCTCCATTGATTCACGGTGCTTGATTTGGGTCCGTTTGAGGGAAAATTGTAGCATGCTAAAGTCAAACGTAAATAAAAGAAACTCTACAGCGAGAGAAGAACGCGGACATTTTTTTGTTTGTACTGGAGGATTTGTGCTCTTGATGAAGACCAAGGGAAGTCAAAAAGATGGGAAGACTGATCGTCGTTGGAGAAGGGGTGACGCCGGGTAAGGGTAGGGGCCATGTCCCTCGTTGGGAAAGAATTCCACATGGTCGGGTAAATTTTCCAGTTCAGTTGGGAAACGATAAAATATGAAGTACCCCATAGACAAGAGTCAGTCGCCTCTTTCATTTAATTGATATTTTGCGTTAAATGAGGCAAATCCTGTGAGAAATCCCCCATATTATCCAATTTTACTAACTACAAACCCAAATTTCACGCCAAACATTTTTCTCTCGACAACCTCTCGGCAACCCGTTGCCCATGTCGGGGCTTCAGGTTGCCGTTCCACGTCGGGGAGCTTGGATATCTGTCACGTAAATCCTGGCGCTACCCCAGGTTCGGATTAACACATTTCTCGTACCTGCTATCCTGACTATATGTCTCCTGAAGAAATTGAAAATATTGCGACGAAAGACCACGACTTCCTGTCCCCCCAGCGCCCCACCGCCACGTCCTCAACCCACCCCCTTTGATGTCATTTATAGAGCAAACAAAGAAACATTTAAAGGCCATGCTATACATTACCAGGAAAAATGTATAACATTCATGCATTGAAACAACATCATTCGGGCGTGCTTCAGGCAATATAAAGTACGGTACCAATACTAAAGATGCAAAGGAAAAGGGGTGCCTGCTCCAGCTGCCCCCTCCCACTCTACGATACTTCTACTTGTATCTCATACTGCTTTACTAGCCGAGTATTAAGTATTAACATCTTCCGAATGATTCCAACATTGTGGTGGTTTGGTTGGTAAGGCGCTCGACTCCGAATCTTAGTACTTGAGTTCAAGTCCCCCGGAGACTCGGCAATGAGTCTTTTCTCATTTTGCGTTAAAGTTTGTCGAACTATCGAGTTGTTGCAGTTGCTTTTTCTTTTCTTTTTTTGTCTTCTTTGTTCTAGCTTTTATCGACTGCTATGCGTTGCACTTTTCCTTTTTTCAATTAGGCTTTGGTTTGTTAATCATGTCCTACTGTAAATTTTCAAATCAGATCACTAGACGCTATTGCATAGAACCTACATTATCAGGACGTGCAACCCCCGTCCACCCTTTCCACATTTTTTTCGGTTACAATTGGTCACAAGAGTTTTATAAATATTTTCCCGTTTTAAGGTTGAAACCGATTCCTTTTTTCATGTAATTAGTAATTTAATTAAACAACCATTCGTTTGACTGGAAAGCGAGTTTGGAGTGAATATTCAAAAGTTACCGGCTTCAGAAACTGCTTTTCTTCTATTGCAACTATGGATTAAGCCTCTTGGGGGGTAGGCCTAAGCATCTGCCAACAATACGTGACCATTGTTCTCCTCGTTTCAAGGTACGATGATTTGTAAAAAGTTCAAGTTCAAGTTCAAGTTCAAGTTCAATTTATTTCTTTTTGTCCTCCGAAGAGGTATCAGAATTGAATATATACATTATACATACATGTCAAAAATTATAGCACAACAAAAAATATAGGAAAGAAAGGAAAGAAAGAAAAAAAAGAAAGAAAAATTAAATACAATAACGTAATTAGCTGTCGAGTGACTAAAATACTGGCACCAGACTTTGGAAAGAAAGAAAATAAGCAAATGCAATGTTCTCAACTAACGAAACTTTCCCATAATTTTCCAACAGAAATTACTCAAATTTCTAAGAACGACTTTATTTCTAGACTGAAAAAGGAGTTCCATTTTGATGGCACTTGCCCTAGTTCTAAAATATTTTTTCAAAAACTTACTACGCTCATTAGAAAAAAAGGGGCACTCAAAAATGTAGTGAAATTCATCTCCGATTTGGTTCTTAGGACACAGAATACAAACCCTTTCATTTAAATCAAGACCTTGGTATCTACCAGAAATGGAAGGAATGTTGGTATTACTACAACGATATTTGCAAAGATTTACTGATCCAGGGGGACTTAGGCTTACTAAATAATCTTCGAAATTAAGTCTTTGTTTAAACATCCTATATATTTTACAATGTGAATGATTATTGACCTCGGCCAACCATTCTTGTTCGTAAATATCGCTCAGTCTTCTACTTATTGAATTATTTAACCAGGATTGTCGAAAAGAGACTTGCACACTGTCTAATTGGCCTACGCCTAAGTGTTCTGGTAAATTCCAAACAAAAGACATTCCAGACTTATTTAAAGTGTTCTTGACCTTAACTACCCAAGGGGAACTGTAAATGTCATTATCATCAAGAGCTCTTAAGAATTGATACATAACATGCGCCAGCTTATGTTCACTACCAATAATAATACGATACCAAAAATTAATCATCCTTATTTCAATTGTTTTAAGTAATTTGTGACGTCCAAGTTCACCATACACCATACAATTTGGGGTATTCTTACTAAGCTTTAGCATATACTTACAAAATTTGATATGAAAAGCCTCCAGTTGTTTTAGGTTTTCAAAACCCCAGATTTCACAACCATACAGTAAGACAGGTATAACTAATTGGTCAAATAACTTAAGTTTTAAATCCAGAGGAAGACAAAGTCTAGAACTTTTGTTTAACATACCATACATAGCACGCCTTGCCTGGTCCACTTGCTTATTAGCAGCTAGGGAAAATCTAACATTATAATTAAAAACAGTTCCAAGGTAAGTGTAACTATCAACAATTTCCACCTGGGATTTTCCAAGGGTAAACTTTGGTCTCTTTTTAACTTTACCTCTAGAGAATATAACAACTTTACTTTTACTTGCGTTAACTGTCATGTTCCACATCTTACAATAATCATGTACACCATTCAAGGCTAGTTGTAAGTCGGCTTCATTCTCAGCTAAAACAATAGTATCGTCAGCATACAATAGTGTAAATAATCTGAAAAAAGTTTCAGCATCGTCCGTACTTAATTGTTCTTTAACTGAAGATGACAATTGGCCAAGACCGCCATAGTAATTACTAATGAACCTTTCAAAATCATTAAGAAATATGGTAAAAAGAACTGGTGACAAATTTTCCCCTTGTCTAACACCTACATTACAAGTGAAGAAATCAGAGTTAGTTCCATTGCTCACAACACACGATTTAGCATTATTGTACAACGTGTGTATGACATTTAACATTTTTCCATTGATATTATTAGCTAATAGTTTCGACCATAAGAATTTCCTGTCAATAAGATCAAAAGCTTTCTTATAGTCCACAAATGCACAATAAATTCGTTTTGTCTTGCTAAGATAATAACTGATTACTGAATGCAGCACAAATATATGGTCTAAAGTGGAAAAGCCACTTCTAAATCCAGCTTGTTCATCACCAATTAAAAAAGAAGATATTGGGTCCTTTAAACTTGACCAAGTCTCCCTCCGCGTTTTTCCTGCTGTCTTTTTAGGGAGCACGCCCTCATTTGCCCGTTCAGTCCATTTGTTCGCCTTCAAAAATATCACCAAGAGGAGGCATAGGGACAACTTTAGAAATATATTACCGAATAAGATGGGGGTCGTTTGTCAATTAAATATAAAAGAAGACTAGATGAAGTATCACTGGTGCCGAAATGGAATCGATTGAAGCAATTTTGACGAAATTATGGGCTTAGAAGTTGGCGGCCGTAGATCTGGCTTTGAGTGATTAAAAACTCCTGGGTAAAGGTACGGAAACTTTGAGCTCCGCTAGCAAAAAATCTAAACGGTCTTGGTATGGTAAATTAAAATTGCCATGAATGCCCGGGCCAACTTATCGGAGGGTTCCTTGTGAGAATTATGCCTAGAAATTCGTATAAGCTTTCAATTTCATAAAATGCCCCTGGGGGAAGGGTCTAAGGGGAGAGGGTGTTGTTAATTTAAGGTTGATTATACGCAAATGGTGCTATCTTTGGGGATATTTTTGAACTGATCATATCTAGCTGGAAAATATCCATAATTTAGTGAATTCTAATATTTGGTTAGGTGAAAAAGGAGAGTATGCTTCTTGAGATTTGTATACAGCACTAAGGAATCCTTCCTTTGCCACTACATTAAAGATGTCGTCCTGGGGAGGGGTCTAAGGGGACACCCCCTTGTCCCCTCCCCTTTGAGAAAGTTTTGTTAATTTAAGGTTGATTAGGTGCAAAATGGTGCTATCGTTGGGGATATTTTTTGAACTGATCATATCTAGCAGGAAAATATCCATAATTTAGTGAATTCTAATTTTTAGTTAGGTGAAAGGGGAGAGTATGCGTCACTGCGATTTGTATGCAGCAGTAAGGAACCCTTCCTTTGCCTCTACATTAAAGGTGCCGTCCTGGGGAAGGGGTCTAAGGGGAGGGGGGACCCTCCCCTATGAGAAAGTTTTTTTAATTAAAAATTTGTTAAATAAAAATTTTTGAAAAATGTATAACGGCAAATACCTACTTTCAACCTTTCACATCATGCTACAAATTTGATTGAAAGATCCCATAGGCCCCTACAGAGGTTGGAGATGTACTTCTTTTTTTCGGAGAAGTGTTGTGATCAGAATAGTTGTATGTATTAAAACCTTAATATTGGTCATGAGATGGAGCGCAACCGTGACGAATGGGCGCGAATCGTGCCGAAATTTTTCATTAAATAAGATAACCATGACAAAACCTGCATTCATGATCTGCATCCAGAAGCTTTCAATGCCCCAACAAACCTATATGCCAATTGCAATACCAGCCTTTTACCTGGGAATTAATAAACAGCTTTCTACTTTTGTTGTTGTGCTTCAGAGGGAGTTGCTGCCGGAAATTATTGACAGTAAGGACAATATGAAGGTAAGGTTTGAAGCGCACGGAGTGCGCGAAAATTTTGATAGTTTGCGAAGGATTTACGATAATTCTGATAGTTTGAGAATCATTTGTGATAGAAAATGATTGCAATACATTCATCACTCGGTCGATAAAACACCCCACCCTACCCCCTACAGAAATATATAGCTTAAACGCCTTTTGGGATCATTTTAAAATTTTCAAAAAAATTCTGAAATGGATTGGGGGCACTCGCCCCCATGCCGCCTCCCCGTGCCGGCACCACTGATCTATGTAATTGTAAAGCTCCACCACTGAATAATTCGAATATTTCTGAGACGGTACTGATGGTAACACAGCCATGTGGTGTTGTAAATGAGCGGAGGGCGTGAAAATTGTGGTACTTCAAGTTGAGAAGAATTTGGGAGA
The DNA here is from genome assembly GCA_029531755.1 of Holothuria leucospilota. Lineage (NCBI taxonomy): Eukaryota > Metazoa > Echinodermata > Holothuroidea > Aspidochirotida > Holothuriidae > Holothuria > Holothuria leucospilota. The sequence goes on along the minus strand of CM055965.1, from coordinate 44,334,721 downwards.
ATTGTGATAGGTTAAGAACAACTTGTGGATAAAACATGATTAAAATAGATTCATCGGTGAGTCAGAAATAGACCTCACCCTACCCCCTACAGAAATCTATAACTTTAACGCCTTTGTGCTCACTTTAAAATTTTCAGAAATCAATTAGGGGTGCACGCCCCATGCCCCCCCCCCTCGTGCCGGCGCCACTGGTAAAGAAGAGTAAAAGGTAACTTGGTTAGGTGAAATCAGAAAGTTGCTATTTGACACAAAGTCCCTGATATGATCAGGGAGTTGGTATTAGCTGGAGATTCATCTGAAAAACTTTGATCCACTTCAGCGCGTGGGGAATATCCTATAATGTACGTATGTAAGTGATGTTTACACGCACTCCGTTCCTATGTCCAACAGGTGTAATGCATTTATGTCTGCAGAGTGCACAAAATTTGATCAGTGAACACCAGTGCACAACTAAAATCTCCCAACTCTTTAAGACTTTGGCTGTAAAAGTCCAAGCAATGATTCCCAGGACTCCCTCTTCGGCTGCTATTTATGGGAATCTGAGTGTTCTGCCCAGGAAAATTTTGAAATTAAACACTTATAAGATCTGATTTTCTGGTTGGAAATTAAGATAACTCACAAACCTGTAGTGAACCTAGGAATAGAAAGTTACTAGACTGAAGACTTCACTTTATTTCCATCCTATAAATAGCCTACTAATTTGAATTTTCAGCGAAGGGAAATGGTTTAATACAATAATGAGACCACGTTAAGCTTAATTAGTATTATTTTTCAAATGCCCTCAGCGCAAATCTCGGCCTGAGTTGCGAAAACGCCCCCCGGCTGGTGAAAATGCGGCGCCATGATAGGACCTCTGGTATATGTGACATATTTATATATGTACCATGCATTTTCTACAAAATTCCTCTCGCATGCGAATTAGTCTGTCTATAGTTATGGTGGTAAAGTACTCTACGGTACTGTGCCCTACAACAAACCTTACATAATTACCTTAATTCTCTCAGTTTCAGGAGGCATACGAAGCTGCTATGCCATCCCTCCACTTTGTCTTTTTATTTGTTTCTACAAAGCAGAGTGCAAAAACGCCCCACATCCTCATGCTTTTAGGGTCGTTATTCATAGATTTGGCAAAAGGGAGAGGATGCCTGCCTAACGCTCTTACACATACACTTCTTAGTTTTAAATGGAAATATTGTGTTAAGTTGTGATGCGGAAAATTTGATATCGTTTAAACCATGATTTATAGGTAATTCAAAATAAAGCCATATTATTGCTTTAGTTGAAAAATAAAAACAAGGTTCTCACTGGAACAAATTCCGATATTTGAAGATGAATAATTATTCGTTGGCCAAAACTTTTAAATTGAAAGGATGTTTCATCGGTAACTCGCGTAATGCATTACATTTTGAGAGATGAAGCTATTGCTTGAACACATTAATTGGTGAAACTTATTACTTTAATAATGATTATGTAGCTATACCTTTGTGAAATGCCATGTCGGTACGTTGTAAACTAACTATTCCCTTTAAATCGAACAACAAGCTGGCCAGTATGAATGACGTGGCTACACACGAAGTATGGGTGACGGTGAATAATTACTAGGGTTGTCAAAGTAACTAATAAATTTCCAAAGAAGTTCCTGAAAATGACAAACTGGCAATGAGAGGAATGGTATGCAGGTTACGCAGCACCAGCGTTCGAGGTAGAATCCGAGTCGGCTGCTAAAAGGAAGAATTCACTTACAACAGTTTGAAGTAAATCAGAGATGAAAAAAATCAGAATAACATTTTGTACGGTAGGCAGATATGATCCCCACTTTTATCGACTAGACCACTGCACTGTTGGGCTTAAAGTAGCCGGGAGCCCTGTCTTTATTGATACCTTTCGTATCAAATGCAAATTACATGAAATATAGAATCGGTTTCTTCTAAGAATGGGAAAAACATTCATAAAACTATTAGCAATTTCAACCGAAAAAATGCAAGGTCCTAACTTGGGGGGGAGGGGGGTACGACTTGATAATGTAGGCTACATGCAATAGCGTGTAGTGACTTGATTTGGAAATTTGCAGTAAGATGTGATTGACAAAACGAAGCCGAATTAAGAAAAGAAAAAGTGGGAAAGAAGAGAAGTCGATAAAAGCTACAAAAAGGAAAATATGAAAGAGAAAAACAACTGTAAAAAGTCGACAGTTCCACAGCATTAAAACCGCATTAAAACCGCAAAACGAGAAAAAGCACACTGCCCAGTCTCCGGGAGGACTTGAACTAACGTACTCAACAGTCGGAGTCGAACGCCATACCAACTGAGCCACAACAATGCTGATACTCTAGCGCACTATAATTAATATTAGTAGTCTATCGTGTTACGTTGTGTGATATACAAGTAGAAGTGCCGGATGTAAGGGAGGTCGGGAGCTGGAGCGAGCACCCCTTTTCACCTGCATACTTAAATATTGGTACCGTACTTTAATTAATTGCCTGAAACACGCCCCCAAAATTGGTTTGAAAATGCTTGAATATGAAGCTATTGATGTTTATAGCATGGCATGTAATTATTATAATGTTTCTTAGTAGCCTGATCTATAAATGGTATCAATAGGGGTGGAGGAGGGACGGGCGGGGTAAAGCTCAGGAAGCCGTGGTCTTGCCGGTCGCAAAATTTTCCAATTTCTTCGGTAAACATGTAGTCGGCATAGGACTATTAGGTACGATAAAATGTGTAATCCCGACGCTGGCCGGGGGTAGCGCCAGAATGATTTGCGCGACAGGGGTCTAAACTTCCCTACGCAGGGTGACTGCAGCCTGAAGCCCCGACAAGGGAGACGGAGTGCCGTAAGGTCGTCGAGAGTAAAATTCAAAATTTTCGGTGCTCATTTTGGGTTTTCAGGCGTGAAATTGGAAAATTTGGGGGATTTACTACAGGATCTGCCCTCAAATATCAAGTAAACCACAAGGGGCGACTGGCTTTTGTGGACTACTTCATATTTTAACGTTTCCCGACTACACTGGGAAATTTAAACGACCTTGCGGGGGATCCGTCCTCGACGAGGGACATACATGGCACCTACCCCCATCTGGTTTCACCACTGTCCCGACGACGATCAGTCCCCTGAGTGACTTTCTGACTTCCTTGGTCTCAAGAGCACAAATCCTCCAACTCGAACACAACTGACACTTTCAGCGCTCGAGTTCGAGATTTACTTACTTGTGACCTACAACTTTTCAAAGGCCTTCAAACAGACCAAAATCAAGTAAGTATACGCGATTTATCAATGGAAGAATGATTGGTGGTACACGTATACGCGCTTTTTGAAGTTTGAATAAATGCTAAGACTTCCTTGCAAAATCCTTACCGTAATGATATTTAAATATCTCAGTGCTGACGGCCAGCTTGTCGGCTGTACTGTGATTGGTATCTTTAACCTGAAAGAGCACTTTGCATTCAAGTGCGTATCAAGGGAAGGAGGTGGAGGGCGTTGGGGCGCCCCGGGTTGAAGACACTTTCTACACTCTCCCATAGGCCGTCATCATTCGGCATTTGTCAAACTTGAAGTCACCTTCCCCCTTCAATTAAATGATCCTGCATAAGCGGATGTACAAGGCTGTATTCAACGAACCCGTAACCATTCCTTTATTATTAACCTCATGGCAGCACTTAAAATTTGGTCCGACTTACACACTAAAACGGGCCTGCTTGTTACGCTGCCTCTCATTCCTTGTCAAAGTTTTCAACGTCAGCATATGGACCCATCAATTTTCGCAGCATGACCATTCACTCTTCGAGCTACAGGCGCATGAATATTGAAAAAACTTGTGATCCGCCAACCCCCCCGCCCACCCCTTGTCACTCACCAATATATGAGATAAGTCCGCTGTCTTTCCCAAACCTCACAATCTGCTCTGGTGGTATCAATTTCAACCATTTTTTGACAGCATAATCTCCAACACAGTCACTACCAAAATACATCTAACAAAGGATTCTCTGCCGTCTCATAACAGGGTCAAAAATCAACCCAAACAAAATTTTTAGGGACTACATGTAGAGGGTTCACCCTCCCCCAGCCCCCAGCAAAAGTGCAATTTTCTGGAATGGTGGAACTCCCCCTTAAGACGGTAAGAAAAAGAAAAACGCGGAGGGAGACTTGGTCAAGTTTAAAGGAACCGCTGTCTTCTTTTACAAATCATCGCACCATGAAACGTGGACAATGGTCACCTATTGTTGGCAGATGCTTAGCCCTACCCCCTAAGAAACTTAATCCATAGTTGCAATACAAGAAGAGCATTTTACAGTCGGTCATTTATGAATATTCAGTTCAGAGTGGCTTTCCTTTAGAAACAAGAGTTGCTTTAGGAACCTAGGCAAATTTGGTATCAATAAAGACAGGTCTCCCGGCTACTAAAGTAGCCGGGAGCCCTGTCTTTATTGATACCTTTCGTATCAAATGCAAATTACATGAAATATAGAATCGGTTTCATCTATGAATGGGAAAAACATTCATAAAACTATTAGCAATTTCAACCGAAAAAATGCAACGTCCAAACTTGGGGGGGGGGGGGGGTACGACTTGATAATGTAGGCTACATGCAATAGCGTGTAGTGACTTGATTTGGAAATTTGCAGTAAGATGTGATTGACAAAACGAAGCCTAATTAAGAAAAGAAAAAGTGGGAAAGAAGAGAAGTCGATAAAAGCTACAAAAAGGAAAATATGAAAGAGAAAAACAACTGTAAAAAGTCGACAGTTCCACAGCATTAAAACCGCAAAACGAGAAAACGCACACTGCCCAGTCTCCGGGAGGACTTGAACTCACGTACTCAACAGTCGGAGTCGAACGCCATACCAACTGAGCCACAACAATGCTGATACTCCAGCGCACTATAATTAATATTAGTAGTCTATCGTGTTACGTTGTGTGATATACAAGTAGAAGTGCCGGATGTAAGGGGGGTCGGGAGCTGGAGCGAGCACCCCTTTTCACCTGCATACTTAAATATTGGTACCGTACTTTAATTAATTGCCTGAAACACGCCCCCAAAATTGGTTTCAAAATGCTTGAATATTACGCTATTGATGTTTATAGCATGGCATGTAATTATTATAATGTTTCTTAGTAGCCTGATCTATAAATGGTATCAATAGGGGTGGAGGAGGGACGGGCGGGGTAAAGCTCAGGAAGCCGTGGTCTTGCCGGTCGCAAAATTTTCCAATTTCTTCGGTAAACATGTAGTCGGCATAGGACTATTAGGTACGATAAAATGTGTAATCCCGACGCTGGCCGGGGGTAGCGCCAGAATGATTTGCGCGACAGGGGTCCAAACTTCCCTACGTAGGGTGACTGCAGCCTGAAGCCCCGACAAGGGAGACGGAGTGCCGTAAGGTCGTCGAGAGTAAAATTCAAAATTTTCGCTGCGCATTTTGGGTTTTCAGGCGTGAAATTGGAAAATTTGGGGGATTTACTACAGGATCTGCCCTCAAATATCAAGTAAACCACAAGGGGCGACTGGCTTTTGTGGACTACTTCATATTTTAACGTTTCCCGACTACACTGGGAAATTTAAACGACCTTGCGGGGGATCCGTCCTCGACGAGGGACATACATGGCACCTACCCCCATCTGGTTTCACCACTGTCCCGACGACGATCAGTCCCCTGAGTGACTTTCTGACTTCCTTGGTCTCAAGAGCACAAATCCTCCAACTCGAACACAACTGACATTTTCAGCGCTCGAGTTCGAGATTTACTTACTTGTGACCTACAACTTTTCAAAGGCCTTCAAACAGACCAAAATCAAGTAAGAATACGCGATTTATCAATGGAAGAATGCTTCGTGGTATACGTTTACGCGCTTTTTGAAGTTTGAATAAATGCTAAGACTTCCTTGCAAAATCCTTACCGTAATGATATTTAAATATCTCAGTGCTGACGGCCAGCTTGTCGGCTGTACTGTGATTGGTATCTTTAACCTGAAAGAGCACTTTGCATTCAAGTGCGTATCAAGGGAAGGAGGTGGAGGGCGTTGGGGCGCCCCGGGTTGAAGACACTTTCTACACTCTCCCATAGGCCGTCATCATTCGGCATTTGTCAAACTTGAAGTCACCTTCCCCCTTCAATTAAATGATCCTGCATAAGCGGATGTACAAGGCTATATTCAACGAACCCGTAACCATTCCTTTATTATTAACTTCATGACAGCACTTAAAATTTGGTCCGACTTACACACTAAAACGGGCCTGCTTGTTACGCTGCCTCTCATTCCTTGTCAAAGTTTTCAACGTCAGCATATGGACCCATCAATTTTCGCAGCATGACCATTCACTCTTCGAGCTACAGGCGCATGAATATTGAAAAAACTTGTGATCCGCCAACCCCCCCGCCCGCCCCTTGTCACTCACCAATATATGAGATAAGTCCGCTGTCTTTCCCAAACCTCACAATCTGCTCTGGTGGTATCAATTTCAACCATTTTTTGACAGCATAATCTCCAACACAGTCACTACCAAAATACATCTCACAAAGGATTCACTGCCGTCTCATAACAGGGTAAAAAATCAACCCAAACAAAATTTTTAGGGACTATATGTAGAGGGTTCACCCTCCCCCAGCCCCCAGCAAAAGTGCAATTTCATGGAATGGTGGAGCGCCCCTTAAGACGGCATTGAAAACGCGGAGGGAGACTTGGTCAAGTTTAAAGGAACCGCTGTCTTCTTTTACAAATCATCGCACCATGAAACGTGGACAATGGTCACCTATTGTTGGCAGATGCTTAGCCCTACCCCCTAAGAAACTTAATCCATAGTTGCAATACAAGAAGAGCATTTTACAGTCGGTCATTTATGAATATTCAGTTCAGAGTGGCTTTCCTTTAGAAACAAGAGTTGCTTTAGGAACCTAGGCAAATTTGGTATCAATAAAGACAGGTCTCCCGGCTACTAAAGTAGCCGGGAGCCCTGTCTTTATTGATACCTTTCGTATCAAATGCAAATTACATGAAATATAGAATCGGTTTCATCTATGAATGGGAAAAACATTCATAAAACTATTAGCAATTTCAACCGAAAAAATGCAACGTCCAAACTTGGGGGGGGGGGGGGGGAGGACGACTTGATAATGTAGGCTACATGCAATAGCGTGTAGTGACTTGATTTGGAAATTTGCAGTAAGATGTGATTGACAAAACGAAGCCTAATTAAGAAAAGAAAAAGTGGGAGAGAAGAGAAGTCGATAAAAGCTACAAAAAGGAAAATATGAAAGAGAAAAACATCTGTAAAAAGTCGACAGTTCCACAGCATTAAAACCGCAAAACGAGAAAAAGCACACTGCCCAGTCTCCGGGAGGACTTGAACTCACGTACTCAACAGTCGGAGTCGAACGCCATACCAACTGAGCCACAACAATGCTGATACTCCAGCGCACTATAATTAATATTAGTAGTCTATCGTGTTACGTTGTGTGATATACAAGTAGAAGTGCCGGATGTAAGGGGGGTCGGGAGCTGGAGCGAGCACCCCTTTTCACCTGCATACTTAAATATTGGTACCGTACTTTAATTAATTGCCTGAAACACGCCCCCCAAATTGGTTTGAAAATGCTTGAATATTACGCTATTGATGTTTATAGCATGGCATGTAATTATTATAATGTTTCTTAGTAGCCTGATCTATAAATGGAATCAATAGGGGTGGAGGAGGGACGGGCGGGGTAAAGCTCAGGAAGCCGTGGTCTTACCGGTCGCAAAATTTTCCAATTTCTTCGGTAAACATGTAGTCGGCATAGGACTATTAGGTACGATAAAATGTGTAATCCCGACGCTGGCCGGGGGTAGCGCCAGAATGATTTGCGCGACAGGGGTCCAAACTTCCCTACGTAGGGTGACTGCAGCCTGAAGCCCCGACAAGGGAGACGGAGTGCCGTAAGGTCGTCGAGAGTAAAATTCAAAATTTTCGGTGCGCATTTTGGGTTTTTAGGCGTGAAATTGGAAAATTTGGGGGATTTACTACAGGATCTGCCCTCAAATATCAAGTAAACCACAAGGGGCGACTGGCTTTTGTGGACTACTTCATATTTTAACGTTTCCCGACTACACTGAAAATTTAAACGACCTTGCGGGGGATCCGTCCTCGACGAGGGACATACATGGCACCTACCCCCATCTGGTTTCACCACTGTCCCGACGACGATCAGTCCCCTGAGTGACTTTCTGACTTCCTTGGTCTCAAGAGCACAAATCCTCCAACTCGAACACAACTGACATTTTCAGCGCTCGAGTTCGAGATTTACTTACTTGTGACCTACAACTTTTCAAAGGCCTTCAAACAGACCAAAATCAAGTAAGTATACGCGATTTATCAGTGGAAGAATGATTGGTGGTACACGTATACGCGCTTTTTGAAGTTTGAATAAATGCTAAGACTTCCTTGCAAAATCCTTACCTTAATGATATTTAAATATCTCAGTGCTGACGGCCAGCTTGTCGGCTGTACTGTGATTGGTATCTTTAACCTGAAAGAGCACTTTGCATTCAAGTGCGTATCAAGGGAAGGAGGTGGAGGGCGTTGGGGCGCTCCGGGTTGAAGACACTTTCTACACTCTCCCATAGGCCGTCATCATTCGGCATTTGTCAAACTTGAAGTCACCTTCCCCCTTCAATTAAATGATCCTGCATAAGCGGATGTACAAGGCTGTATTCAACGAACCCGTAACCATTCCTTTATTATTAACCTCATGGCAGCACTTAAAATTTGGTCCGACTTACACACTAAAACGGGCCTGCTTGTTACGCTGCCTCTCATTCCTTGTCAAAGTTTTCAACGTCAGCATATGGACCCATCAATTTTCGCAGCATGACCATTGACTCTTTGAGCTACAGGCGCATGAATATTGAAAAAACTTGTGATCCGCCACCCCCCCCCCGCCCCTTGTCACTCACCAATATATGAGATAAGTCCGCTGTCTTTCCCAAACCTCACAATCTGCTCTGGTGGTATCAATTTCAACCATTTTTGGACAGCATAATCTCCAACACAGTCACTACCAAAATACATCTAACAAAGGATTCACTGCCGTCTCATAACAGGGTCAAAAATCAACCCAAACAAAATTTTTAGGGACTATATGTAGAGGGTTCACCCTCCCACAGCCCCCAGCAAAAGTGCAATTTCATGGAATGGTGGAGCGCCCCCTTCATCCTAATATAACATTGTAAGGAAAAATATGGCTTGAACATTCTGTGCCATTGTCCTTGCCGCCTTTGCCGTGAATTGAAGATTGTCTACCAAGTGAAAGGAATACAGTAATGAATTCGTAAGAAAGTAACGTAGTCTGATCTGTATGAATAGGTATGACGTATTGTAGTTCTAAGGATTTGAACTATTTCCAAGTTTCAACTTAATATAAGTTAATAAAACTTTTAGGCTTCCTTCAAAAGTTGTGAGCACCCGTTCTGCGAAATGTACAGCCTACCGGTTAGGCCTACAGTGGCAGTAGGCCAGTAGGCTCCAGACTTTCAAAGTGACTCGCATCTCAGCTCCTTCACACGCTCACACGCAGAGTACCGATCACACACATTCCTGTGCTTGCCCAAGAAGAACACGAGATTCGCGATGTTTTTCTCATCCAATTTTGTAACTAGTGGAAGCAAGGATGATAAACATGCTAGTAGTATGAGCATGTACAAGGCTGGCAAAAGTGGCTAGCCTAAAAAACAGAGTAGCCTATACCTTTGGCGTGCATACCTGCTTGTAATTGTATTGAACATTGAACATTTCATGTGGCCTATGTGAGACAAGATGACTAGTCCAGTGACAAGACTCACAAGAGTTTGGAGAATTTAAATACAAATGATATACTTTAATACAGAAGGTTGTATAGCCAGTAGGTTACAACTGGTCGTGGTTGGGTCTCCAATCCCAGTGTTCAATATCCTCCGTGTTGTGCCTGTCATATCCCTTGGCAGATCTGTAAAGTTAAGCAAAATATAAACCGGTTAGCATGCAGTTGTGGCTAGGATGATATGCACATGTGCTGGGATTTATTCATGTAGGAAGCTGAATGTAGACAGCTGTATTGACTAATGCTGTTGGTTAGTTATTACGTAATGACCTACACCTAAGTCTACACCAAGACCGACTGTGAATGTGGTGGCTATAGTGAGTCAGCCAACCCTAGTAACATCGGTCCCTAAGTTGAAGTAGGCTACTGAGTAGAGGCAGTCGAATATGAATGAGTCCGGCTCTGCCAGTGAGTTGTACCGTTAAGTTTGATGCTCTGGCAGAAGTGAAATGCTGCCGGTGATGCATTGCCCAAGGTAGCAATGCCGGTATAAGCTACACCCCAATAAGCTGACCGTGGCAGTTGTAAATGCTGCAACTGTTGAAGTGAATTGCCTACCAGAGATTACTGCAATCTGTGATGCTGCAGGGCTAGGCCCAGGTCCAGATATTAACCTAATAAACTAGCCTATGTGGTTGATGAGTAAAGCCTACAGTTAGTTACTTGTTATGATGGTATACGCAAGGCCTATACACACGCGATGACTTAATTGTTATTCCCGTGCACCTTGCGGTGCTAACAATGCAAATAAACGTGTTTAAATGAAATAAGGCCGAAGCGATAAGTTCCGATAACTGTAGTAAAATGAAGCGATAACTGTAATATAATGTTATCTGCAATGCTAAGTACCCTATGGTACCTGTTGTACTCTCTGCAAGATTATGTCATCTCCATATTTGCTGGTAAGGTATGGAGAAGTCAGGCCCGCTGCTGTCTGACATGCAGTGTAGTACAGTAAGACTGCAGAACTCGTAGTGCGCGCAAATAGAGTGTGGGCTGGATATACTGCTTACAGCAGTACTTGAGAGTGGCCTATAATTAACATAATATATGCAGGTATGCTGGTATGGACTGTAGCGGAAGAGAATGAGGTCGCTACAACTAATTTCAGGAATGAGGTCGCTACAACTAATTTACCCATACACAAATTATGTTGAACATTATTCATTTCAATGTTTTATGTACTAATGTGCTGCTATGTATTAGAATACATACCAGTGTAGGACTGCTCTCCACCGTGTTAATGAAAACAAACCTGATAATGCAAGAGAATTGTATGTCATGTCCCTACACAGCTGAATGACTTGTGACTTCAGACTGTGTGACTCAGGCTAGGGAATTTGCTGAAAAGGGTATTATTGAAACTATGTCACTTAAATTGTGCTGTGTGTCACCAAGGTAAATCTTACATGGGGTTTAAATAAAGATGAAATATATACCTTGAAAACACAATGTATGCTGATGAAAATATCTAAAGAAAAGAAAGAAGTTGAAAAGAATAAAACTGTAATTCACATTGGATTGAAGCTGTGATCTTTATTTCATGTTTAGATTTCATGCCATTTACTCATGGCAGCTGGTCTTGAACCTCCATAGGCAATTTTATGTCATTCTCATTGGACGATGGAGAATTTTAAGGCACACTATCCACTTTGCAGACTTCAGCTTGAAATTAACTCTTGTTCTTATGTATCACAAAGATTTTCTTAAAATTCCAGCATGTTTTGATTATACTTGGTTTGGTATTAGCTCTGACTTCACAGTTGTAATTTCTAAACTGGAGTTGGGTTTGCATGACGTCACTGTCTGTAGAGTTTCGACTGGGGAATTTTGAGCACTGTCAAAAACATGCACAAATGTCATATGTTTGTGTTTTTAGATTGATAAAAGGTTTTTTACTTGTATCTTTGTATTCTTTGGTCAATTCAAACAATTATTGTAACAAAACTTGTTTCTTAGTACTTATTAGAAATAATACTGTGCTCTTATGTAAGATTTTTTGATTGACATCAAAGTGCTTTCCAACTTTCCATCACAATCTTGTCCAGCCCTTGGGGACTATACTATTAATCTGTACAGTGCTACCACTTAAATTCTCACATGTGTAATATTATTTCTGCTCCTGTCTCTTGTGCTGAGCACCAAGTGAGAAGGCAGTAGGTCTCATTTTCAAGTCTTTGGTATGACCAGACTGGGGTTTGAACCCCAGTGTCCCTGCTGAAAGGCAGATGCTTTAACCACTAGGCGATTCAGTATTCTTAATTCTATTACTAGGTTTCCTTTCATTTGACTGCTAAGAGTTTCTGACATGGAAAGTCTGGCACCCTAGCCATTCAGTAGTCTCTATGTGTGGATTACCTCAGTATTAAGACTCATTGGTAGGCTAGAAT